>RPOG01000430.1:0-371295 GCA_008086565.1 Thalassoma bifasciatum
AAAAAAACATAATAAGGCCACATGTGGCTGCTTTTGGGTGCACTTTTCAGTCCAAAGGAAACAAGGAGACTGATGTTAGTCTGCACAGCTTCCCAAAAGACAAGAAAAGAAGGAAGTTGTGGGAAATGGCTTGTAGGCGTAAACAACTTCCCATGGACCCGCGGCTATGTTCTGGCCACTTCTCCCCAGAAGCATTTGCTGCATTTAGCCGGCCCATGCTGATGAAAGAGCTGACAGGTGTGGGTCATTATAAACGGAGACTAAAGCCAAATGCTGTGCCGACTATTTTCCAACACAAACCCACAAAACTTCGGGAAACCACTGAAGTCCGCTCCAGGACTTATATGATCCTGTATGAGATCCAGCCCGGTGCAACCATATGACGTCACTACCCAGACGTTATTGCGCCGTAAACAACAATGGCGGCCTACAGGTGAAAATATATTTTCAAATTTCATACAAACTAAGATATTTTGAGAGATTTTATTATCGTTCTTATGTAGCTGGTAAAAACACAGATCATTTAGGAAAATGACGTTCTGGTAGCCAGGGTTCCTTTTAAAGAGGGTCATTTTTGAAGTTTCTGTTGTCGTTATGATTTAAAAAGAGTGCACTACTTTTTTTTTTTTCAATAAATGTCTTCACCCAACCACTAACCATGAGTAATAGAAAGGATTTTGAGTTATCATTCATATTTTCTGAGAAAAGGCCAAAAAAAATTAGAAATTCTGCTGGAGGGTATAAACTTTCGGAACATACCTGCTTACTTATGTACATGTTTCCCCTTTATTTTCAGGATCCCACAGCAAAGAGAGGTGGTCTTTATAGTGTTCAGGATGTCACATATAGAGACACTGATTTTAAGATTAAATCATTGGAGTCTTATGAGGTTGCCTTGAAGTGAACTAAGAAAACCTGTTGCTCACTGACTGCTCAGATAATGTGATTATGTGGAAATTCAGCCCAAGTGTTAACACCATGTCAAACTATATGACTGTAATTCTTGGTTTGAAAATGATCTAATCAGTCAAAATACTCATTTTCTGGTCCTAGTATCACCAATGTTGCCATTCTCTGATACTGTTACATGTTGAGTTTTGTAAATATATTTTAATAGTCACAAATGAGTTCATAAAATATGTGAATTTGTCAAAATGCAAGGCATGCAATTCACCCTTTCAGCCACTAGAGGGCCACCAAGTGTTAAGAAAACGAACTTACAGGGTCAGATATTAAAAAATGTAGTTTTTCTCAGTAGTTTATACACATTTTCTGAGAGCATGCTTCAAACTCTACACACAATTAAAAAAAATCACACAAATAATTCTCCTGCAAAATGAAAACATACATTCAAAACAATGTTATTTCCTCTTATAATGGTATTTTGTTTTCAAATGTCACGGACAAATCACAATATGAAAGGACGTTTATAAGAACCAGGTAAACACTGATGTGCTCAGAATGAAACACTATGATGGATAAAGAACACTTCTTTACTGTTCATCATAGTGACTTAAGCCTTTTTTGTTCAGTTTCACACCAACTACAGATATAAGTGTGTTGTAAAATGTTTCAGAAAATTGGTTTCATATGCACAACACACAAATATGCCCCCCTCTAAAAAACAGTGATAGGTACATCGGGTATTACAATCATTAATTCACTTTATCAATTAGTAGTGAAGTTACAGGAACAATAAAGTTAGATAAGTTTAATTAGAAATCAAGAAAATACATAGAAAAATAAATGAATAAAATTAAGCATGGGAAAGGAATAGTAGTCATATTTTTGTTTTTTCGTCTTTTTATTATTTCCAGTGGTTCAACAAGTTTAACTCATTTAGAAAAAAATTCAAGTTTATTACAGGAAAATCCCCATATTCAATTTTTCAATCCTACACCAAAAGTTATCATGTATTGAAAATAAATCTACAGCTGATGGAAAAACTGTGTCAGATGAAAGAAAAAGTGAATACGTGATTTATACCGGCTTTTATGAATTTCGTAGAAGTAAAAACCTCTTTCATGATGAAGTGAGCAGATTTACAGGTGTTTCTTTTGCGTCACTTCACTTCTACCTCACAGACTGTTTCACATTTTTGTTTTCATGTTGTAGTTGAGCTGATTTATTGCAGTAGGTGTCAGTAATTCACCGAAACCTGAGTGCTCCCGAAAAGACAAACAGCATTGGCGCCTGGTCTGTTGCATATTGAGAAATTTTCCCAGATCAGTGGAAACATCCGGGAACTTGTAGTTTACTGCAGATCTCACAAATTTTCACAAACTGACTGCTACAAACTGAATTTCAGCCAAAGTAGTAGGAACTGTTATTGTAGTAGGCGGTTTGGAAAACAGCCTTTGTTTTAGGGGGGCAGGTGCCACCCTGCGCCCCCCTGGTAGATCCGCCCCTGCTGATGGCCATGCGAAAAAAAAAAAAAAAAGAGAGAGAGAGCGAGGGGTTTCTGATGGAGGTTTTGAACTCACCAGGATGAAGCTGGGGTTGTTTCTGTTCCTCCAGCTGAAGGACGGCACGCTGATTTCTGGGTACTTGTTGTCATGGACGACCTCACATCCGCTGTGGGTGTGTCCACTCAGGATGAGGCGGGGCTTAAACCACTGCAGCAGCTGACGGAGGACAGAGGGTCTATTTCTCTCTCTCTCTTTCAGAAAGAGAGGGGCCGGTTGCTGCTCACTTACATCATCAATTTCATCATCATCATCATCGTGCTCATCAGAAACTGCTGTTTCCACTCAGGACAGATTCTGACAGCAGGCGGCTCGACTGTATTTTAACCGGATTAAACCGCTTCAGGAGCTCTGAGAGAGGGAAGAAAAAAAAAAAAAGTGGCGATGTGGTGTGATGAGACTGCGGAGCGTTACTCACCCTCTGCGAGGCCTCCTTGGACAGCACGTCATACTTCTCTCTGAACAGCAGGTGTCGCTCTTCAGGCGGCGCGGCGTCCTGACCGGTGCAGCTGGCGTCGCTCACTCTGAACAGAGGATAGTGCTGAAAGACAGAGAGCAAAGCAGGGTCAACGCTTTCTGCTGTTTTTTTTATCACATTTATATCACTTCACATCAAATCTCTTTTATTGTCTGATCAGATGAAGCTTTAGACTCTTTAAACTTGCACTGATGGATGTTTTTCATCACTTTCTCAGATTCTAAGACCAAATAAAACGCACTGCTCCTCCGTGTCTTTTCTCGCTCTTTTTTTCCAACTTTAGCCCTAAGATTATAAAAATCCTCTTATTCCACTCTGTCTGTCTGACAGCCTCACTTATATTCTGTGTCAGCTCCTCGTTTAAGCCGCGGTGTTATGAAAAGTCATTTAGGGGTTTCTTTAGCTCAGTTCATGCAGCGTATTTTTAGAAGCACATGAGAATGATGATTCAGCTCCAGACGACGCCTGTCGATGTGTGAAAACACCCCAGCTTTGGGGCAGACTGTCTCCTGAGAAAGTTGGGACAAGATTTTTAAATACACTGCCTGGCCAAAAAAAAAGTCGTCACCTGGATTTAACTAATGGCGCTTTTCCACTATACAATTCCAGCTCTACTCTACTCGGCTCTACACGGTTTGGTTACCTTTTCCTCTAGCCCGACTACAGACTCACGGTGGGCGTGGATCTTATAACACAGCTGCGCTAAAGTGCTGCGCAGAAGTGCGTGCATGTTCATCTATAACGCCACACAAGCATAATTTTGTACTAACATAACTGCCACCGTGGCTTTTAAAAGAAAAAACAAAGCTTTCAAAAGATTTCATTAAAGTAATACAGCGGCTCAATGTCAGGCGTCATGACAACGGAGGTAAACAACAGCCTCGTGCTGCTGCATGCGGAGGAAAACGAAGGAGCTGCTTCCTGACATCAACTCTTCCCTGGATCCAGTGAGATCACTTTAATTTTTGATTTTTGGGCCTGGTATACCAGAGATTTTTTGTTGATCAATCATTCTTCTTTGAACTGGTTTTCCTTTTTGGTTCCCTGTGGATTAATGGACTGATTGGTGCTTAAAGACTCTCGTGGCAGACAGATCGCTCCTGCGCCGACGAACTTTGATTTAATTTAAAAGACTCTTTAAAGCCAACTATCTTTGCTGTTAACTTCTTTTTGGTTTAAAAAGGACTTTTAACTTATTTAGGAATCATGAAGGAGCATTTTAGGGCTGTATTTTGTCTTCATTCAGTCTGGTTCTGTGCCGTCAGGTTTAAATGTCATTAAAAACACGTCGCTGACTTTTGCCTCTTGTAAGTGATTCGTACAGAGCCTTAAGCCTCCGTGTGGACATTCTCTGACCAATGAGTGACCGGCAGACCGTCAACGCCACCTTCTACTACTCACCAGGGTAGAGTAGGTACTAAAAACTGGCGTCTACCGCGTAGTACCGCGCTAATGGAAACGCAACACAAGCCGGGTAGAGGCGAGTAGAGTAGGGCCAAGACGAGTCAGTGGAAAAGGGCCATAAGCAAATAGGTACAAGCCTCCTATTGGATAATTACTGCATGGGTGATTATCTTTCAGCTGGAAACAAGTTATTTAACCCCAACTGGTGCAATGAGTTGCTTCTCATTTCCTGAACAACCATGTGAAAAGACACATCCCGTGGTCGTGGTAAAGATGTTTGTCTGTTTGAGAAGGGTCAAATCATTGGCATCAAGCAGAGAAAACATCTAAGGAGATTGATGCAGAAACCACTAAAATTGGGTTAAGAACTGTCCAACGCTTTATTAAAAACTGGAAGGATAGTGGGGACCCATCGTCTTCCAGGAAGAAATGTGGCCAGAAAAAAAATCCTGAATGATGGTGATCAGCGATCACTTAAACGTGTGGTGAGATCAAATGGAAGAAAACAACAGTAGAACTCAGGGCTATGTTTAATAGTTAAGAGAGTTTTAGCTTCATTATAATAAAGAGATAGTTTTGTGTCATTGGTAAGACTTGAAATCTGATAACAATGCCTTCACAAATGTGAGATGTTTGTGCTTCATCATGACTTACTCTTCATTTATTTTACTTTTCAAAGACTTTATCTCTTTAATTTCAAGGCCAGTGTGAAGAGGAGGAGCACTGATATGAATTAAGAGATCTAAATGAGATTATCTGAAAGTTTCCTTGACTAACTGCTCCGTGTTTGGATGCAGAGTTTGTGGCTCTCTGCCAGTTTCAGACAGTACAGACAGAGAAAAGCTCCAGTTTACCTGCAGCATGATGGGGGGCGTTGGAGGATAGAGCTGCGAGCCCTCACAGCTGTCCATCACTCCGCTGCCCGTCTGCGAGTTCTGCAGGAAAAAAAAAAAAAAAAAAGGACAACATAAAGAATTCATCAGCCGCTTCGTCCGCCAGCTCACAGCGTGTCCTCCAACATTTTCCATCTCGTATCTCTCCAATCCTTCTGTTTCAAGAAGCCGTGTGCAGGAAGGAGGAAGGAAGAGACACAAACAGGCAGAAACTCTGAACGTGCTTCGCAGACAGCGAGCGTGAAGAAAGCACCAAACACCTGCTCCAGATGAGACTGAGCTTTGGCTTTAAGCTGATTTCCTCACTTTGCTCTTACACTTCACCATCGCCGGCAGCAGAGAGTGTTTGAGGTGCCGCTGAACGTGCGTGAGAGTGGAAATGTGCCGCCTACCTGAAGGGAACAGTTGAGGTCTCTGGAGAGTTTGATCAGCTCCTTCTCCACTGATTGGCAGATGGGACAGCCGTCGCCGTGCAGGGCCACGCTGTTCACCAGCAGAAAACTGAGCAGAGGAGGGAGAAAGTCTGAGTGAGACTGGCACGAAACACAGGAAAACTGCAGAGAAGCTGCAGAGATCACACAAAGAAATTTGGCCGACCTTTAAAGAGACACACTCAGTGTAGTACGCTAGTAAACTGCAGCTGAGCTTTAAATCAGAACTGAGCCAGTGCAAGTTTTCAAGCCACCTGCCAGGCAGAGCTACACCACAGAGCTGTGCAAACCTGATCATATGATATTTACATTTTTTTAAACACCCATTAACATCTCACTTCACTACATTTGGTCTGTGCATGTGCTACTCGAATAAAGCTAAAGCTCTGTATATTCTGCAGAAACCAAAAAACTCTTACAGCTGACGTCTTTAAATGTAGAAATTTAACATGATGTGAAAATGTGAGCGTTCAAAAACAACACATTAGAGCAACGTTTCTCAACCTGGGGGTCGTGACCCCATGTGGGGTCGCCTGGAATCCAAACAGGGTCCACTGAAACGTCTGGTAGCTGATTGAAAATAAGACTGATAGAAACATTTTCCCATTAACTAGTACTATTATTTTTCCATTAAAACACAGCACAATTAATTAACTTTATTCTATATGTTTTAGTATTCAGTTAACACTGTATAATCAAGTATTCCAGTATTTTATTACCAAGTATTCCAGTATTTTTCATTTTTATCATTAAGTATTCTAGTATTTTTAGTATCCAAGCAACTTTTTTTCAGTTTTTATTATTATTATCATTTTGTTTTTTACTAATCTTGGCCACTATGCATTTGCAATGCAATATAATAAACATGAACAAAAACTAATCATTGAAAAAAAAAATATCCCTGAGGTCCCCAGAAAATTGCGATGTCAAAATAGAGTGACACACGGTCAGATTGAGGTTGAGAAATGGTGCAGAAAAGGTGTTCTGATGCAGTATAAGAAATATTTAGAACAAAGAATCCAGATCCTGATCCTGCCATAAAAACATCCTGATAAATTTGGCCCACATCGCCGCCCTAGTGGAGAACATTTTCCTTTCTGCTTCGCAGCATAACCTGACACAACAGATGGACAGTTCCATATATCAGCTACGGAGATATTTTACTAGTCCATCTGGGAAAGAGCCGTTTAAAATTGTCTTCAGAGGCGTGAACTTCAATTAATTTACAGATGTCTTGAATTAAAATTCCGACTATTCAAAGTGTAATTATAACTAGTCTGAAATTCGCTATCTCCAACTTTAAATTTGGAAAGTCGAACCGAGGTTTTAAATGTTAAAATTGCCTACCATAACAAATAAAGTGATTACAATTTACTTTTACAGTTACAGGCCCACACAAAAACAAGCATTGACCCTCTCTGAAAACAGCCTTCACTGCTTAATCTTTACGTATTTGTACATTGTAGAAATCCCTGCAGAGACAACATGGCAGAGAAACCGGACCTCCTTGTGTCTAAAGTGCACAAACACAGGCATTTATATGATTCATCACATAGAAATCCCTGTGATAACTGTGTGATGAACAATTTCTACTTGGCAGAGAAGAAAAATGGGCGAAAAATAATGTTGTAGAGGCGTAAACAGGTGTTAACTTCTTCTACCCTGGATCAGTGCTCTGATAAACGTGTTTGTGATCAGACACAGACAGATGCCAACAGACACTGTGAGTATAAAAGCCACGTCTCTTTTCATAACCCAGCCTTTACTGGTTCATGACATGTTAAAGGGACGGGGCCTCAAACACCAAGGTCTACCCCTAGCTCCACTTAAAAGGGGAATTTGAGATAAGCAACAGGGATTTTCATTGTCTTCTGTTCTTAAGAAGGAAAAATTTGAAATTGACATCTCAGAGCTAACTTAAGATTTTAGAGAAAATTAAATATGCAAACAAAAACAAGATGTTAGGCTGTGTTGCCGAAACTTTAGGACTTATAGAAAAAATGGTTCTGCTTCACCAGAATTTAAAAAAGTAGGGAGTATGAGGTAAAAAAAAGAACCTGCTTTTGATGTTTTGCAAAACATTTCAACCAGAGATTCAACTGAAAACAGTGAAAATAAAACTGAAAATGACAAATATGTAATTGTTTTAAACGTAATGCCAGCTGGAGACTTACTGAAGCGACAATGTCATAGCATATAGATCTCCTTACTAGTTTATGTTAAGGGGGAGGGGCCTCAAACACCAAGGCCTGCCCACTCTGTCTGCAATAAGCTGGCCAATCAGAGATAAGAGGGTTTGTGGAGTGAGGGGCTTTAAAGAGACAGCAGCTAAAATTAAGCATTTTGGCAGAGGCTGAAATAAGGGTTTTCTAAAACACCAGGGAGAAAAATAATAGGAGTTTTAGTTAAGGGGCTTATCAAAAGCACAATACCCCCTCTTTAAACTGGACTTTATAACATTTTTAGACATGATACAACCTGGACCAGATTGACAGCAGGAGGCTTGTGCGTTGGGTATAAACTGATGACAGATGGGATGTGGTTGATCACTTTTGCCCTTCAACATGTATTTCAGATCCAAGGAGCAGTCTGGGGTTTTCTCTCTCTGCTGTTTTGTATAAAAAGCCTCTTTTCTGGCAGAGACTGAAGCTGAGGATTAAACCTGCGACCTTCCTGCTGAGTCACATCCCTGCAGCTGTGTCACAGGTCGACCCCGCGGGGTCCACGTCCCCGGCCACACTCACTTGACTCCCTTCTTGGTGACGATGCGAGTGGAGGAGGCGTTGAAGACCTTCTCGAAGCGCTGCAGCTTGAACCAGTCCATCCTGCAGGGAGACACAACGTACTCGTCACGGCGCCGGGACAGAAAAAGCGGCTGCTCTGCTCTGCTCCGCCGGCTCTGTCTGTCTGTCACACGATGTTACATAAGCGCTGCGAGCAGTCTCCCTTCCTGCTGCTCCAGTCAAATAAATAAAAGCGCACACGAGTGGCGGCAGTGTGTCGACATAATCCTGCATTTCTGAATCACAGACATCAAATACTGAAACTGGAGGAGGATTTTATGCATCTCTCTGTATTTGCTTTCACTGCTTCACCCCTTGAGAAATTAAGAGGAAGAGTTTCTAACAAAGAGCAGGTCACATACACAATAATGCAACATCCTTGCAACATAATGCAATCCAATTTAACCACGGCACAAAAATACAGCCACGACAATCACCGTGAGATCAGGACCTCATTAAATCTGACACCTACAAAGGAGTTTTCTATCGCGCAACTTTCGATTTCTTTCTTTGACTGGCTGAATTGAATTTTACAAACTGATCTTTCACACTGTTTTTAACTGTGTATCTGGATTAGATATACATCTATATACACTTGCACCCAAAAAGTTTACACCCTTTACACCGGATCACTGATGTTTTGGGGTTGTGTGAGCTACAAAGGCTCAGGAAACTTGTTCCAAACTGATGAATGAAGGATGAATGCAGCATGAATAGTCTTTTATGACCTCCTTTTAAATGTGAGTAGTCGGGTCTTCGACGTGTACTCTGCATGAACCTGCAAGTGTGTACTGTTACTAGGTTTTGTGTTCCGGCTCACCTGGACGGTAACCGATGTCGTCTTATTTCACTTCCAAGACCTCACCGGTAGAGTCAGTCCTGACCTCAATATCATTGAGCCACTCTGGGGAGATCTCAAACCTGCAGTTCATGAAAGACAGACCAAGACTTTTTGGATGAGTTCTCAGGGTCACCTCAGACCACCACCCCCCTTATTTACCAGAACATGCTCTTAAAGACACTGCAAGGGCAGACTGGGATGAGTTTAACCGAGAAATGAGACTAAACTGCGAAATGCAGAGGTGGATATTCAGGAAATGTCACCATGAGGTTTAACGTCAACTACAAACAATGAAAGAAAAAAAATCTCTGGATACTTTACATTTGTGCTCATAATTTTGCATAGTCCTGCCATTGGCTACAGCAGAATAAAGTGAAGGTTCTGGAGTGGCCATCCCAGTCTCCTGATCTAAATATCATTGAGCCACTCTGGGGAGATCTCAAACCTGCAGTTCATGCAAGACAGAGCAAGAATTTACAGGAACTGGAGGCTTTTTGCCAAGAAGAATGGTCAGTTTTACCATCTGAGAAAATAAAGACCCTCATCCACAACGAGCACAAAAGACTTAAAGCTGTCATTGATGTTAAAGGGGGAAATACACGCTATCAAGAACTGGGGGATGGAAACTTTTGATCAGGGTCATTTTGGAAGTTTCTGTTTTCATTGTGATTTAAAAAGAGCAAACACAGTTGTTTGTTAATAAACGTCTTCACCCAACCACTAACCATGAGTGACAGAAAGGTTTTTGTGTTATCTTTCATATTTTCTGAGAAAACACCAAAAAAAATCAGAAATTCTGCTGGAGGGTGTAAACTTTTGGGCACAACTGTATATATATAAACATGTAAGTGTGCTAACAGACCTCTTTACGATCTACGTCAACATAAAGATGTAAACAAAGTAACTTTTGGCACAATTTTGTCAGACAAGTTACTGCTCTTTAAACTCTGAATGAAACATGGTCAGTTATCAGAATAGATGACATTTACAGAGCAACCAGTGTTTTTGAGTTAAAAGTGACCAGTCTCCTGTTTTGGAGGGTTACTGCTTTGTATATGTCTTCATTTTTCATGGTGTGTAATAGGGTTGCACAATATATTGTCTCAGTCAGTACCAGGAATGCACGATATTGGATTTTTGGCTGATATCCGATAACCAATATTTTACAACTCATCTAGTCGATAACCGATACAAATACTTATATTTTTTCTGCATATAAAAGTGCAGAGAGCTTCAATTTTCTTCTGTATTGGAATAAGTGTACAGTAACATGGTAAAAATTCCTATCAGGAGCGACATTGACAAAGAGGACACTGAGCACTGATACAGCTGGTTTTGTTTGTGCTGAGACTAAAACTCTTTAACTCCTACAAGATTTTACCTAGAAAGCTCAAATTTTATCAAGATATAGATGACAAGGTGTAGAAGTGATGTGGAGGATGTTTTATGCCTGACATGAAGCATCTTGAAGTTAATGATGTTGAACAATTGGTGATAGAAAAGAGAAGTGAAACAAGTGTTTCAGCTGCATTTATCCTGATGTGGACTTAAGCATCATATTAAAACATGACATTTTTTGAAACTAGAGACTTTAATCTTTCAAATGAGGTCTCACTGATGAATTTTGACCTTATGGTTCTGGAGTTATAAGCTTTAAAAAAACATAAGGTAAGGGGTCAAGTTGGGTAAAATGTTTCTATGGGAGAGATTTGGTGTGTCCTTGATAATTAATGATTTCTCAGATTTAAACTTTGTTTCTAACATTTCAGGAAGTTCTGAACAGCTGACTAAGCACTCATGCCAACTGGTTAAATGGGACAACAGGAAGCACAAAAGACACAGACACACACATTATTCACCCATCCTCTTTTCATGACTCACAAACCGGTTTGATAGAAACTTACAGAAGCTTCACTGATCATCAAACATCCAGCTCTGTTGTTACGACTCACTTCTGAAAACTTCGCCCTGTATTCCCTCATGTTTGTGAGGCTGTGGCTGAGCGAGTGTCAGACCATGAGCCAGGCTGTGTTTCACAGGGATTTGCACCTGTTATCTGAGAGTCGTCTGCAAACACATCCCCAGGTCCTCTCAGGACAAGGCCCCACTTAACATGTTTACTCTTTTTGAGCCACATAGAGAAAAAAACAGCCTTTTATTCCTGTGACTCATACAAACCTGAAGGTTACATCTCTCAAACTTGGACAAAAATGTATTTTATATTACATTACTTCTTATTTTCTGTTTTTTAAAGGCTGGATTTTGTGTTTCTCCTTGTTGTGAAACATTCTGAAATTAATACTGACGTCTCTTTTAGAGATCGGTAACAAGTTTAAGTGGTAGGTGTCAGCAGGGCAGCTAAAGAAGCAACTCTCTTTAATCATCAAATATTCACACTGACAGGAGGATGAAATGACACGACTTACAACAGGGGGCGCCAAAATTTACACAAACTAAACGCTTCTCACAGAGGCTTTAATCAACTTTTAAAACTGATAATTATCATAGTTAATAGTTTGACAATATACTGTGGTTTTATTGTGAATGTGAAGTGAGTTTCTCTTAACTTCCTCTTGTTATTTACTCATCACAACCTCAGCTCCAAACCAACTTTCCCATCAACTACGCAAAGTAAAAATTGGATTCAGAGTTTCATCACTTAATGTGACTTAAACCTGGTAAAGTGATTTTAATACAGAAGCAGATTTAATATCTCACAGCCATGTAGCCATAAGATTTATTGATACCAATGCCCTTATCAACTTTGCTTATCAATCCCATTCTTAATCAATTGTGGATTTTCTGTCTACAAAAAAAGTAGGTTTCATAACTTTATGGCATCAACATTTTATTGAATGAGCCATTAGCCTGCACTTTTGGTTTGGAAAACATTAACCCATTGGTATTTTGACATTTTTGAGATTTAGTTATTGTTTACAAAAAGTTTTTCCAACATATTTCTGAGGTAAAAGTGGAAATTCTGTTTTGAAATTATACAGATGTGTGCTAACCACTAGCATATCAATGCACTTTCCCATATACGTTAGCATCGAGCTAGCACTATCTTTTCCACATCATTTTATCATTTCCATAGTAACCCTTCCATCCTAGAATATCCTGTGTACTCATTTTCCTTTGATTATTTCACTTGGTATTAACTGCACTGATTCCCAACCTGTGGTCCGCGGCCCCATGGTGGGCCGCCAGGGTCTTAAAAGTGGGCCGCCAAATAATTTCCAAAATAGCATGTTTTTAGTGGAGGGTGATTATATAAAGATACAAATATACAGAATAATGAATGATGTTAAAACCCAGATAAGCTATAAAACAAATTAAAACTGTCCAAATAGTCATATAGAAAAAAAACCCTTTAAGAAAGCATGTCAAAGCCCAGTATGTAACATGACCCAAAATGCAACAACAACCTGAAATATACTAAAAAAAAAAAAAGAAATAAAAGCGAAAATGTAATGACTGGTCAATAATGTACCAAAGTTGCTGGACCGGAAAGTCACAAAAAGAATGCAGTACAACCCAAAATATAATAACTGACCCACAATGTAACAACTTGTCACACTTGGTACTTATTAGGTCAGAGGTGGGCCACAAACATTTTTGAGACTTCAAAGTGGGCCCTGAGTTGGAAAAGGTTGGGGACTACTGATCTAAAGGATTGTTTTATCTGTTGTACCATTTGTTCTTACCTGCACTTTTAACATTTTAATGTAAAGCCACTTTGAGTTCTTTTGAAAAGCGCTCCATAAATAAAACTTATTATTATTTTTATTGGCACATTATGAATCTGTTGTGAGAGAGTAATGTACATTGTTTCATGTGTTAAGTTCAGGGCTTTGAACCAGAATTTTTTCCCAGTCGATTCGTTATGAACAGAAACAGTAGTTTAACGTTTTCGGTTTTGGGTTAAACCTCCAAACATATGTTCCTGAAGCAGTTACAACAAAAAAAAAATTTAGTACATAAACCAGTTGATATTGTTCCATATCAGCTATAGAACTTCAAGGAGGTGTAACAAAAATACGGGTATTAACTGGTTTCCATTCTTTTAAGGTAAAAATTTAAAAAAAAATCTCTGGTTTCGTTTCTGTTTCTGTTCCAGGCAAAATGGCAAAAGTTTCTGTTTTTTGTTTTTCATGAACCGGTTCAAAGTCATAGATAAGTTACACAGCTACTTAAGTAAAACTCAAAGCAGAAAATCCTGAATCAGAGTTTTCTTGTGAAACTGTTATTTATCTGCTAAGGCTGATGATGTCGACGGATTGAACCGTTTCTTTTTGATGAATCACTCTTTACTCCAGAACACTGGTTGCTCTATAACAGGTGTGCAGGTGGATTATTGTTTCTGAAAACTGACCAGATTTTAACTCAGAGTTTAAAAAACAACTTCTCTGTTTCCCTGGTTGTGTAATGATGCCCTTTTGATTTGTTTGCATTCTCTTTGCACAGTTTGAGGTTAGTGTTGACTTTCTCTCTCTTTCAGGCACCTGTTTCTAGATATTTCCTGACTGCTGCAGTGAGAAACGTGTTTAGGAGCTTCACAGACAAAAAAAAAGAAAAACTGTCAACCAATCAGACGAGACTGTCAGACAAAGAGGCTTTAAGGCAGGTGCTTACTCATAATGGAAACCAATGTCGTGATTCCCAACCAGCACAACCAGTTCTGTGTCTGTGGAGTGTCTGAACATCCTGTGGAAGCGGCGCACGTCGTCTTCCCAGTGCTGCAGACAGAGAGAGAGAGACAGAGAAAGAGAGAGAGAGAGAGAGAGGGGGGACAACACAAACACAGCTGAGGCAGGTTTCAGTACAGGCCTTTAACTCCTTCGTCCCCACCTAACTGTGGCCGATTTACCATGATATGCTTCAGAGCTTATAACTGTCGACAATAAGCTCTAAATTCATCAGTGACTCCTCATTTGAAAGATTAAAGTCTCTAGTTTCAGAAAATGTCATGTTTTTATATGTGTCTAAAGTCCACATCAGGATAAATGCAGCTGAAACACCTTTAATTTTTGGACCTCATTAACTTCAAGATGCTTCATATCAGACATAAAACATCCACCACATCACTTCTACACCTTGTCATCTACATCTGGGTGAGATTTGAGCTTTTTAGGTAAAACCTTATAGGAGTTAGAGAGTTTTTAGTCTCAGGTGAGCAAATACAGCAGATGCATTCTCAATTATCACAGTCTAGTCTGATGTTTTTGCACAAATAAAACCAGCTGTATCAGTGCTCAGTGTCCTCTTTGTAGTCAACTTTGTTCTCTCTGTGTAAAGGTTAACTGAAAATCGTGAAATTATAGCTCTGGGTCACGGATTGTACTGCATTTTTTCTGGTTTTCGGCAGTTTATCTAGTTACGGAAGGCTTCATATGAAAAATAAGGTTATAGGTTGCTGTACGAGTGAGTGACAGGGCCGAAAGCCAATAAACGAGGCTGTTAGGAGGGATTTACACAGCTTCCCCGACTGCTACTCTTCTGTAAATTAGAAAGTAGTTATTGTATGAATGAGGCTCTCCTGGCATCAAATCTCCATGTATTGAGATGGGAACACTTTTGCCTTGTAGCCAGAAGTCTAAGGAAATGAAATATGCCAAGCTTTGCCAGATTGACATTGAGGAGGAAATGCTCTCAGACTGTGAAGCTGCTGTTATTGATGAGAACAAACAACAGACTTTACAGGAGAAATTTCACCACTTGGAATAATTTGATTAAACAAAACTTTTGATATGTTTGAACTCTGGATTCCTCTGGTGGAAAGGAGAGTGAATATTCAGGGTACGGGCGTCAGGATGTGACATAATGACCCCAAAACAGGTAGGACGTCCCGGTTGTTGTGATCACTATCAGAGTGATTCTTTCACTAATTACGTTTTATTGGTGAAGAAAACTGTAAAACAAACTAAGCGGCTAAAATGTGAAGCATCTTAACTTTTAACGCCGTGTATCATTCTGATATTTGACAAAGGCGTTTCTGTTTATACTCTGATGATGTCAGAGGAATGGCAAACGGCCGATGCCGGGGTGCCAGTGGGAACTAAGGGGTTAATAAGACAACAGTCCCGCTCATCATCCCGGTTAATGGGACCTCAGAGGGTCACCCCACGGCCCCCATGGACGAGCGAGTCGTCCTGCTTTGATTCCAGACTCAGTGCACCTGCAGGACTGAAGACGCTCACAGGAGACCTTTAATTACATCAGCGCTGTGGGTTTACGTCGTGTTCCTCGAGCCAGAGTGTCTGCAAACAACTCCCTGATGCTCCTTTTAATTAGCCCGCAAACAATTAGTCCGCTGACTGAAGATTAATGTCGAATAGTTTTAATCATCGATTGCTCTTCGAGGTCGTTTATCAGGCACGAAACAAAGAACTCGTCTGGGTTCAGGTTCTAAAACGTGAAGTTTTTTTTCATGTAAATAAAAAACTGGAAGAAGAAGAAGAAAACCCACAGTACAAGATGTCTCTTTGAGAATTCAAAAAATGATGATGATTATTTCTGAACTTCCAAATATCAGACAACAAAAGACTGAATGATAGGTTTTCAGACACGGCTGCACTTTCAGTTTTTTTTTTCTTCTGTTTCTGAATTTGCCCCAAAAAACAGAAAACAAAACTACAATGAGATTTCTTTTTATCCAATTATCCAAGCATTCATGTGCTTTCAAATTCTGAGTCTAAATCATAGTCTGTATAAAACATGGACGTAGTCTCTGTGACGTCACCCGTCTGTTACTACAGCTCTGTTTTGAGGCTAAATGGCGGGTGCAGCCATGTGACGTGATCTGAGCTGTGGCTCTGATTGGGTAAGCTCTCGATCCTAATATCTTCCAAACGGCCGAGTTAGAAAAAAATTCACCCCCCTCACAGTGTGTGCCGTAAGCGAAATTAGCTATCTAGACGGGAGACAGAGTTTGAACCAGGCTTTAAATACGATAATTTCAGCTCTGAAAACGCCTTTTTTCCCGTTCACTTGTATGTGACTTCCGGTACTTCCAGAGCCAGCCTTAAGCTGTCACTGGAGGAACAGCAGCTTTTTAGCACTTCCGTGTTGTCTCGTTTTTTCAGACCGGAGGTTACCGCTTGGTCTAAATCAAGCCCTGAAATCAAATTAATGAGAAAAAAATTGCACTGCACCACCAGACCAGTAGAGGGCAGTAAGGATCGTTGAGGTAAGGCTGCTTTAAAAAAACTACTTTCCACCAACAAAACACTGCTTCATCTCTGATGTCAAAAAAAGCCCAAACACCATAGGGATCGAGTGGTGTTTTGTCTTGATGAAAATGAATGAAATTGAAAATGAAACCCTGTTGAATTACGACTTACTCAAATGTCTTTCGATTATCATCAAACACTTATTGAATGCGGAGATTTTGACACGTACATGTATAAAAATCGTAACTAGGATGCATTTTCAAGGAGTTTTTGCCTCTGTTGTAAATAAACAAATGTAATCATCGTTATTCTTGTTTTGTTGCCTTCAAAGAAAAGTAGTAAACAAATCAAACATTTTTCATTTTTATAGTTTTATGTATTAAAAATGCAACCCCTATTTTTTATACCTTAAAAGAATCAATGAAATATGAAGCCATAAATAGTTTTTTGTGATAAACTTTGGGAACTACGGGGCCTTGGGAAACAACATGAAGAGGAAACGTTTTCACTAAAAGTAAAGATAAAGTGTATTTGGAGTCGTAAGGTGGAGAAGGGATGACCTTTGTACCCCTTATGGGTTTTTTTTTGTATTTAATATCTGCAGATACCAATCTGATTCTTGGGTTTGCAGAGAGAAAGTTTGCTCAAGAAGTAAGAAAAAGAAGCTACACACTTTTTTGTTTTGTGTTTTCACAATAATGAACTTGCGCAACTTACGAACGTCAATATTAGACACTAACATGACCATCTGTTCTTTTTTATTTTTGTTCTTCTTTATTCAGTTGACCTGAATCATCCCAAACTGGAAAGTAAAGGAATCAATCCGGCGCACTGTGAGGCTCAGCAGAAAAATGGGACAAATGTCAAAGTGATCACGTCACGTTTGAATCACCTCGCATGTTGTCACGGACTGTGCTGTACAGCTGCCGTGAGGCAAGATGGGACATAAACCTGCATCCCATCTTCTTCTCAGAGTTTTTTGGATGCTCTCTCCCTCTGTTTCTCTCTCTCTCTGTTTCTGTGTATTGATCCGTTCTTTAAAGCGCAGAGAAACAGCAGAGCAGCCTTTCCTCTGTGAGCGAACTTTGTGGATCTTTGTTTTTTACATTTTTAAACCATTTGTCCCTGGAGAGTTACCGTGGTGCTGTAAAGCAGATGCTCCTGCTGTAATGTGTCTGGTTGTGCTCGGTTTTACTGAGAGTTTCACATTAGGCATCAATTTGTGCTCGACGACAGCTAATGTGAATGATCGGATAAGAAGATCAGCGAAAATGAAGATACTTGAGATCAGGATCGGGACATCTCTAAGATTAAATCGAAACACTTCAACAACAAGACAGTTTAAATTCATTAAATGTCAGCTTCTAGGAAACAGAGATGAGTGAAATTGTTCTTGACATCACTATTGTCTCTGATTTTCACCATCAGTGCCTCATGATAAATCTCAGAGACGTTTCTTTGTTCATCACCGTCGTCAACAATCAAGTGACTTCACTATTTTACACTCCCACGACCCCCAAACTCACCACAGTGGAAAATAATCAACAGATTGATCTGCATCAAAAAAAAAAAACTGTAGCTCCTGACCTACTTCCAGTTTTTCTCTTTCCCAGAATTCAAGAATCCGAGTCCTTCCCTCTTTGGATAAGTGCACAGAATACAAATCAAGAAAGAGACGCCAAGCAAGTGTGGAAATGAGGAAGGACGCTGACGGGGGAATGTTGTAGATTAGTGGAGATTTTACAGTGTGAGCTCCTTTTTTTTTTAATGAGGCTGTTCTTTCTCTCTCCTACATCTGAGATCCTGCTTCACAATCGAGCGATGGATGTTTGAGGATTCCCAGGGGATGTTTTTTTTTTTTTTTTTTTGGAGGGATTCCTACTACTTCGATGACACCTACAGACTCTGACTTATTTTTCTACGACAACAATGACAAAAAAGGAGTTTTTTTTTTTTTTCCTGCAGGGCCTGGTGGGTACAAGATGATAAGGATGATGATGACAAAAGAGAGCTGGCCTCTGCTCTGCATCCACAAGCATCATCATCATCACCATCATCATCATCATCCTCAGTGTGCAGACAAAGCAATGAGAAGAAAAACAGGGAGCTCTGCGTTACCTTCTGTGAGCTCCACTTGCCTTCGTCGAAGATGTCCCCGAGAATAAAGACTATTTCAGGCCTGAGAAGCCACAGCGCGGTTTGGAAAGCCCTCTCCATCTGCCATTCCCTTTAGGAAACACAACAAGTCACCATTATGTTTTTGTTTACAAATAAGAGAAGGATAAAAGCATGAAAGGAGAAGGGTTTTACCTCCTCAATTTGTCAAACCAGTGCCCCCCCACAGCTCCCAGGAGGTGCGTGTCCGACAGCACCATAGCGCGGACTGTGGACTCCGCGGACCGGCCGTCGATGCCCTCTCCGCCGGCCCGCGCATGGCTGATCTCCGGCCAGCCGCACTTGAGTATGGTGGGGAAGTAAATGAGATACTCGCAGAAGAAGAAAGCACCGCAAACCACCACGATCAACAGCACCGCCACCATCCATCTGACGCTAAACCGCGGCATGTCTTTGTTATTCGGTCGGGATGCCCTGGAGTGGCGCACTGGTGGTGATGGAGCGGTCCATGAGGCATCTTCTTCTCCTCTTCCAGACCCCACTGCTCAGCTCTCCAGCCGTGTCATGATGCTCATGGTGAGCCCCTCTCAGGCTGCATGGATGGAATAAAAATAAATAAACAAAATAAAAAAAAACACACCCTCTGTTGCTGATTGAAAATGTGATTTATAGATAAGAGATAAAAAGTTGTATAAAAATCGTCCTCTGAGCAGCAGCAGCCGCCGCTGTGTCACAATAACTGAGCACAGCTTGAATCAGAACCTGACTGTCAAGTTAAACGCGTTTCCGGTTTCGCTTTTTCAAAATAAAACAAAAAATCACAACATCTCTTCAAGATGTGCTTTGCATCTCCCTGTCCTATGCACAAAAATAACAATACATTTATTTTTTTATATCAAAAATCTTGGAACAGTTTTGTTATTTTGTTATTATAGTAGCAACAAACAGTTTATTAGGCACGTTAAAGGGACAGTGAGGACTTTTTAAGGGCGCAGTCACAATTCTACAATTTTATATCGCAGACGTTTTTGTCCAAAGCGACGTAGGACACAAGAATGAAGTCAGACATGAGAGGAAAACCTTAGTGAGTGATGCAAAGTGCTTCAAGTTAATGCAATTGGCCACCAGTGTAATAAGGTGCCAGGTAACAATACCAATAGATGTAGGATTCATCATGACAATCATGAACAACCAATAATAAGTATGGTCAGTGCTAAATATTCACTAAGAGCTGAGTCTGAGACCTTCTGAGTCATTCAACCCCTGAAGACAAAGAGGAGAAGAGTCAGATTAAGCGCCAAAGTATGAACAGTTCAGTCTTCAGACGATTCTTAGAAGTAGAGAGGGACTCTGCAGATTGTTTAAACTTTGCTGAACCGTACTTCAGCGCGAGCACCGACACATGCACAGCACAATAAAGCCTCTGTATACAAGAAGTGGTTTCATTAGAGTCATTAGACTAGAGCATTGTGACAATTTTACCCACTTTTTAGCTTCTGTGAAGTTGTTTTGGACCATCACAGCCCTTTGACACCCCTCTATTGTTTAAAATGATGATCAAGACAAGCGGTCTCTGCGATCATATGTCATGGATTATGAATCACTTATTAGCACTTGACATGCTTGTCAATCAATCGATCAATCAATAAATCTTTATGTATATAGCACCAAACCAAAACAAACGTTATCTCAAGACACTTAAAAAAACATTAGCAGGTTGATACCAGTTAATGTGAAAGTTTTTTATTATTTTATTAACAGAGACCCAACATCAAGACAGGATAAGGAATCTTATCTCATCTTGACCCAGCATGAGTGTAGTTTGTGCATGAAGTGAGCCACACCTGGCACACCTCTCCCAACCACGCCAAAGCCTGGGTAGTAGGGCGTGACTGAGCACTGTTTACTAGTGGTCACACTGGCTAAACGAGCCGTTCTTAATGTCAGAAGAATAGCACGGTTGGCCGATGTGACCATGTCCTACGTGACCTTGAAAAAGTCTGATATCTAGATAAATGCCTCATAATAATTCACAACTTAAAATGGGATTATCTGCGTGAATAAAGGTTATCCCCAAATTCCCCAAATCCCCAAATTCCTTGCTTCCCGAACAGGATTGATAAAAGGTAAGTCCAAGTAAGTCTGTGACAATACCACACTGGCTGACGAAGTTGAGCAGTGTAAAGCCAGATCTGTGTTTTTCTCTGCGTCTTGGATTAATTTAGCAGTAAAAGTGGACACTTGAGCTGGACTGTCTGACAGAAACAGGACAGAAAGGCAGAAGAAAGCCAAACAGGAGAGTGATAGAGCATGGGCTAAAGGCTAAAACACAAGCAAAGCTGTTAGTGATAATCTTCATTCCTGTCCACATGCAGCAGTTATATTGCAGTTGTCTGTTCAAACCTGAGAGTTTAACAATAAAATGAAAAGTCAGGTAATATTTGTTGTCGTTACACGGTACTGATATGTCTCGGAGCACTGGGCTGTGAGTAGCGCTAAATGAAGACGGCTACTAAACTGCACTACAAACCTCACAAAGTTTGCTTTCATATCAACAGTGCTACATACCTGTTCACAAATAAATTATCTCGCCATATTGAATCTAGTAAAGTGTAATCTTTACAGCTAAAAACATGTTTAAATTGGTGTCTGTTTCCGCCTCGAGAGCAGGGGTTCCCAAATTTTTCCGCCTGTGACCCCCAAAATAGCAGCGTTAGGGACTGGTGACCCCCTGCTGTGGTACAACACTAATGGGACAATCCAAAAGCAGACAAAAACCTACAAAACCCTCCCTGAGGATACTTAATTTAACTGATCGATAGAAAATTTACCAACTAATGTGCACTTTGCTGAGTTCACGGCATCAAACTTGAACGAAGAAATGTGAAAAACAGATCAAACATTTTCTGTTTGCATAATTTTATATTATCTTTCACCCCAATTTTTGCTTTTATTCTCACAATAACGGATAAAATGTTCATGAATTGTTCATAGTTTTCAATTTTGGGACACATTCCACCACTTTGGGAACCACTGCTCTAGTGGACACTCGACGAACTGCAGTTTTTTAGCACATTAATCAAGTTTTGTAAAGCACTTAGGATTGGGTGTTTAAATGAATGAGAGGTGATGTATAAATAAAGATGACTCAAAAACATCACCTAAAGTGGGAAAACAACTATAAATCATGGCACTGGATTTTAAATGTTTTATTTGGTCGAAACACTTAGTGTCTTTTTACTGTTTTGTGATGAGAAAGTGTCCAATTCCCTCAAATGAAGCTTATTTCAAAACAAAATCTCCCAACATCCGGGTTTTTCGCGCTAACACACGCGAGCTTGACCACGTGTTTTTGTCGGCGCGAGGGCGTCTGAGCGCGAGGGCGAGCACGAAGAGGGGGAGGCTGATTGAAGAAGGGGGTGAAAAAAACACAATTGGGTGAAAAGTTATTGAAGTCTCGAGTTATGTCCAAGAAAACTGATCAATTATTGACAAATCCTGGTTTGATCAGGGATGAGTGAGAAACTGGCTCCTGTCCACACAAACACACAAATCCCAACAGATGGAAAAGAGCCAAGGACTATAGGACAAATGAGATTAAGTGATTTACAGCAGAAATCTCATCACCAGAAGACGGCTTGTGTGTTTGCACTTCTCTGTGTTTGAGCTTTGAAACAAGAACCAGAGGAATTTAATTTCCGCACAAACCGGCCTCAGTGCAGTTACCTGTAAAACCAGTTAGTTTGCATGTTCGCGCGCTCATGCATGTGCTGCTGGAGTATGCACCAAGAAAAAGGAGTGACCTGTCTTCATCGTGACTGTCACGGAATTTTCCTAATTCCTTATTATTCTACACAATTATTACCTTAATTTCCTCTGTATGTCTCAAACATAGTCACAGCCCTGTATTAGGCCTTAGATACACACATTCCTGTATTCTTCCAAAGTGAGGACTGTAAGAGAACATAGTCCTACTCTCCCTGTAGGATTCGACTTGAGTAACCAGAGGATTTATCTGTATTGTTGGAAGTCTTTACTATTTATGACTTATGTGTCTCTCCAGACCGTCTTAACTGAGACGTGATGTGACGTGTAGGTTCACATGACAGAGTCTCTTCTCCTCGATCGAGCTACATAAACCTTTTCAACTTAAGTCGTCTGAGTCTCCTGAGTTTTCTTCGTCAAGTGGTCAAGCTTCCAGAAAATTCCTCAACAGTGACCTCTACACACTGTAGTTCAGGGACTGTCAGAGCGAGACCTGATTCCAGCAGAGAGGAGGAGAAAAAGAGCAGCAGCAGGGGGAAAGTGATGCTCGACAACAGTGTAATTAAAGGGAAAGTCAGGGAACATCTCCGCTTTAGGATTTGGTTTGAGGTCACTGATGAGCGTTTGAGGACCCTTAGAAACCCAGAAGGGTGGATACCGAAAGCTCTGATCCCCTCCAGATGTGCAGCCTGGCTTTGATCCACTCACAACACATTCAGAGAGAAACAAAGAAAACAGGCGAGAAAAACTGTTACAACATGAAGCCTCAATAATCCACAGAAATACAAACACTTAGGGTTCAATTTGGTCCTGTCTTTTTCCAAAGTCTAAATAAAAGTGAGGTTATATTAAGAACGTCAAGGAGCAAATTCAGGTCTTCACATCGTCCACTTATGATTAAATATCTGTCAGTGTCAGGATTTTTCCTTTGAGTGTTTTTATTTGTCTTAACCCTGTGGTGCATAGTGGTCACTACAGTGGACACCTATTTAAAAGTTATTTACTCCTAAATTCAATTGTTCATGTGGTGGAAATTCATATTAGCCTGTGTCAGGATATTTTTATTCTTCTTAGGGCCTGAAAAAATGTTTTCATTTCTTTTTCCAAACATATATATATATATTTAAAAAAAAGTTATAGACAAACATTTGAGGACAAAACAGCGTAATAACTATAAATTATTCAGTGGTAAAATGGATGAAAGAGAGTTAAAATGTTTCGTAAGCATTAAAAAAAGATTATTCATGAAATTACCAAAAAAAAAGAAAAGAAGTCAAACAAAAAAAAAAAAGTCATATTTACATTAAGTTCACACTGTTTTATGTTTAATGCTCAGTTAAAAATATTTGAAAACAAATTGGAGAACCTTTTTTCATGCCTTAAGACAAATAAAAACACTCAAGGGGAAAATCCTGACACTGAGTTCCATAATTTTTGCATCAGAGGGTTAAAAGATGGACTTTAGAAATGTATTTTTTTAATACATTCCATGTTTATACAAGAAATGAAAAAAAAATCATCCAGTTACTTACAGAGACCTCACATGAACTCACCTTGAAAAAAAACACACAGCAGCAGTGAGAAGGAAAAAAAATCCCCTAACAGGCAGAAACCTGAGCACAGTCAAACTCACAGTGAGTGACCGTCTGCAGAGACTGGGAAACATTTGTGTAAATGCAGTGGTTT
Source organism: Thalassoma bifasciatum (assembly GCA_008086565.1). NCBI lineage: Eukaryota > Metazoa > Chordata > Actinopteri > Labriformes > Labridae > Thalassoma > Thalassoma bifasciatum. The sequence continues at coordinate 24,031 of RPOG01000430.1, forward strand.
GTTTAGAGGTGAACTCATGCTTGAATAAAAAAAGCTGCTTAAAACCAAAAAATAAAACCTCCTGTCACCCTGCAGTGGGAATGACAGGAGAAAACATCCAGGTAGGTTCTGAAAAAGTGCCAACAGGATATCCTTCCAGTTTATAACATGTAATCAAACACCCACCCTTTGATATATGGGAACAAAGTGCCCACTGGATAAGCTACCAGCTGTTAAATGTGGAAATCACCCTCTGGATACCCTATGCTGTTGAGACAAAATGTAAAGAAACTCTTTTCTTGGTGTCTTTGCAGTTTATGAAATACCTGAAAGTTAATATAAACAAAATGCCTTCTGAATGCACTGCTAATAATAAAATATAAGCAAAGTGCCCTCTGGATGCCCTTCCAATGGACAAAATAATAATAATAATAATAAATTTTATTTATAGAGCGCTTTTCTAGATACTCAAAGACGCTTTACAGAATTAAAAACATCAGTTAAAACAACACAGTAGTGATAACAAAAATAATAACCTATAAAAATGAAAACAAGACAAAACAAAAACATGGAATACATTTAAAAGCAGTTAGACATTAAAAACACTTTTAAAAAGATGAGTTTTGAGGAGGGTTTTGAATGTGGATGGGGTGTAAAAGAAGAAAATGTAAAAGAAGTGCCCCCTGGATTGACTGCTAGTTGGTAAAATGTGCAAAAAACCTTCTGGATGCACTTCACTGTGAAAACATATACATATAAAAAGCCTTTTTGGTGTCCTTTAGTTCTTAAAGTAACAAAAAAATGCACTCTGGATGCTCTTCCAGTGAATAAAAGGTAAACAAAGTTCCCTCTGGATGCTCTGATGTTTGATAAAACTTGGAAAAAATACCTTACAATTGATGAAAGCAAACTAAATGCACCCTGTATTCCCTCCCTATGGCTAATGTTTAAACAAAGTGCTCTCTGGATGCCCTTGCAGTTTATGAAATGTAAACAAATGCCTTTCCCTCAGATAAAATGTTAACAAAACGCATTACCTATGTGTTTTACCTAAGTTTTTTTTTTTAAAGAAAAAGTTGCTTCTATATGGTCCTACAGCTGATAAAATATAAACGAGTATCCCCCCATTCTAATAAGTACGAGTTGAGCTGCCTCTGGATGCCCTTCCAGCTGATCGATGAAAAAACAAAAGACCTTTTCATTGGATAAAACTTAAACAAAGTGCCCCTCAATGCCCTTCTGATTGATAAAATGCGAACAAAAAGCCTTAAGGATGCACTCCCATCTGATTAAATGTTGAAAAGACTAAAGTTGCTGCTGTATGCCCTTCCACTTGATCGATTTTTAAACAAAATACCCTTGCACTGAATAAAATCTAAACTGAGTCCCCACTGGATGCTCCTGTGGGGTATAAAATGTAAAAAAAAACACCCTCTGCATGCTCTTCTGGTCGATAAAATGTCAACACAGTGGCCTCTGGATGCTCTTCCAATAGAAGACAAAAAAATTCTCTTCTGGATACCCTCTCGCTGGATAGAAGGTGAACGAACTATCATATTGATGCCTTTCTGGTTGAAAAACAGTGTAAAGAAATACCCTTTCTGTGTATAGAAGGTAAAAAAACTAAGCCCTGGATGCCCTTCCAACTGATGTAACATGAGTTAAGCGTTGTCTGGATGCCCTCTCACTGGATAAAATGTAAGCAAAGTGTATTTTAGATACCCTTCCAGTTGGAAAAAAGTTAAAGTAATACCCTTTCTGTGGATGGATTGTAAACAGAGTGCCCTCTGGATCCTCTTCGAATAGAAGAAAAGAAAAAAAGTTTTCTCTGGATGCCCTCCCACTGGCTAAAATGTGAAAAAAGAATGCCCTTCCAGCTGTTGTCATATGTGTGAGGTGCCCTCTGGATGCCCTTCCACTGGATAGAAGGTGAACAAACTACCATCTTTATGCCTTTCTGGTTGAAAAAAAAATATAAAGAAATACCCTTTCTGTATTTAGAATGTGAACATACTGCCCCCTGGATGCCCTTCCAGCTGATGTAACATGAGTTAAGCGTCCTCTGAATGCCCTCCCACTGGATAAAAGGTAACAAAGTGTATTCTGGATGCCCTTCCGGTTGGGAAAATTTTAAAGTAACACCCTTTCTGTGGATGGATTGTAAACAAAGTGCCCTCTGGATGCCCTTCCACTGGATAGAAGGTGAAAAAAATGTTTTGGTTGAAAAAAATGTGGAGAAATACCCATTCTGTGTCTAGAATGTGAACAATCTTCCCTCTAGATGCCCTTCCAGCTGATGTAACATGAGTTAAGCATCCTCTGGATGCCCCCCACAGGATAAAATGTGAAAAAAGAATGCCCTTCCAGCTGTTGTCATATGGGTGAAGTGCCCTCTGGATACCCTCCCAATGGATAGAAGGTGAACAAACTATCGTATTGATGCTGTTCTGGTTGAAAAAAAAAGTAAAGTAACACCCTTACTGTGTCTAGAATGCGAACAAACTGCCCTCTGGATGCCCTTCCAGCTGATGTTACATGAGTTAAGAGTCCTTTGTATGCCCCCCACGCTGAATTAAATGTAGAAAAGTGTATTTTAGATACCCTTCCAGTTCGGAAAAAATTTTAAAGTAACCCCCTTTCTGTGGATGGATTGTAAACAAAGTGCCCTCTGGATGCACTCCCAACAGCCTGACTGCTCACCACAACATCAAAGTCAGCTCGTCTGATTTATTCACTAACAACCATCACAGGGATGATAAGTTGAGGTCTAATGTGAAGGGTGAAGGCTGTTGGAGTGGACTGGAGCTCTGTAACTGCAGATGACGTGTGTGGTTGGTATTCATGGGGTGGTAAAGTATCCAGCTGCTTTAATGTGACAAGAATGGAGACAGAGAAACAGCTTCTTGTTACGATTTTACAGACGGAATGTGTGGAATTCAAGAAATAAAAATGTCACAGTCCGACGATTGTACTCACCACAAGGCACTGCAAATAATCTTGCAATTTCAAAGATCTAAAATCTTACTTTAAGACATGCTTAACAAAATATCTTGTTTTAACTTTTTAAAACTTATTTTTAGTATTTAAAACTATGTTATATCTCAAAAAAAGCATGAATGTGTCAATTTTGTCTTAATTAGTCTGAGAATCCTAAAATGAGTGGATAACTGTTAAAACAAGTTACTTTGGTTTTCTCACATATAATTTCATAACATTAAACATGGTTTCAAGATTTAGCTCTACCTCAAGTTGCTTGATTTCAGAATAACACAAAAAAATCATCTTTTTAAAACCCAGTTTATTTAGCAAACAGCTCAGAGTTTTACAAACCCATGCTCAAAAATCAAGAATTATCTTAATCATACTTCTCTAATTCTAAGTAGTTTTGACTTAAAAAAGTGATATTTTTCAGTCCATTTGCTAAAATTAAGAAGATAAGAAGCATGAAATTAGATTCTTTTGCTCATATTCAGTATATTTCACTTCAAATTCTTCTTCAGGAAGTTTGTTTTCGAGCATTTTAATCTAAAAATGAGCATTTTCTTCTTGTTTTAAGATCTGAGAATACTTATCAAAGCCATCTTGTTTTTAGATTTATCAGTCTGATTTCAAGATTTCTAGTCAAGTGAAATTATCTCGCTGCATGGACAGATCATTTCACTAGTTTTCAGGTATTTTCCCATCAAATGTAGTATTTTTATCTTATATTCAGACTCCCTTTTTGCAGTGTGCACATATTCTTTACACCATTTTAAGCACATATGGTCTTTTTTTTGGATCATTTAAGTTTAACTTGTGGGGTTTGGAGAACATAAACTAGATAAAACTAGAAAACATATTCTTAGAGTTTCCACGCTGTCATATAAAGATTTGTATTCATTAACACATCTCAGTGAAATGCTGTTAAAGTCATTTGAATAAGTATTAAACCCAAACTGGCCTCTGAATTTGCATATCTGTGGTTCAAACCCTGAGATAAACAGAGCTGCCCCGCATGCCTGACTCCTCGTCCTTCACTCTCAAGAAAAAATCTCAAAGAGACACACAAACACCAAAACACTCATGAGCCCAACTTTCAATTTGCAGCTATGAGCCAAAATCACAGCTCACACTCTTTAATAATACAAATCCTTCCTTTACTCCCAGTCGGGGTCTTAGCTTCTATTCAGGTCTCTCAGGTCAAGACTTCAATGGAGGAGCTTAAAACCTGGTTATAAATAGCATCGTTTTCTTTTCCTCTTTTTGTGCTCGTGTTAGTTTTCAGACTTGAGTCGTAAGCGCTTCAAACACCATCCAGACCTCCATGTTGGTGAAATGATTTAAGGTAATAGGGTCAAATTTACTGTGACTCTCTCCAGGCGTGATTTACAAACATCATTTTAAGCCATAAGGGAACGAATCCCCCAACGGTGCAAACAGACAACTTATTCAGTTTGCTTTTAAATTATGTATTCATACACACACATCTCCTGTACTTTAGGTGAAAGGCGGCTGGAAAGGGCATTGCCTGCACGCTGAGTCCTGTGTATATTAACTTATTCCGTTCCACCAGAGCATCAGCGATTCCTCTTCCATTCCTCTGACGTCAACAAGGTATAAACAAACGCCTTTTTCAAACAAAAGCTTAGATTCTTCACATTTCAGTCTCTGAGTTTGATTTACACTTTTCTTCACCAATGAAACGTAATTAGTGAAAGAATCACTCTGATAGTGATCACAACAACTGGGACGTCCTACCTGTTTGGGGTCATCACGTCACATCCCGACGCCCGTACCCTGAATATTCACTCTCCTTTCCACCAGAGGAATCCAGAGTTCAAACATATCAAAAGTGTTGTTTCATCAAATTATTCCAAGTGGTGAAATTTCTCGATATTTTTCTCATTAATAACAGCAGCTTCACTGTCTTATAGTATTTCCTCCTCTTGTGACTCTGACAAAGCTGGGTAGGTTTGTTTTTTCTTGTAGCTGCAAGACTAAAGTGACGCCATCATTTTCTGTTGCGCTTTCATCCCAGGAGAGCTTGTGATAGACAACAAGTGCTCCCTGCTTGACTGCCTGATAGTGCATGGTGATCTTGTGTAGTGTAGTAGCTCTATTACCGAGTTGTTTGTTGACTAACACACGTGTCAGTCACTTTACTAGTCCCACATAGCCAGTTGTAGCCATTAAGATCATTGATGAGACCTATTTTATTGCTGTGTGTCTTCATTTACATTCATGTGCGCAACAGAAGAGATACAATTTGTGACTGAGAATGAAAATTTCGTGGTTTTTTGGAAACTTTCCCACCAAGAGAGCAAAGTTGACTGAAAAGAGGACACTGAGCGGTGTTAAAGCTGGTTTTGTTTGCATTGAGTCTTCGAACAAGAGCATGGAGAGTGAGTACAACTCTGTCTGATGTTTGGCCACCTGAGATTAAAAACTCTCTAACTCCTAAAGCTTTGCTCAGATGTAGACGATAAGGTGTAGAAGTGATGTGGTGGATGTCTTAAGTCTGGCATGAAACATCTTGAAGTTAACTATGTCCAAAAATGGTTATGAAAAATAGGGAGAAGAAATGTTTTTCAGTTGCGTTTATGCTGATGTGGACTTAAGCATCATATTAAAACATGACATTTTTTGAAACTAGAGACTTTAATCTTTCAAATGAGGTGTCACTGATGAATTTTGACTTTATGGTTCTTTTAGTTTTAAGCTCTGAAACATAGTATGGTAAATAAGCCAGTTTTAGTTGGGATGTAAGGGGTTAATACGAGAGAGTAGGAGTGCAAAGACGAGAAATGCATCAAATATACATGCATTATATTCAGATTTATTCATGGAAAGGCCGAGCTTCCCATTCTCTCTGCTGTAACATACATAAAGTCAACACTCAGCTGCCACTTTATCACGCACATCTACTCAACAGCTGCTTAATGAAGGTATCTAATCATCCAATCACATGGCAGCAACTCCACTGAGTGTTTCACAAACTGTTACCAACCAAGACTATCTCTGAAGTTGGACGTCGGTGTATAAAATCTGGTCTTTGGGTTGTGGGATGTGTGAAGTCCTCCCATGGGTCGCCCAGCCCTTAATGCACCTCTTTGTTTCAAACACTGATTCATGCAGCCATTAACATAGGCAACGAGGACATTACCATGTGAATGAGGCCTGAATGTGGTGAAAAACAGCACCTCACTTGGGTGACAGGAAGGAGGCTACAGTACAGTACATCATGTAATGTTGAGTGTTTGAGTGAGTGTCAGATTAGTCTGCAGCGGTCAGCCTCCAGACGCTCGTTAGGAGCTCAGCCTCGTCTAGGGTAGGACACGCAGTGTGAGTTTTAAATTGTCACTCGGGTTCAAAAGACTCGGGACGGCTGCGAAAGAGAGGCGTCCACTTAAATTTCACTCACTGAGTCGAAACGTGCAATAAACTTCCTTATTTATCAAAGGAATCTTTACACACTATTGCCCGCGTCCTCACTTTTTCGGACGTCAAGAGACTGGAGTTATTTTCAGCCGAATTCAGGAACAATCCTCTCTTCTTCTTTTTTTTTTTTTTACGTTGTCTCCCATTCATCAGCTGAATTTGTGGAGGTCTTTCTTTTGAATTCAGGGTTTGGATGACAATTGGCTGAAATGCAAAGAGAGCTCTCAAAAGGATTAGCTCTCAAAAGCCGCAGGCAAACTACAATCTTCACTTTCAAGCTCCTATAAGTAACTTTCTGCTTGTATTGATTTTGAAGCCTCTTGTGGACAAAGAGAAACTTCTTAGCGTTGGTTCTGTCCAATAAAACCCTGTTTGCACAAAGTTTCACCACCTGTTACTGGAAAACACGGAAACTGAGGGACTGAAAACACTGTCGTTTACATGTCATGGGCCAAAATTTAAAACTTGGGCAAAGTCACAGGCCGACATCGTGATTATAGTAAAAAAAAAAAAAAAACTTCTTTCAGACATAAAAATGAGCTTTTCCATGTGGATCCAACGAGTTTTAATCAAACTTTCAATATGCAACAAGCAAAGCTTAATACTATACAACAGTGATTCCCAACCTGTGGGTCGCGGCCCCCTGCTGGGCCGTGAAGGTATTGCAAGTGGGCCGCCAAATCATTTCCAAATTAGTGTTATTTTAGTGGAGTGTAAGTATATAAAGATACAAAATACAAATAGATAAAGATAGATACCAATAAACAGAATGTTTTAAATGTTAAAACTCAGTGACAAACTCAATGTTCAGCTATTCAAATGTAAAAAATGAGAAGTTATGTTAGCGGTAACATGACCCGAAACGTAACAATGACCCAATACGTGATAAAACGTGTAAAAAAAAAACCCAAAATGTAATAACTTGTCAAAAAGTTAACCAAAGTGCCGAGCCCAAAACTTAACAAAAAGAATGTTTTTAAAACCAAACTCTAACAACTGACTCAAACAGTAACAAATTGTTACTTTCTTGGCAAAAAGTTATTTTGTTTCGGGCTCAGAATCTGTTTATTAAATTTTGGGTCATTGTTACGAAATGGGTTCTAATTATTTTATATCTTCTGTACTTATGGGGTTGGGTTAGGTTGCAAACATTTTTGAGGCGTAAAAGTGAACCCTGAGTTGGAAAAGGTTGGGAACCACTGCTATACAATGTTTAACTTAATATTGTACACATGCAAAATGGAATTTCAAACTTATTTGGGATTGGGATTGTGTACCATTATTCTTTGCAAAAAGTGCAAGTTTTTGTATTTTTTTCTAATATTGCTAATTTCTAATAACTATATTAAGTCTTAATTATTATAGTAATAATGATAATGATAATAATAATAATGATTATTGTTGCTGTTTTTGTCGTTATTATTATTTTATTTTATTTTATTGTTGCATCTTTAGCACTTGGAACGTTTGTGAGCTGCTGTGACGTGGAAATATCTCCCACAGGGGATCAATAAAGATTATTCTATTCTATCTATTCTAATCTAAATAATGCACCAATGTCAATGTCATTCATTTTGAAAATAAAAATTGTATGCCTCTTTTTCATTTTCCACCTTCGGGTATAAATTTCAACAGTAACTTTTATCCACAGGCAGATGAGAAATTATAAAATGGGATAATAATGATAAATCAGTTAATGAATAATACTGATTAAGACTAACAGGTCTCCCAACTGTCCGGAAATCTCCAGGTTTCTGAGTTTTTTTCACCATTTTTGGGCGGGGTAGCATGATGCCAGTACTAGTATGAGGTCGCTACGACAACAGTCAACAAAGGAGAGGGTGTTTATGGGTTCTGTCCAGATTGACACACAAAAATATCAGCAGAGCACTCTGGGATTTGTAGTTTGAGCTCTAGTGGTCATTCAGCATTGCCGGGCCAAATATAAATACACTGGGGGCCAAATTAGGTCCACGGGCCACAGTTTGACACCTGTGGTTTAGAGGCTGATGTATCTATTAAATATTTCTCTGCTGATCCCAGAAGTGGTACAACAGAGCGCTTATAATATGCAAATGTAAAAACAGCCCATTTCTTTTTCGCTGGGAGGTCTTTCTTGTTGTCCTATCGCCCTCTTCTGGTCTGGTGGTGTTTTGCAGTTACACTTTTTTTTCCCTCCATAAATCACTGTCCTGTTTTGCATAATCTACCTGTGTTTGGGTAATTTCTTAATGCACAGATAAACACAAAGCATCATGACAGGAAGATTTATTTTCTATGGAATCACAAGTTGTTGTTTTAAAAATGATAAATATTTACTTTAATGACCAGACATGACGCTTTCTATGACTTTATTTTGACGTTCATGTTACAATCGGGTCTGCGTATGCACAATTATTCTCAATCCCGAGGTTAAACCAGTTTCCTTTCCCTCCTTTGTAGGCGCTGGTGACGACCCTCGCCCAGCCGTGTTCTCCCTGAAAGGGAAGCAGACGTGACATTATTTACTCAGCGAGAATGATCTTGTAGAATCACCAGCTGTTCCTCCCTGAAGCTTTTGTTTCGGAGCTTCGTCGAAACCAAATGTATACGAATTCATGACCTCCACAGTTGTGTGTGTGTGTGTGTTTAAGCTACAAAGCTCAATCGAAGGGTGTGGTGCGGAAACACTCACCCAAAACTCTCCCCAGGAGTTTCTGACGATCCAGTACTCCGTCCCGTCCTCCGTCACGCCCCAGCCGGCCACAGACACGATGTGATTGGGCAGAGACAGAGGGTGAAACTCTCTGAAAATCCCTCCAGAATAATTCTCCAGGCCTCCCGTGGCCATCAGAGCACAACTGCGAGACAGATTGGAGAGTGATTGAGCGAGGTCCTTCACAAAGAGAGGAGCAAATCAGGGTCAGGAGTCTGATCTTTCTCTCTGCAGCTGTAAAATCAGGGACACACTTTGGAGTTACTTAAAAATGTCGCAGGCAGTGTGTGGGCTTAACCCCTTATTTCCTACCCAGTAAAAGCTTATAACTGTAGAACCATAAGGTCAGAATTCATTAGTGACACCTCAATTGAAAGATTAAAGTCTCTAGTTTCAGAAAATGTCATGTTTTAATATGAAGCTAAAGTCCACATCAGGATAAATGCAGCTGAAACACTTTTTTTTACGGTCCGTTTTTGAGCATCATTAAATTCAAGATGCTTCATGTCAGACATAAAACATCCACCACATCACTTCTACACCTTCTCATCTACATCTGGGTGAAATTTGAGCTTTTTAGGTAAAAGTTTGTAGGAGTTAGAGAGTTTTTAGTCTCAGGTCTTATTATTTCTAACGCACTAGTCCGACGACTTTGTGCAAACAAAACCAGCTTTATCAGTGCTCAGTGTCCTCTTCGTAGTCAACTTTGTTCTCTTTGTAAAAAGGTTTGCCAAATATCCTGAAATTTAAGCTTTTGGGTCACGCAGACTTTTCGCAGCATGTGTTATTGCTTTTGGCCTGTAAAGCAGGGAGCAGTTGTTGTATAAATCAGGCTCTCCTGGCATCAAATCTCTGTGTATTGAGATAGGTTAGGTGTCTTGTAGCCAGAAGTCTAAGGGAAATTTTTGTACTTTCTCTCTTTTAGTTCTTTTCTCCACAAGTGCCGGTTCTTCCCTCGCTCTCTACACTGCAAATAATCTTGCATTTGCCGAGATTTAAAATCTTACTTTAAGACATGTTTGATAAAACATCTTATTTTAATGTTTTCTTTAAACTTATTTTTAGCATTTAAAACTGTTAGATCTTAAAAAAAAGCATGAACGTTTCAATTTTGTCTTAATCAGTCTGAGAATCCTAAAATGAGTGGATAACTGTTAAAACAAGTTACTTTGGTTTTCTCACATGTAATTTCATAACATTAAAACTTGTTTCAAGATTTAGCTTCTACCTCAAGTTGCTTGATTTAAGAATAACACAAAAAAATCATCTTTTTAAGACACAGTTTATTTAGCAAACAGCTCAGAATTTTACAAACCCATGCTCAAAAATCAAGAATTATCTTAATCATACTTCTCTAATTCTGAGTAGTTTTGACTTAAAAAAGTGATATTTTTCAGTCCATTTGCTAAAATTAAGAATATAAGAAGCATGAAATTAGATTCTATTGCTCATATTTAGTATATTTCACTTCAAATTCTTCTTCAGGAAGTTTGTTTTCAAGCATTTTAATCTAAAAATGAGCATTTTCTTCTTGTATTAAGATCTGAGAATACTTATTAAGACCATCTTGTTTTTATAATATCAGTCTGATTTCAAGATTTCTAGTCAAGTGAAATGATCTTGCTGCATGGACAGATAATTAACATCAAATTTATTATTTTTATCTTATATTCAGACTCCCTTTTTTGCAGTTCCTCTAATTTAAAACAGTCAGAAAAGCCCTCCCTTGATCCTAAACGCACATTAGTATCAAGCATTTAGGGTTGGAAAGTTTTAAAAAGTTGATTCAACACAGAGCACAGAGTTTTACAGAGCTCTGAATATTTTATAGGATTCATTAGAAGAACATAAAAGCTTCCAAAAGCAGAATTTTCTAAAAAGAATAACAGCTAACGAGTGAAGGTAGAGCAGATGAATGTTTCACTCCATGATTTAAGGAACATTAAGCCTCATATGAATGAAATAAAACTTCGTTAACGCTCTGAAAATGATAAAATCTGTTTCTGCTGATGAAGATTTCATCGACGGAGGAGGACGAGGAACTGCTCAGGCTGAAAGAGAGAGAGAGAGAGGAGGTGGGAGGACGGTTAGAGATGACTGTGGAGGGTGACTTACTCTACCTGATGGGCCCGTTGGTGTAGAGCTCAGCTTTCATTCTGTCTCTTCCAGAAACTTCTCCGTAATCGCCCACTTTCCACACGGTGTAGTTCTTCACGATGGCGCATGATTCAAAGAAGGAGCAGGTGCCGCACTGGTTGAACTGCTCACACTCTGGAGACAAAAACCACACAGAACAGCAATCAGCCTTTTACTGATCTATCACTTTTTTTAAAAATCCCAAGATCTGCAACTTCAGGCGATTTTTGTTCCCAGAAAATGTGGTTTTAAATTCTCAGATCTTTCAGTTAAAAAGTTAAAAATGCATAACTTAATTGTCCCATAAATTTGTGACTTTAATATTTTACATAAATGTCACTAAAATCCCTCAAATATTCTTCAGTATTTGTCCCAAATGTTAGATAAAAACTGTCCAATCTCTCACTTTTTGCACCATAATGTTTGAATGTTTTACACAGAAAATTAAAACTGCAAAATGTCATGATAAATAATGAATTTGCAAACTCATTCTTGCAACTTAAAAATCCCCTAAAAATGTGTAGCAAAGAAGTTTCAAACTCATGAGGAGAAAGAGGCAAATTTGTATGGAGGACTAAAACTGCAAAAATTAAGTGCAAAAAAATAAATATAAATGGAAATAAAAATGGCAATAAATATATATAAATCGAAATAAATTAACAAAAATAAAAATGAATACAACATTTGAAAATAAATGTGGAAATAAATACAAATAAATGTGAGACCAGAGCGCTTTGTTTAATTGATTGAAATTTAATAATAACTATTTATTTTTGTTTTTATTTCTGTAAATATATTTTAATTGCCATTTTTATTTCCATTTATTTTATTTTTTTTTTGCACTTCATTTTTGAATTATATTTTTTACATTGGTATTTATTTCCACTTTTATTTATTTATTTATTTCTAATTTTGGCAGTTTTGGTCCTCCATAAATTTGGGACAAAAATTTGCAAAATTATCAGAAATTGGGAGTAAATTTGAAAGTACACTACAAAAACAGAAATCTACACAAGTCATTATGTCTTATTTGTAGTAAAAATTGTCTTTTTGTTCTTAATTTGAGCCACATTCACCAGACCAGGTCATAAAAATGTCTTATTTCAAGTTTTTTAAGACAAAAATGAGGTGTAAATTGCTTGTAACAAGTCAAAAAAAATCTGCCAATGGGATAAGACGAATTCGCCCGGGAAGTTTCTTGAAATAAGAAAGATGTTTTAAAACAAGAATCTTTTATCTTATCCCATTGGCAGATTTTTTTTTACTTGCTACAAGCAATTGATGCCTCATTTTTGTCTTTAAAAAACTTGAAATGAGACATTTTTATGACCTTGTCTCGTAAATGTGGCTCAAATCAAGAATAGTAAGACAAATTTTACTAAAAATAAGACATAATGACTTGCTTAGATTTCAGTTTTTGCAGTGTAGTTTCATGTATTAGTTAGTTAGTTATTAGCTACAAACATGAAGCTGACAATAGAGAGATGTTTCTTCACTTAGTTCATCTCATGTTAAAGCCACAAGGATGCAGATACTGTTTATGATTATGAACTATTATAAACAAAACAATTGCAACACCTAAAGCAGCATTAAAGAACAGTTTGTACGTTTTATTTGGACTGTTCTGTTACTTGTTACAAGCAATTGATGCCTCATTTTTGTCTTTAAAAAACTTGAAATGAGACATTTGTATGACCTTGTCTAGAAAATGTGGCTCAAATCATGAAAAATAAGATAAATGTTACTAAAAATAAGACGTAATGACTTGCTTAGATTTCAGTTTTTGCAGTGTTGTTGTTCTCTGCAGATTGCCTGTAACCTCATTTACCTGATATGGACATTTTTCCATTTCAGAGTCTAAAATAAAAACACTTAAGTCATCAGTGAAAGATGTTCTTGAAGAGTTTAACTCCTGTTTTTCCAGGACTCTTCACCAAAAACAGGAAGACTCCTCATCACTTCTCCTTCACCTCTCTCTAACTCCTCCTGAATATCAAATCCTCAGCTCATGACTAAAATTCAAGACTTGGGACTTTGCTGCAGAGATTTTCTCCATTTCAGCCACAAATGCATAAGTGAGGTCAGTCTGTGCTCGGGGGGGCTCCAGCTCTCAAAGAATTGTGGGTGAAAACATTTCCTCACAGACCTCACCTGCACATTTAGGGCTGAGAATGAAAGTCTGAGAGTGTAAATGTGTGAGCAGAGACAGCGACGGGGAGGAAGAGTCTGTACTTTGGTTTTTGGCCTGGTAGTTGTTGCAGGTTTCATCGGGGATGCCGTTCTGGTGAGCGTAGGCGTAAACTCTCAGGTGATCTCCTCCGTAACAGGAGCCCGCCCTCGCACAGTCGATCACGTTCTGGACGGAGAGGTAAGCTGACGGCCACACTCCTCCACGCTTTATGTTGATACGGTCTTTAAAGAAGAAGAAGGAAGAAGAATTAAAGGTTATGCTATGTTTCAGAGCTTATGACTGTAGAACCATAAAGTCAAAATTCATCAGTGACACCTCATTTGAAAGATTAAACTCTCTAGTTTCAGAAAAATGTCATGTTTTTATATATGTGGCTAAACTCCACATCAGGATAAATGTGTCTGAAACACTTTTTTTGAACATCATTAACTTCAAGATGCTTCATGTCAGACATGAAACATCCACCACATCACTTCTACACCTTCTCATCTACATCTGGGTGAAATTTGAGCTTTCTAGGTAAAACCTTATTGGAGTTAGAGAGTTTTTAGTCTCAGATAACAAAACACCAGCAGATGCATCCTCAGTTACTACAGTCTAGTCTGACGACTTTGCACAAACAAAACCAGCTGTATCAGTGCTCAGTGTCCTCTTTGTAGTCACCTTTGTTCTCTCTGTGTAAAGGTTCCCAAAAATATCCTCACACTGTCAAAAGTTGCAAATAATCTTAAATTATTGGTGACGTTTTGGCACTAAGACCTTCAAACAGTTTGCCCGATGAAGGTCTTAGTACCAAAACGTCGCAAATAAATTAAGATTATTTGTAAGTTTTGACAGTGTGCGGGTGTTTACATTTGAAAACACTGCTAAATACCTGCTCGCAGTTGCACCTGTCCATAAAAAAGATGTGCGAAGTTACCTCTTTTTGTCCCAAAATATCCTGAAATTATAGCGTCTGGGTCACGGATTGTACCGCTGCTGTTGCACACATCAATATAAATGATATCATTCAGCAAAAAAAAACAATTTTTAGTCAGTTCATCAAACTATGGCAGGTGTATGAACAGTAAGGCTATTTGTTATTACATGTCAATCTCACATTCAGTAACCAACAGCCTGCTATAGCTCCATAGACTGAAGAAAAATCAATTTTTTTGCAGCACGTAATCCATCATATTCCTGTGCCCAACAGGAGAGATACAACCCGTGACTGGGAGCTATAGTTTCAGGATATTTAACAAACCTTTTCACTGAGAGAACAAAGTTGACTACAAAGAAGACACTGAGCACTGTTACAGCTGGTTTTGTTTGCGCGAAGTCGTCAGACTAGTGGGTGTTTGGTCACCTGAGACTAAAAACTCTCTCACTCCTACAAGGTTTTGTCTTGCAACTTAAAAAATCCCCCAAATTATGTAGGACAGAAGTTGCAAACTTGTGAGAAGAAAGAGGCAAATTTGAGACAAAAAAATGCAAAATTAGGAGAAATTAGGAGTAAATTTGAAAGTAGTTAATATCTAAGTTTTTGAAAATTTGCACATTTTTCAAGTCTCAAATTTGGGAATTTGTTTTCACACACATGTTCTACTTGATACAAAAATGGGGACTGTTTTATCACAGATTTGCAACCTAATGAAGTCATGCATTACAAATTTTACAAGGATTTTACAAGATTTTACCAAGAAAGCTCAAATTTCACTCAGATGTAGATGGAAAAAGTGTAGAAGTGATGTGGTGGATGTTTTATGTCTGACATGAAGCATCTTGAAGTTAATGATGTTCAAAAAAAGTGTTTCAGCTGCATTTATCCTGATGTGGACTTTAGACACATATACAAACATGACATTTTCTGAAACAAGAGACTTTAATCTTTCAAATGAAGCATCACTGATGAATTTTGACCTTATGGTTCTACATTGATAAGCTCTGAAACATAGCATGGTAAATAGACCAGAATGGGGTGGAGTGTAAGGGGTTATTCTAATTTGCATTTAACACCCCCACACACACACACACACACACACTTGTACAAAGTTTCTATTTCCTTATATTTCTAATTCATAGTTACTTAAGATCTGTTCTTTTATATATTTTATATATTTGATATTTAATGTTTATTCTTACTTGTCTTTTTACAAAGAGAGCACAGTTAAACCGAAGTCAAATTCCTTGTGTGTTTCTTGAAGATACTTGGCAATAAAACTGATTCTGATTCTGATTCACATCCTCATTACCAGCGAGCGCACTGGTGGCCCCCATGGCCCAGCAGGAGCCACAGTACTGAGGGATGTGCTGGTTCCTGGTGACGCTCACAAAGTTCTTCCCCTGGATGTTCCTCCAGTCCCAGGACGCAGGAAGATCTGACACTTTCACAAACTCATGTGGACGAGGACGAGTCCTGAAAAACAGAGTTTACAAGGTTTAACGTCCTCATAATCAGGACAAAACCACTCAAACACTTTCACATAACAGATTTTTTTTGACTACGACGAGTCACCAGAAGCAGGAGACCAGACGATGGGTCACCTCTAAGGTAAAGATTAGAGCGGGGGAAACGTCAGGAGGATGATCTGAGGAGAGCGGAGGTTTTGTGAGGGCTCAGGAGGTCAATCCTCACGCAAATTAGAAACCGGAAAAGAGACGCCAGAACGGGACTAAAACCATCCTCTTCCAAGAACCAGAGAGAAGCCGGAGTGAAACATTTTGGGTCAAGGATGACGAACACAGACCTGCGACGTTAGAATAATCTAGAATAATCTAATTTGTAGGTTACAGGTAACTTGCAAATTACACCAAACAAATCAGAGAATATTACACTGAACTATAACAGCAATGCTGCTTTTTTTCTCACAAATTTCTGATTGTTTTTTTCATATTTTATATATTTATGATAAGGTTTAAAATTAGAAAAAAGCTCCACTTTCTTAACCCTTCTATTAAGTTCATTTGTTAGTAACATCTATTATGTTCCTGGGTCTATTTCACCTAATATTTGTTTACTTGTTATTAACATTTAATGTCTAACTCCATTACTAACTATTTTATCGAGATTTATAACAATTGTGTGGTAATTATCACAGCTAATGGATTCAATTAATGTTAATTCCCTCATTTTTTTTTGAGAAGAAAATACAGTTTGGACTTGTTTTTTGATGTTTTACTATTAAATAACTGTTGTAAGACCAACATATCAAACACAATAATTTTTAAAAAGCATTGAAAGTCAACTCTTATAACTTTTTGTATGTACATGCACTGTTTCTAACCAGAAAAATGAATAATAAATGAATCATTTGCGATATGACCAAAAGGTGTGTTTGTGTAAGTGTGTGTCTGGCATGTTTGACAGTCAGGTTAAATTTATATTCAGTATCTTTGTGATAACGTGCAGGGGCAGTTACAAATAAATAAGCCAAGCAGAGAAAGTTTCATTCTAAAAAAGTAGTCTTTACTATTTTTAGTATTTTTTCATAATTTAATCTGGGTCAATTTAACTGTCTGTTGTTTTTTTTTTCATGGGGGGTGGGGGGTTGCAATATCTGTCATCCACAACTTCAGAACTGATATTTCTTTTTCTCTTTTGGTTTATAGGTTCATGTTTAAATTAACACAAATTTTTGTATTTTTTTTTACATTTTATATTCCATATTCTTAATGCACAATATCACAACCCATGCACGGTTATGTTTTCTTAATTGATATCTATCTATCTATCTATCTATCTATCTATAAGCAGAGTAGCATCCTGCAAAACAGACCCAACAGAACAGGTTTAATACATAAACTACATGTGAAAATAAAGAGCCAGTGTTTTGATTGTGCTGCCCGCGCATGCGCTGTGTGAGCTGCTGAAGCCTTATAATTACCAAACAGAAACATTTAAACATGAATATGAGACAAAAACAAACAGAGGAGATATTTAGGAGTTCTCAGTGAGACAATAATAACCTCAGTAAAGGTTTAAAGCTCAGTTTCTCAGATGTAAACAAAGAGCTAAAATCTTTGAGGAGTTGAGTCTGTTTTTGTTATTGAATCAAAGAGTTTCTCTGAGATTAAAAAACTCACCGCACTGACTCCGGTCTGTCGTCTCTAACGGGTTTGTAACAGGGCTCCGATAAAAGATTACAGGAGCAGATTTGCAAAGAAAATGAAGATAAACAAATGAGCAGCAGCAGCAGAACAGACATGACTGGAGACTCCATCTTGGCTTCTCATGTGACGCAGAGACAGAGGCAGACAGCGCCCCCTACAGGCTGCCGCTGACTCTGCAGGGGAGGAAAAACCAAACAGATGACATCAAAAACTGTTTTTATCTTTATTAATCAGAGACATGTGGAAACTTTCTGCCTTTAGGGATGAATCAGAATTCTATATTCGGAATTTAGAAAAACTCCTGTAACAAAAAAGCTGCCAAAACTTTTTCCCTATGCTCAAAATGTGAAATATTTTTTTTATATTTCCTCTTTAATATTTGTCCCCCCATCTGTTAACTACTATTACTTTTGTTATTGTAAATGTTTTATTTTCCTGGTTTGATTATCCGTCTGCTTACATTTTTTTTCAAACCCTGACTCTCTGTCTGTAAGTTTGTTCTGTAGCTTTTAGTCCCTTTTTGTAATGTTGTTTATATTCTTCCTATAAATAGAAAAAATAAATAAATTTGAAAAAAGGAGACATATGGAAACTCAGTTCCTCCAGAGAAAAAAAAATATAAATGAAAACTTGGGTGAGTTAAGTCAAATTTTTGTGATAAAAAGTCAATATTTTCAAATACAAAGTCAAACTTGTGAGATAATAAAGTAAAAATTACTGATAAAACCTGAGTTTTGAGATAAGTCAAAACTATGAGATTAAAATTCAGCAAAAAAAAAAAAAAAATTTTTTTAAAAAGTCAAAATAATGATAAGAGACAAAATAGTGACACAAAAGTTGATTAAAGCCATAGAATGTCAGATTTTTATGACAATTAAGTCAAAATATTGAAATAGGAAGTTGATATGTGATGTGTGAAGTAAAAGATTTTAAAATGAAAAGTCGAAATTTTAGATCGTAGTGTTAAATTTTGAGATTAAAAAGTCAAACAATTGAAATAAGATAATGAAATTTTAAGATAATGTCTAAATTTGGAGAAAAAAAGTCAAAATTTACCATTTTATCAGAGTTTTTGATTCGTTGAGAGAAGAAAAAGTGTGACTTATGACCTCCAACTTCTGAAAAAATCTGAATAATGAGATTAAAATCAAAAAACAAACATGGAAAAAGTCACTCACAGTCACTCCTGAGAGTCAAAGTTATAATTTTTTTTTTATAATTCTGAGGGAACAATACCTGGATTATAATATATATTTGTCAGAATTTTGTCCTTGTCCTTGCAATTTTGGCTTAAATCTCAGAATTTGAGAAAAGAAGTTACAAATTTTTGGTTTAAAATTTCGAGTTTGAATTTATAGAGAGAAAAAACAGATTTCTGACAGTGATCTTCAGAGAAAAATATCAGAACTCAGAGGGAAGAGAGATAATGTCTCAAATTTCTTCCGTTTGTGTCCTTAAATTTTGTCGCCCCAATGATCGTTTCTAGTTTTCTTGTGTTATAAAAACTCTGAATTCTGACTTTATTCTCACAGATTCTGACTTTAATATCACGTCTGTATGATTTAATGGGTGTTTGAGCTTTACAGGTTTTGTAAAGTCAGCAGTAAACTTTTAAACATACTCAGGTCCTAAATCACATTACGCCCTGATACAGAAGAGACTAATGAAGTTTAGACTTTAATAGATGATGTGCAGCTCTTAACGTGATTATTCTTTCACTGGATGAAGCTTTAACTCAACCACGCTCTGTGTCTGAGAGGAGGAAGCTCTATGTTTGTGCTTTTAATGATTAAAACTGCAATCAGATTAGATCTGCATTAGGTACCTAATGAACCCTGAGCAGGTTCATAAATCACTCAACAGTTGATATTTGTGTTGGAAGCATCTTCAGATCATCGAGCTCATCATGTTTCAGGATTTGAAGGGGATTATTTGTATAATGCAGTGTCGACAATAAGTGATAATGGGTAAAAATAACATTATATAAACACAGTAGGTTGCATATGTGTGGGTATGTATCTGTATATGTTTATGTGTGTATATGTATATGTATGTATATACATGTTTATGCATGTATGTATATGTCGGGCCATTAAACTGTTCAACTCTTCAGGTGCACTGCATGCTCATCACTTTACAAATGTGAAATATACCGTAACACTTTATAAAACTGTGAAATTCACATTAGAAATATGTGCAATATAATATATATTAAGTGTTTTATGTAAATAAGAGATTGTACATTATCATTATTTTATTACTGCCTCTATTATTGTTATAGTTTTTTTTTTCATTGCAACTGCTATTAGTCTATTTTTATCATTGCTATATTATTATTTCGATACTATTTTTACTCTTATTATTCTAATTCTATTATTATTATTCTATTACTCTTACTACTAAACTATCCTGTACTATTATTATCATTATTATTATTATACTGTTATTATTATCATCATTATTGCTGTATTATTATTATCATACGATCACTGCTATGGTTATAATTATATATTATATATTATATTTTACATTTTATTTTATTTTGTTTATTTATTTTTATATTTTTTATTTTATAGTACATATTATTAGTGTTTTATTCCTGTTCCTATGCACATACAGAATACTTCTTAAAGCTCTATTTTTATTAAACTTTATTTCCTTTATATATAATTTTTATATTTTTAATGGTTCATCTATCTATCTATCTATCTATCTATCTATCTATCTATCTATCTATATATCTATCTATCTATCTATATATCTATCTATCTATCTATCTATCTATCTATCTATCTATCTATCTATCTATCTATATATCTATCTATCTATCTATCTATCTATCTATCTATCTATCTATATATCTATCTATCTATCTATCTATCTATCTATCTATCTGTCTATTTATCATGTTTATATATATCTATAGAGAGATATAGATGAAAGATTGGCCAACTAGAGGTGCAAATTAATACATTTCTCTTCTTTCCACTCCTTTTTGAGAACGTAAAAGAAGGTAATGAAGTGATTTACAGTTTATTTTATTTTATTTTGTTTTACACAAAAGTTTCAGTGTTATTCTTTTGCATTTTTCAGAATAAACATTTTCATTAACTCATTCATTCATTCATCATCGCGTGTGCTTTTAAAGCTGCCGAGCCTTAAAGAGGAAAAATGTTCATATCAGAACAAAATGCAGTAGATTTAAGAACAAACATTATTCCTCGCACAGAAGTTATGGCTGTAAATAATCACTGGTTTTAAGCTGAATGATGAATACAAACATCAGAAAATAAAGATAAATCTAACAGAGATGAGGAAATAAAGTATTTCCAGAAGGAGTTCCCAACTTTAAATAACTTATCAGACTGAATTCAACACAAACAAACAAACCTGACTCTGAGTTTGATGAAAAATGATGTTTATTTATAGCAGAATAAACAGCTGAAGGTCTTTATAACCTGATCTTTGAGCTGAATCTCTACTTCAGTCGTTAAATCTTTCTGTGTGTGTTTTTTCTCTGAGAGCGGACGCCTCCTCCTCCTCCTCCTTAGACGACCATTGTCTCGTTAAACACTGAGGCTGTTGTCTGCTGAAGGACCAGAGGAATGAAGTCCCCATGACCTTTGACCTCTTAGGTCATCGTCAAAGCTGTGCCGCCTTTGCCTTGAGACGTTTTAGAGACACAAACATCCTCCAGTGAGAGGCGGCTGTGCTGTGTAAGTGCTCCAGAGTGATGTGATAACCAGGACGTCTGCGCGTCCACGTTCAGGCTCTTTAGAGCTTCATCCTGCGTCTGTGCATTAACATCAGCATCTTCCTGTCTGCTCACGGTGATGGAGTTTAACTTAATGTTGATGACTAAACATGACTTCAATCATTCTCCTTTTCAATTTGCATCATAAAAGAGCTTCTAGCTGGACTCTGATATCACTAACAGACTACAAATGTTATCAAACCTCTTTAGCTCAGGTCGTTTATCTCACCTGTCAGTTAGTCAGATCTACATGTCTATTTAACTAATGCAGGAATTCCTCTGGGATAGAAACGTCTTTAATAGCAGGAGGTGAAGCTGCTGAGACTGTAGCTGCTACAGACGCTTATTTTGGCAAAACTCATCAGTTTAACAACAAATTATATAAAATTCAGCCTCGTACAATGTGTGCTGATCTAAATGAGACAAATCTAGACCCATTAAAATTTAAATAAAACAGTTTTAATGCATCCTCTCCTCCTTTCAGCTCACATTAAAGAAAAAAATAAATAAATATTGTTCAAACTCACCTATTTTAATCCACGTTTAGGAGTATTTTTAAGATTTTCTGCAGTTATTATCAACTTCTGTGTGTGTAAAGTTGAAAAGAAAAGTACAAAGAGTGTGGAAGTATGTTGATGTATTTGGAGTGTAATTTTTTTCTGCCTTTGTTTTTATTTCAATATTGCAATAAATTCATTGACAAAAATAAAAAATAAATCCCAAAAATCAAGTTTCTAAAAATTGAACATCTTGATAAATATAAAGTGTAAATATATATATTACATATGCGTGTGTGTGTGTGTAAAGGGCCAAAAAAAACAACCAACATTTTTAATAAATCAGTTCAGTTTCCCCAAATGTTGACAGTGAATTTTTGAAAATAAATATTTTAGAGATTGTATTTTATGAGAAGCAATTTCTTGAAACATTTTATTATTTTACATTGAAATAAAAAGGCTCATTCCTCCCTCCCTTCCTTCCACTTGTCCCTCTCTCCTTCCCTCCTTCATCCTGTCTGTCTTGTCATCTCATCCTTCCTTCATCTCTCTTTTTTCCTTTCTACCTTCCCACCTACCTCTTTCTCTTTCTTTCCTTCTTTTCTTTCTCCTTTTCTTCCTACCTTCCTCCCTTCCCCTTTCCTTCCCTATTTCCTCCCCTCTTTCCTTCCTTCCTTCCTTCCTTCCTTCCTTCCCTCTCTCTTTCCTTCCTGCCTTTCTTTTTTCCTTCCTACCTCTCCCTGCTTCCTTTGTTTCTTTTTTCTTTTTCTTCCTTCCTTCCTTCCTTCCTTCCTTCCTTCTTTCCTCCCCTTTTTCCTTTCTTCCTTCCTTTCGACTTTCCTGCTTTCCTTCTTCCCTCTTCCCTCTTTCCGTTTTTCTTTCCTCCTTCCTTCTCTCCGTCTTTCTTTCATTCTTTCCTTTCTCTCTTCCTTCCTACCTTCTCTCCCTGCTTCCTTTGTTTCTTTCTTTCTTTTTCTTCCTTTCTCTTATTCTTCCTTCCTTCCTTTCCTCCTTCCTTTCCTCCTTCCTTCCTTCCCATTCTTCCTCTCTTTCTTCCTCCTTTCTTTCTTTCCCCCATCCTGCCCTCCTTTATCCCTTTACTCCTTCCCATTCTTCCTTTTGTCATTTCTCCCTCCCCTCCCTCCTCTTGTTCCTCTTTCCTTTCTTCTTTCTTCACTTCCTTCCTTCCTTCTTTCTTTACTTCCTCTCATCCCTCTTTTCTTTCCCCTTACCTTCCATAATTTCATCCTTCATCCCTCTTTTGTCCTTTCTACCTTTCTTCCTTCCTTCTTTCCTCCACTTTTTCCTTCCTTCCTTCCTTTCGACTTTCCTATGTTCCTCCTTCCTTTTCTCTTTCTTTCCTCCTTCCCTTTTCCTTCTTTCTGTCTTTCTTTCCTTCTTTCCTTTCTCATTTCCTGCCTTCCCTCCTTCCTTCCTTTCTTCCTTCAGTCCATCCTTCCTTCTTCCTCTCTTCCCTCTCTCTTTTCCTTCCTACCTTCTCTCCCTGATTCCTTTGTTTCATTCTTTCTTTTTCTTCCTTTTTCTTATTCTTCCTTTCTTCCTTCCTTTCTTTCTTCCTCTCTTCTTTCTTTCCCCCATCCTGCCCTCCTTTATCCCTTTACTCCTTCCCATTCTTCCTCTTGTCATTTCTCCCTCTTGTCCCTCTTTCCTTCCTTCCTCCCTTCTTTCTTCACTTCCTCTCATCCCTCTTTTCTTTCTCCTTACCTTCCATAATTTCATCCTTCATCCCTCTTTTGTCCTTTCTACCTTTCTTCCTTCCTTCTTTCCACCCTTCCTACTTCTCCTCCTCCTCTTCTAATTCCATCCTCCCTCTCTTCCTTTCTGCTTTCTTTTCCTTCCTTCTCTCCTTCCTCTGTGAGTGATGGATACTCAGAATCTTCCTTTTTTTCTTCTGTGAAACTTTCAGCTCTGATAAAAGTCAAACTGAATCTGTTGCCGTGGTAACGTGAAGGGCACAGACGTTAGTTGATGATGGACGTTATGAAGGAGTGAAAACTCTCTGGGACTCGGTGGGTAGAAGCTTCAGTCTTTGTTTCAGGAAATAAAAACACCTTAAAGAATGATTGAGGTGAATGTGATGAGACCTGACGCTGAGGTGAGTCGGGAACACGGGGCCTGAACCTTCTGTGTCCATTTAGCCCCAGAGTTTTATCAATAACTCCCTCTCACGAATCGGATAAATAATAAATCAAAGACAAATGTTACTTAAGACCCACATCCATCTGAAGGATTAGATCAGCAGGTCCCGACTTCAAACGGCAGAAACAAATGGAGGCCTGGCATGTTCTGAGGTTGGTTATTGATTATGGCTGGCTGCAGTTTCAGGGCCTCGTGGGTGACTCTGCTCCCACATCAGCGCCGCTTCCAGCCCAGCGTCCAGCCGCTCTGGATTTCCAGGGAAAAGATCCACCTCGGGGCAGAGGTTGGCAACGAGAAGGGCCGTGATCTCCCAAAGTAAGCTTTTCCCTGGGCCGCGTTTAGCTGTTTATTTTTCTTATTTTCATTCACTGAATCCGGTTTGGGTGATTAGGCCAAAAGCGGTGATTCATCACATCACAGGCAGGACCTCTGCTGCCTTAAGTGCCCTGTGTTTTCCACGTGAGGGTCATTTGCCTCGGCCCTGATGACTCCCATCATACCTTGCCCCCCCCCCCTCTGCCTAATGTACCTCAGAGGAAACAACATCAGAGATCGTTTTCTTGTCGATGTAGTCATTAAACATATTGAAGCAGGCATGATTGATTGGTTATGATCACGTTTTAATGCTGCAGTTAAAACTCAGTCCCTGCTTTTTATCTCCAGCACAACAAACATGAAGTCAGCTCAGGCTCCTGTGCTTGTTTGGAAACACACTATCATTTAACAGAAGGAATAAATAACCCAGAGGGAGAGAGAGAAAGAGAAAAGACTTTATGTGTTTCTGATTCACTCATTTCAACATCTACATAAAACCTGCAACACATTTAGGTCAGTTTATGTTTTGTTTTTACTACAAACGTGATCTTTTTGTGACAGTGAACATATTGTAGCCGCTGTCTCTTTAAGGCTCCCCGCTCAACAGACCCCCTTCCCTCTGATTGGCCAGCACTCCCAAGGACACACTGCAAAAACTGAAATCTGGGCAAGTGATTATGTCTTATTTGTAGGAAAAATTGCCTTATTTCAAGTTATTTAAGGACAAAAATGAGGTCTGAAATGCTTGTAACAAGTCAAAAAAGAAATCTGACAATGGGATAAGACGAATTCACTCGTAGAGTTTCTTGAAATTAAAAAGATGTATTAAAAAGAAACTTTTTTTCTTGCTCCATTGGCAATTTTGTTTGACTTGTTACAAGCAATTCAGACCTCATTTTTGTCTTTAAAAATCTAGAAATAAGACATTTTCCTGGACTTATCAGTTGAATGTAGCTCATATCAAGACATAATGACTTCCTTACACTGCAAAAACTGAAATCAAAGCAAGTCATTATGTCTTATTTTTAGCAAAATTTGTCTTATTATTCTTGATTTGAGCCACATTTACTAGACAAGGTCATAAAAATGTCTCATTTCAAGTTTTTTAAAGACAAAAATGAGGTGTAAATTGCTTGTAATAAGTGAAAAAAAATCTGCCAATGGGATAAGATAAAAGATTCTTGTTTTAAGACATCTTTCTAATTTCAAGAAACTTCCCGGGCAAATTTGTCTTATCCCATTGGCAGATTTATATATATATATATATATGAAGAAAAAGGATTGAAAACATTTTTTCAGGCCCTAAGAAGAATGAAAATATCCTGACACAGGCTAATATGAATTTTTACCACATGAACCATTGAATTTAGGAGTAAATAACTTTAAATAGGTGTCCACTGTAGTGACCACTTTGGACCACAAGGTTAAAGCTCCTGTGAGGAGCTCAGTTTGGCGCCCCCTGTGGACATGTATGGCTCAAACATTTCCTGCCTTGAGTGCCAATCTTTAAAAAACATGAGCTGTTTCTGCCAAATTTGACCAAATATATGTTGATAAAGCTGATGAATGCGATCTCTTTCGCTCATAAGGTGGAAGTAGAATTAATTTAGATCTTTTCACATGTTTCCAAAAGTCTTTACAGTAGCTCAAGAACTTAAATTCACTTTTTTTTAAATTTCCTGGCACCGTGAGTGACTAACTGTCACAGCGATTTAACCCACCAGCAAACAATGAACCCACAGTGATGCAAACCAAACAATGTGTCCCCACTTTCTCATCACTCTGGGGTTGAGGTTTGAGTTCTGAGTTTACTCCAAAAAGCTCCTGGATTAAACTTGATCCCTGAATTTGTTTTGGCTGCAGAGTGTTTAATTATTCTCAGAGCAGAAAACATGTTTAGTAAAATCATTTCTCCTGCCTTCTTAGAGAAATCTGAGCACCCTGTGGTGGTGTAACAAGGATTAACTGGAAATGCTGCTCTGCTCAGTTTGGTGTCTCTCCAGTAGGTGTCGCTGTTTCTCTCCACTGAACATCTGGACCTGAGGAGGCGCAGTGATCAGAAAAAGGTCCCGGGACAAACCTTCCATACAAGACATGAAGTCTGTGAAATCCAAAAGAATGCCACGTGAAGCCGAAGAGCGCGAGAATATGATGCGTAAAAACAACTTTGGATGATTTTTACGCATCATATTCTCACCTCATCCCTCCCACTTTTTGCTTTCAATTATCAGAAAAGAGGTTGGAGCAGTTCCCAGATGTAGACTTCTGATTGGCTCCTGAAGCTGCCAGTCACATTCTTGTCCTGTAGCCTCCTGTTGGCAGATAGAAACCACACCAGAAGTCAGAAAGTCAAATTTCAGCGAAGGGACCTAACGGGAAGGGCTGAGGAACCCGGTTATTCTGAGCGCTGCTTTCACTCCTCAAGGTGAGAAGTGAGATTTAACTCCAGGACGCTTCTCTTTAAAGGTGAGTTTGGAGTGAGGAAGGAGGTTAATTGGACTTAAGGACTTGTTGGCTCATTTTTACGCGCTTTTCTATCCGCGCACCTGAGCGTCAAGATGACCCCGAGCGACTAAAATAAAGAAAAAAAACCCATCACGGTGACTTTACCTGCCTGTGACATGCGTGCTGCGGTGAACCTGTGTGCTTTCTGCTGCTGTGGAGTAACTGTAACCACCACCACCGGAGTCCAGGTGTCACCGGGGAGAGCGGATGTGGCCGTTTGGGGGGAGCGCATCAGTTTGATGTCAGCTGGGATTTGACAGAGAGAAGGAGTCTGGGATGCAAGAGAAACCCTAAGAGAGAGAGACAGTCCTCGGCTTCTTTTACCTGGATTCAACCCGGAGTCATGGCCTCTGAGGTGGTGTGCGGGCTGGTCTACAGGCTGTTGCTGCCTATGTGTCTTGCAGCTGGTGAGTATTGGATGAAACTCCACTTTTACGCACCAGAATTTTATTAAATCTGTCTTATTTGTCATCTTCTTACCTTGAAATCTCAAACCTGAGACATACAAGTGAACACAATCTTAACTGTAAATCTCAAATATACCAATTTAAGGAGCTTTAGACTCTACTCTAAGATCTCTCTTTTCAAACTGAGCCTAAAATAATCTCAGAGTCAAACCACAACAGTAGTGTAGCTGCATTATTCTTCACCTGACTGTCACCATTTAGTGGAGGAAGCAGAGCAGACAGACTTCTCTGCAGAAGCTCTCAGGCTCATCCTGGATCACACACACACACTGACACAAGTGCAAATTCCTATTTTTGGAGTATTTTGTTGCTTTATTGCGTTTTTCTCAGGCTATTTCTAAATGTTTGGATGCTAAATTTCCCTGCTCTCTCCGTGTGAATGAATCATCAGTGTTGACCTCCTGCTTGTTGATGATCTTTACTCTTCTCTTTTCTGCCTCCACATTCCTCTGAGTTGCAGTCAGCGGTGGACTCTCCTGCTTTGTTTACAGCATTTGTAACTTTGTTAAGAAAAGCTCTCGGCACAGTTGCTGTTTTGGTTCGGTCACTCGTCTGCTATGCAGATCGAGGCGATGAAACCTGGCAGAAGAGTCTCATCTCTGATTGAAGAAGAAGAAGAGGAGGGAGATGGAAGCACAATTAAACACTGATAAGGTGTTTTTGGTAATTGGGTGCAGACTTTATTAAATGTTTTGTGGCAGACCACAAGTGGAAACTGCTCTTTCTGAGGTTGAGGTACTTTTAAAGGCTAACAGCATGCTTTCTATAGATAAGACCCACTCAGTAGCTCCATAATGCATCACTTGACAGCCCGACGCCCGCTTTATTTCCAAAAGCTACACTGAGGCCCATGCATTGTCTCCATTAATTCGTGGAAAGTCGTTTTAACAGTATGAATTA
The DNA here is from genome assembly GCA_008086565.1 of Thalassoma bifasciatum. Taxonomy (NCBI): domain Eukaryota; kingdom Metazoa; phylum Chordata; class Actinopteri; order Labriformes; family Labridae; genus Thalassoma; species Thalassoma bifasciatum. The sequence goes on from RPOG01000430.1 coordinate 52,136, forward strand.
ATAATGCGGTTGCGAGGGAGAGAAGAATTGCCTTCCCCTTTTATCGTAAACATACCTTTAATATTTTATGTTTTTTCAAAGTGCAAATGAGCACTTGTCATTTAGTGTGGCTGTGCAGGGGGAACGCACAGGATGGAGGAAATGTAAAGTGGAAACAGAGGATGGTATATATAAACGCACAGATGAGGGGGGAGGTATTTTTGTGAGGAGGATCAGCTGATGATGATGATCCCTCACTCGTTCTACAGCTGAGGTCAAAATGATCAGACGCTCGTGAAACTGCAAGTTTTTTTTTTTTCAAGTGCTGTTAAACAGATCAATGAATTTTTAACACAGCTTTTCCAAACATCTGGATGGATTTATATAAATAAAACTACCAGGGTCAGATTAATCAGTGAGTCGTGTCTCCTTTTTGCTGGATAACAGCGTGCAGTCATTTGTTGAAGTTTATAAAAAGCAGTGGTGTGCACAGAGGAGGGGGGCAGGGGTGCCAGTTGCCCCCCATTATTGCCTAATTGTTGAAAAACATGTCCTACAGTGACCTCTTGAGTGGCAAAAATGCGAAAATTAATTGCCCAATTGGGGGGAGAAATGTGTGCAAGAGTGCCCACCTGGTTGGCAAAACAGAACATCTCATTGGATGGTTAAAGGCATCCTAAAGTGCCCACTAAAGATCCAAAATGTGCACTAAAGTGGCTTCTTGGGAGGGAAAGATACTTGCTTCAGTGCCTTCCACATAGGCAAAACATATACTAGTCCTCTTGGGAGGCAAAAATGCACACTACAGTGTAGGGTTGTCACGAAACTAAACTTTCAAGCTCGGTATCGATACCCAGGAAGATATTCAATACCATTTTAGAAACATGCGAAATCTAAAAAAGGCATAAAAAACTTTTTATTAACATGAAAAACAGAAACCTAGATAAATAATCAATTAAATAATATAATTAAATGACCAAAAAAATGAAAAAAAAACCCAAGACAATCAGGTTATAACACAATTTGACACTATTCTAAAGAGGTGTTCTTCTTTTAACTCACAAATAATCAAAAAATGTAAATCTAACCAACTGCAAAGAACAATAATGGCCACAATTACAACATTTTTGGTTGTTTGAGGTAAAAACACTTAAGAAACAACAATTAGAACAATATTTGGGGAATTAAACTGTAGAGGTTCAGTCAAAGTGAACATCACACAACTGAAATGCTGAATTCACCTCAGCTACACTTTTTAGTATCATAGTATCGGCACCATGGCAAAGTAGTATTGTGTTACAGTGTTTAAGTATCAATACTTTTCAGAGTATTGATAATTATTACAACCCTACTTTAGTGCCCACCAAGGAGACAAAACGTGCATTTAAGTGCCCTACTGGATGGCAAAATACAACTCTCCCATTGGGTGGCAACAAAACACAAGCTACAATTCCATTTTGGGAGGCAAAAAGTTTTTCTAAAGTGCCCCCCACATTGTCAAAATACTTACTAGCCCTCCTGGAGAAAAATGCATGCTTTGTTACCCACCAAGGAGCCAAAACATGCAGTGACTGAAGTGCCCATTAGGAGCAGAAATATGTGCAACAGTTTTCTCTTGGTTTGCAAAATACAACTGTCCTATTGGGTGGTAAATACCCCAACTATAGTGCCCTCTTGAGGGGTAAAAACACACGCTACAGTTCCATTGAAGGAGCCAAAATTTTGCCCTCCTGGTTGGTGAAACACAACTGTACTGTTGGATAGAAAAACATGCTATAATTCCCTCTTGAGAGGCAAAAATGCACACTACAGTTCACACCAAAGAGCCAAATTGTGCGCAACAGTACTTTCTTGGCTCCCAGAATACAACTGTCCAATAGGGTGGCAAAAACGCCCACTAAAGTGCCTGATTAGGAGGCAAAAACACACGCTACAGTTCCATCTCAGGAGGCGAAAATGTTTGCTTAAGTGCCCGTAGGCATTAACACTTGCTAGCCCCCTGTGGAGGCAAAAATGCAAAGGTTAAGTGACCTCTAAGGAGCCAAAATGTGTGCTAAAGTGCTTTCTTGGTTTGCAAAATACAACCGACCTATTGGGTGGCAAAAATCCTGCATGGTACAATCCCTTTTTGAGAGGCAAAAATGCATACTACAGTGCCCACAAAGGAGCCAGAACATGGGCTAGAGTTCCCTCTTGGGAGGCAAAAATTCACACCAAAGTGCCCACAAAGGAGCCGAATTGTGCACCACACTGCTTTCTTGGTTTGCGGGATTCAACTGTCCTGTTGGATGACAAAAGCGCCCTCAATGTGTCCGTTTCAGAGTCAAAAACACACGCTACAGACTCAATCTTTGGAGGCAGAAAGGCACAATGCTACAGTGTCCTTATCAAAATGTTGCGCCCTCTTCAGCAGTGAGAACGAGCTGTGTTTGTTTTTTTTTTCTTGTCATCCCTGCCCTTCAAAACGTCTGTGCCTGCTTCTGTCTCCAGCATCGTCTCCTGAAAAATCCCAGTCCGTTCTTTTAGGGGAAAATCTTCCAAGCTCATCCAGGTTTGATGCTCTCCCTGTGTAGACCCTGGTCTTCAGTTCAGCCCCTGTTACAGGTTTTTAATGGGATTAAATCAGGGCTTTGTACAGGCCAGTCGAAAAGGTTCACTTTGGTTTTCTGGACCTAGCTCCTCACCAGGAATGATGTATGTTTGGGCTTGTTGTCAGACCCAGACCCAGTTTTGAGGTTGTATTTCCAAATCTTCATGTCTCTCCGAAGAGTTCTTGTTTGATTTCATCAGACCAAAGACGGCTCTCTGCTTCCAGATGGTTCTTAGCATATTCTTAAAAATTCCTCATGTAAAAAAATGGTAAACAACTGGCAGTCAGTCAGTCAGGTTGCCAGGAAGTTACTGTAAAATAAACAGTTTATTGTTGCTGAAATTTACAGCTTGCTACTTGTTTTATAAATCCAGAAAAAAGATGTTATTTCATATCAAACTCCAGCTAATTCCAATCTTTCCAAGGCCTAAAATTCAGGAAGTTTTTCTTTTTTTTTTGCCTATTCTAACTATTAAAGTAAGTCGTAAGGCACTCACCAGTTTGTTAGGTTGGATGGCGTTGGATGACAATAAGGCCCCATTCTTCTTCCAATGCAAAAAATATCATGTTTTAAACTTTTATTATACAGGGTTGTCCTGTTTTAAAACACAACAATTTTCTTGTAAATTCACAGAAATTTCTTAAAGTGCATCCTCCACTGTCTTTCTTTCGCTCTCTTCTGGATTTTTTCTTGACCTGTTTCCTTCACAGCAGCTTTTTCCTGTCACATCACAGCTTTAGTGACTTTGTCCTTTGACACTTTGATGATTCGTGACACAACTTAGTCATGAGCTCGTGTAGTTTGGTCGTTGTTCTCGGCTCTTTAGAGGAACACATCTCTCTCTTTGAATTTCTTGATGATATTTCTCACTCCTCTTCTTGATTCTTGGAAACAACACTATGATAAATGTTTTTTTATCAGCCTTCCTGCTTCTTTTTGAGCTTGATTTCTTTAGTTTCTGTCAGCCCAAAGCTTGAGCTGAGTTTTTTTTATCCTGTGTGTAAAATGTAGGACAACCCTCAGTTTAATCTAGATTGATTACAAGCTGTGAGTGTGTAATGAACAAAGTTAAAGCCAAAGATTAAAGCTCAACAGTAGTTTGATGATTCTGACCCTCGTCGTTTTTGGGTTTTGCGAAAAGACAGGATGCTAAAAGTAGATTTTACAACATTTCTTTCTCAAAAATCTATACGTTTACTGGTTTACATCACATGTATTTGCTTTTCTCTTGTCCCAGTGAAAGACTCGTCTGCTGACGTTACATCGTCTGTGCTTCCTGTCACTCGTCTGACAGCACCTCTATTGAAAAGCAGAGAAACTGCCGGGCCCGTGTGTGTACACAGCCCCTGCACCGGCACACACACACACACACACACATTTGCACACAGCTACAGTTTGGCTGATCAAACACACAGCTGTTTATGTGTTTACTGGAAGAGTTCGGAGTGTGAACATGATTATGAGGCTGCACTTGCAGCAAATGTCTGATCAGATATCAAACTGCTGCTGTGAGCGTGCAGACGGAGCGGGCGACTGTGTGGAGTCTGCAGCAGAGAGGAGGAGGAGGAGGAGGAGGAGGAGGAGAGGGATACAGATGTGCAGCTTTTCAGAGCATCTGTTGAGTCCTGGTAGTTTGGATTTTAATTTAACGAGACAAAACAAAAGTAGAAGATGTTTTTCTTTCGCTGTAAGATCCTTTACACAATGATGTTGGTTTTTAACCCTCTCCAGGCAGGTGTTACAGATTTGATACATGAGTTCAAAGACCTCTATCTCATCAAAATGATAAAGAGTTTCTTTAAAAACCTGTTAAAAATATTTTTAAAAACATATTCTACCACCTTGAGAATTGATATATCANCAGCAAATGTCTGATCAGATATCAAACTGCTGCTGTGAGCGTGCAGACGGAGCGGGCGACTGTGTGGAGTCTGCAGCAGAGAGGAGGAGGAGGAGGAGGAGGAGGAGGAGAGGGATACAGATGTGCAGCTTTTCAGAGCATCTGTTGAGTCCTGGTAGTTTGGATTTTAATTTAACGAGACAAAACAAAAGTAGAAGATGTTTTTCTTTCGCTGTAAGATCCTTTACACAATGATGTTGGTTTTTAACCCTCTCCAGGCAGGTGTTACAGATTTGATACATGAGTTTCAAAGACCTCTATCTCATCAAAATGATAAATAGTTTGTTTAAAAACCTGTTAAAAATATTTTTAAAAACATATTCTACCACCTTGAGGATTGTCATATCACTACAGTCAGCTGAAGTTGTATTTTAGCCCTTTTGAAAACGTCTGCTCTCGAAATTATCCACTCACATATTTTCAGGAAAATTATTGTTTGATTCTCAACATATAAATAGTTACTTTTTAAATCTAAAATAAGTGTTTTCTGCATGAAACGAATGCATATTTGCTAAAAAAACTTGAATAAATAGATAAAATAGTTTGCAAAACTGCCCAGTGTTTCCAAAGTGATAAAGAAATATATCATGGATGAAAATGATAAAGCAATATTTTTTGTGGATTATGTTAAAAGCGTTGATAAATATCTCAGTTCCAAAAAATTGGAATTTTCTGACTGTTTTTTGATGGGTTGGTCCTCGAAACATATCGTTATCGCATTGATATCGAGATATGAAAATTCAAGATATTAATATCCCAATATCGAGATATCAGCGATGTCGATTTTTCCCAGCTCACCCTGCATGTAAAATTCAGACAATCACATGATTATTGGCGGGTTTCTTTTCTGTTAATGTTGAAGACTGACCGTGAGCTCTAATCCATTGGTTCCCAAAGTGGGGGTCTGGACCCTTTGGGGGGGTCGCGAGACATTTATAGGGGGTCATGGAATGTGTCCCAAAATCGAAAACTATAAACAATTCCATATTTTATCCATTATTTTAAGATTCAAAGCAAAAATAGGGGTTAAAGATAATATAAAATTATGCAAACAGAAAATGTTTTATCTGTTTTTCAGTAAAGAAACAACATCAAACTACGTCACTTGGGTCGTTTCACATGTAATCAGACATTTAAAAGGTGACTAATCAATTTACTTCATAGGAGCCCCCAATAAACAATCAAAAACAGATAAAAACCTAACAGGGTAATCACAGTATGGTGTCGTCCCCCAGCGGTCAGAGATTGCCTGCCATTTTGGGGGTCACAGGCGGAAAAGTTTGGGAACCCCTGCTCTAATCAATTTACCCCACTTTCCACATCCTGCTATAAAGTCATGGTTTTATTTTCTCAAAAATGGTTGGTTTTCACTAAACCCAGAGTCATATTGTATCGCATCAGTATCTAGATATTTGGCATTAATATCGAGATATGAAATTTTGTCCATATCGTTCAGCCCTAGTTGGTCCTTAAAGGGTTAACATCTTAAGACCTGGCATCCACATATGTGGACTTTACATTTCTGCCTGTCAGACCCATGAAACTTCATTTTTAAATCTGTTAGTCCCATTTTAGGACACCTCCCATGTCGTCTTATGGTGATATCACGACTTTACGCCCATTTCAGTGAGAAAAAAAAGTTTATTTATGAATAATAACACTTATAACGAAAAACTAGCAGCAAACTAATAACATTAAAACATAACTTCCTGTACAAAGACCAAGTTTAGTTAGGTCTTAAGAGGTTAAAGCAGCGCCGCCTGAGGGGTCAAAGGTCACGGCCATTCAATGTTGGTTTTGGGCCTTGCTGCTTACGTGCAGAGATTTCTCCAGATTCTCTGAATCTTTTGATGATATTATGGTCTGTAGATGATGAAATCCATAAATTCCTGCAGTTGGACAAAGTTGAGAAACATTGTTCTTAAACTGTTGGACTATTTGCTCACGCAGTTGTTGACAAAGTGGTGAACCTGGCTCCATCTTTGCTTGTGAAGGACTGAGCCTTTTGGGGGATGCTCCTTTTATACCCAATCATGACACTCACCTGTTTAATGAACCTGTTCACCTGTTGGTGCTTTCTCCTTATTCAGGAACTTTCTCAGTCTTTTCTTGAACCTGTCTCAGCTTTTTAGAAACATGTTGCAGGCATCAAATTCAAAATGAGGGAATATTTGCACAAAAATATTAAATATCTTGTCTTTGTGGTGTATTCAATTGAATATAAGTCAAAGAGGTTTTGCAAATCATTGTATTCTGTTTTTATTTACATTTCACACAACATCCCAACTTTACTGGAATCGGGGTTCGTACGTGCTGAATTTCTAAAGAAACAGGAAACAGCCAAATCAGTTTATCTGATGTTTTTTGTTCTGCCATCTGAATGTTTCAGGATCAAGAGGCACAAAAAGGGTCAATACTATCAGATCTGTCAGGTGTTTGGCCCCTGCTGTGTGTGTGATAATGAAAGAAGTCTGACAGCCGGTTCAGAAAGACGTGTTGTGGGACTTTGTTTTAGTTTGTGAGAAGGTTTTCCTGCAGCCTTCATGTGGTATTTGCTGTATTATTTCAGAGGGTTTGAATTCCTCTGTTATCTCCCGGTGCTCGGTTTGGCCCGGCACCGCAGCACCTTATCTCATTTCATGACATTTATGTTTCTGGGCCCGGTGTCTCGAGGTCAGTTCGGCCTTGATTTCACATCCAACGCTGCCTTTTTTCCTCGTGCTTAAGCTCTACGATAACAGCTCTCACCGGGAGAGACAAAAAGAGCAGTAATCTGATGTCTGAAAACAACGGCGGTTTATTTTCCTTCTCGGTGTAAAAATCGTCAGATGGTGAGTCATACGCGGAGAGGAAGACTGCGGTCGAGCGTCTGCAGGGTAGCGGCTGGAGCCGTACAGATAGATTATCTGTTTCTCTCTGCAGATTAAAGGGGACTTTTATAGATTCCTATCTGAACAGATGAATAATATTGGCAGCTGGCTCCAGACTGCTAACTGTGGCTTATTTAATGCCACAATTAACAGAATAAAGCAGCAGGGTGGGGACGGAAATGCTACCAGAGTCAGAAAAGTGTCCCGAAGTCTTGAAACAGGACGAGAAATGAGTTTTATCCTGTTCTATGTTTGTCTTGTGTGTCTCTGACAGATAACCTCCCGCTGGTTTCCTCTTTAGATGACAGCTCTATAACATTTATTAACTACTCTGGGTCTGATTGGTGTGTGTCTGAGCACAGAGGCTCACTTACAGTAAAGAGCTGCAGCGGGGGAACAGCCGGGGCCAAGTCAAATGTCAATGAATAGCTCCATTGAGGGTGCAAAGATAAATAAAAGCCCCATTTTTCAGCAGTTAAGTGTAATTTTTCAGGAGTTAAAGAGCAGGAGCTGATAGCAGCTCACACAGGCGACCGGGTTATAAACTTTGGGCTTGTTGGTTTAACCCGTGGAGAAATTCATGAGGTCAGACTCTGTGACCAACAGCGCTAAAGGATTTTCAAAAACAAACTAATTGCGATTATTTTTCCCTGTATTGCGATTATTTCAAAGTCACAGGTATTATGTGTTTTTAAACAACCACATTGTAGGAAATGAACACTGACATTTCTTTTTGCTATACATGACAGCTTTTTGCCCATTTAAGTCATTTTTCACTCTTTTTGGCCACTTTAAGGTAACTTTTTCTTCTTTCTGACTTATTTTGTTTTTTCCCATCTTTCCTGTCATTTTTTGTTGCCTTTCAGTAATTTGACCATTTCAGCTGTTTCTTTTTCAATGACTTTCTTCACAATTTTTACTCCTTTTTGATTAATTCCCAAGTTTTTCACAATTTTTAGTCCTTTTTGATCAAATCCAAAGTTTTTTTTTTAACATTTTTTGCTCCTTTTTTGTCAATTTCCAAGTTTTTTTCACAATTTTTGCTCCTTTTTGATCAAATCCCAAGTATTTTTTAAACAATTTTTGCTCCTTTTTGATCAATTCCCAAGTTTTTTGAAACAATTTTTACTCCTTTTTGATTAATTCCAAAGTTTTCTTCACAATTTTTACTACTTTTTGATCAATCCCCAAGTTTTTTTCACAATTTTTTACTCCTTTTTGATTGATTCACAATTTTTCTTCACAATTTTTACTCCTTATTTAACAATATCAAAGGTTTTTATCACAATTTTTACCCCTTTTTGATCAATTCCCAAGTTTTTTTTTCACAATTTTTACTCCTTTTTGATCAAATCCCAAGTTTTTTTTCACAATTTTTACTCCTTTTTTAACAAGATCAAAGGTTTTTTTTCACAATTTTTACTCCTTTTTGATCAATTCTCAAGATTTTTTTTTCACAATTTTTACTCCTTTTTGATTAATACCAAAGATTTTTCTTGCCAATTTTTGTTGCTTTGCGTTCATTTTAATCACTTTTCACTTTTCTTAACCCCTTTTTCCCCTCCTTCACTGCAAAAACTGAAATCTAAGCAAGCCATCATGTTTTATTATGAGTAAAATTTGTTTTATTTTTCTTGATTTGAGCAACATTCCCACGACCAGGTAATAAAAATGTTTTATTTTAAGTTTTTAAAGACGAAAACAAGGTCCAAATTCCTTGTAAAAAGTTTTTTTTTTTAATCTGCCAATGGGAGAAGCATCTTTCTTATCCCATTGGCAGATTTTTTTGACTTGTTACAAGTAATTCAGACCTTATTTTTGTCTTTAAAAAACATGAAATAAGACATTTTTATGACCTGGTCTGGTGAATGTGGCTAAAATCAAGAAAAATATGACAATTTTTACCACAAATAAGACAGAATGACTTGCTTAGATTTGACACTGCAAAAACTGAAATCTAAGCAAGTCATTGTGTCTTATTTTTAGCAAAGTTTGTCTTACTATTCTTGATTTGAGCCACATTCCCACGACCAGGTAATAAAAATGTTTTATTTTGTGTTTTTAAAGACGAAAATAAGGTCCAAGTTTCTTGAAACAAGTTAAAAAAAAAATCTGCCAATGGGAGAAGAAGCATTTTTCTTATCCTATTGGCAGAATTTTTGAGACTTGTTACAAGCAATTCAGACCTAATTTTTGTCTATAAATAACTTAAAATGAGACATTTTTATGACCTGGTCTGGTGAATGTGGCTCAAATTTAGAACAATAAGACAATTTTTACTACAAAAAAGACAGAATGACTTGCTTGGATTTCAGCTTTTTGGAGTGTTCTGACCATTTTTTAAGTTTCATCCCAATTTCTTGCCCATTTAGTTGCTGCTACTTTTGTCACTTTTGTCACTTTTGTCACTTTTTTTCACCATTTTTGCTCCTCTCTGACTATTTATTTCAAGTTTTCCTCCAATTTCCTGGTAACTTTTGTTTCTTTTTGGCAACTAAACTTTATTTCTCTTTATTGCTGCTCTTTGTTGTTTTTCCCCATATTTACCACTTGGATTGTTTCTTTTCAACAGTTTGTCTCTCTAGATGAGCAGGGTTGAGTAACACTGACCATAAAACATCTGTAAAAAAGTTATCTAGTACTCTGACACATTTCAAGTTAAAGAAATATTTCACTATCCTTAATTAGAATAGAAGCCCAAGTGTCAGAAGGCTGATCAATAAATGTTTTGTGACATTTTTGGTCATGTGTGATACTTTTGCTGCTGTATAATAAAGCGCATTGTGAGAAAGCCGAACTCGCCTCAGTGGGTGAGTGTTTGTCTCATTTGGGACGCGTTAATTGACATTCGGTCGGCAGGTGATGGGAGACGTTTAACTGGTAAAAGCAGCAGATGGTCACTCTGACTCCGACTCTAACGGGGAAGTGAGGCGCGTTTGGGATCAATACATCAATTAATGGTTTTTTGGAAGTCATGTTTGCACTTAAGCGTTTTAACTTTCATCACCAGCTCAAAAGACTTCCTTCATGAGCCTCCAGTGAGTGTGTTAATATGTGTGTGTGTGTGTGAAGAGAGGGTGTGTGTGCGGGAAAGGGTGAGTGTGTCGAGTTACATAATTCAGTGTGATGCAGGGTGACACATCCCAAATACTGATTTTACTTCTCATCTTGTTTTTTACTTGAGCTGCTCAAAAAGGTTAGAAATAAGTAAAAAACAACAATAACTAAGGCAAAACTTACAGGAAATATTACAAAGTGATTAAAAAAAGGAGCATAAACAAGAGATTATTATATTATTGCTTCTGATGGATCAAAACTGCCTTTGTTTTACTGGTTTTCTTCATCATAATCATACAGTTATTGTGTAAACAGAAAAATCTTCTTTTTAGTTTTACTCCTTTTCTTTGAGACAACTTTTGGCACAATAATGACCAAATTAAAGAACTGAAGCTTAAACATCACTTCCTGTTCTTAGCATTTACACTGCAAAAACTGAACTCTTATCAATTTTTTAATGTTGTATTTTCAGTAAAAATAGTCTAATTAGGCACGTGAAAAGTAGCTATGTATACCATGCTTTGCCTTTAAAGCTTATAACTGTCGAACCATAAGGTCAAAGTTCATCAGTGACACCTCATTTGANACAGCTCTATAACATTTATTAACTACTCTGGGTCTGATTGGTGTGTGTCTGAGCACAGAGGCTCACTTACAGTAAAGAGCTGCAGCGGGGGAACAGCCGGGGCCAAGTCAAATGTCAATGAATAGCTCCATTGAGGGTGCAAAGATAAATAAAAGCCCCATTTTTCAGCAGTTAAGTGTAATTTTTCAGGAGTTAAAGAGCAGGAGCTGATAGCAGCTCACACAGGCGACCGGGTTATAAACTTTGGGCTTGTTGGTTTAACCCGTGGAGAAATTCATGAGGTCAGACTCTGAGACCAACAGCGCTAAAGGATTTTCAAAAACAAACTAATTGCGATTATTTTTCCCTGTATTGTGATTATTTCAAAGTCACAGGTGTTATGCGTTTTTAAACAACCACATTGTAGGAAATGAACACTGACATTTATTTTTGCTATACATGACAGCTTTTTGCCCATTTTAGTCATTTTTCACTCTTTTTGGCCACTTTAAGGTAAATTTTTCTTCTTTCTGACTTATTTTGTTTTTTCCCATCTTTCTTGTCATTTTTTGTTGCCTTTCAGTAATTTGACCATTTCAGCTGTTTCTTTTTCAATTACTTTCTTCACAATTTTTACTCCTTTTTGATGAATTCCCAATTTTTTTTCACAGCTTTTACTCCTTTTTCATTAATTCCCAAGTTTTTCCACAATTTTTAGTCCTTTTTGATTGATTCCAAGTTTTTTTTAACAATTTTTACTCCTTATTTAACAAAATCAAAGGTTTTTTTTCACAATTTTTACTCCTTTTTGATTGATTCCAAAGTTTTCTTCCCAATTTTTACTACTTTTTGATCAATTCCCAAGTTTTTTTTCACAATTTTTTACTCCTTTTTGATTGATTCACAATTTTTCTTCACAATTTTTACTCCTTATTTAACAATATCAAAGGTTTTATCACAATTTTTACTCCTTTTTGATCAAATCCCAAGTTTTTTTAAACAATTTTTACTCCTTTTTGATTGATTCCAAAGTTTTCTTCACAATTTTTACTCCTTTTTGATCAATTCCCATGTTTTTTTACACAATTTTTACTCCTTATTGATCAATTCCCAAGTTTTTTTCACAATTTTTACTCCTTATTGATTGATTCCAAAGTTTTCTTCACAATTTTTACTCCTTTTTTTAATCAATTCTCAAGATTTTTTTCACAATTTTTACTCCTTTTTGATTAATACCAAAGATTTTTCTTGCCAATTTTTGTTGCTTTGCGTTCATTTTAATCGCTTTTCACTTTTCTTAACCCCTTTTCCCCCTCCTTCACTGCAAAAACTGAAATCTAAGCAAGCCATCATGTTTTATTATGAGTAAAATTTGTTTTATTTTTCTTGATTTGAGCCACATTCCCACGACCAGGTAATGAAAATGTTTTATTTTAAGTTTTTAAAGAAGAAAACAAGGTCCAAATTGCTTGTATAAAGTTTTTTTAAAAATCTGCCAATGAGAGAAGAAACATTTTTCTTATCCCATTGGTAGAATTTTTTTTACTTGTTACAAGCAATTTACACCTCATTTTTGTCTTAAAAAACTTAAAATAAAACATTTTCATTACCTGGTCTGGTGAATGTGGTTCAAATTTAGAACAATAAGATAATTTTTACCACAAAAAAGACATAATGACTTGCTTGGATTTCAGTTTTTTGGAGTGTTCTGACCATTTTTTAAGTTTCATCCCAATTTCTTGCCCATTTAGCTGCTGCTACTTTTGTCACTTTTTTCACTTTTTTTCACCATTTTTGCTCCCCTCTGACTATTTATTTCAAGATTTCCTCCAATTTCCTGGTAACTTTTGTTTCTTTTTGGCAATTTTTGCCACTTAAGACTAAACTTTATTTCTCTTTATTGCTGCTCTTTGTTGTTTTTCCCCATATTTACCACTTGGATTGTTTCTTTTCAACAGTTTGTCTCTCTAGATGAGCAGGGTTGAGTAACACTGAACATAAAGTATCTGTAAAAAAGTTATCTAGTATTCTGACACATTTCAAGTTAAAGAAATATTGCACTATCCATAATTAGAATAGAAGCCCAAGTGTCAGAAGCCTGATCAATAAATGTTTTGTGACATTTTTGGTCATGTGTGATACTTTCGCTGCTGTAAAAAAAAGCGCACAGGTTGTGAGAAAGCCGAACTCGCCTCAGTGGGTGAGTGTTTGTCTCATTTGGGACGCGTTAATTGACGTTGGGTCGGCAGGTGATGGGAGACGTTTAACTGGTAAAAGCAGCAGATGGTCACTCTGACTCCGACTCTAACGGGGAAGTGAGGCGTGTTTGGGATCAATACATCAATTAATGGTTTTTTGGAAGTCATGTTTGCACTTAAGCGTTTTAACTTTCATCACCAGCTCAAAAGACTTCCTTCATGAGCCTCCAGTGAGTGTGTTAATATGTGTGTGTGTGTGTGTGAAGAGAGGGTGTGTGTGCGGGAAAGGGTGAGTGTGTCGAGTTACATAATTCAGTGTGATGCAGGGTGACACATCCTAAATACTGATTTTACTTCTCATCTTGTTTTTTACTTGAGCTGCTCAAAAAGGTTAGAAATAAGTAAAAAACAACAATAACTAAGGCAAAACTTACAGGAAATATTACAAAGTGATTAAAAAAAGGAGCGTAAACAAGAGATTATTATATTATTGCTTCTGATGGATCAAAACTGCCTTTGTTTTACTGGTTTTCTTCAATCATTGAAGGCCTTGTGAGAAGTTTTTGTGTCCCAGCATAAAGACTGCATTTCCCATGAGCACCACTTCACACTGTCATAATCATACAGTTATTGTGTAAACAGAAAAATCTTCTTTTTAGTTTTACTCCTTTTCTTTGTAAGTAAAAATAGTCTAATTAGGCACGTGAAAAGTAGCTATGTATACCATGCTTTGCCTTTAAAGCTTATAACTGTCGAACCATAAGGTCAAAGTTCATCAGTGATACCTCATTTGAAAGATTAAAGTCTCTAGTTTCAGAAAATATCATGTTTTTATATGTGGCTTAAGTCCACATCAGGATAAATGTAGCTGAAACACATTTTTTTTCACTTCTTTTTTCATTTTTTTAACATCATTAACTTCAAGAAATTCCACAAATACTGTATTTTACTGTGATTTTAAACATCAGCATCCCGTTATGGGTCTTTGTGTTTCCGCTTCAAATTTCTCTGACTACATTACAAAACCAAACAAAATTATTATCCCTCTGATGCATGAATTATGAAAGTCAGCGTCAGGATTTTTCCCTTGAGTGTTTTTATTTGTCTGAAAGCATTTTTAACAGTTTTCCATTTTTTTCCAAATATTTGTAACTTAGCATTCAACTTAAAACAACGTGAACTTAATGTAAATATGACTTATTTTTTTGTTTGACTTTTTTTCTTTTTTTTCATGAATAATCTTTTTTTAATGCTTTGCAAAACATTTTAACTATTTCATCCATTTTAACACTGAATAATTTAATGTTTTTAAGCTTTTTCACCCTCAAATGTTTGTATATAAATTTCTAAAAACAATATATATATATGTTTATTTGGAGAAGAATTGAAAACATTTTTTCAGGCCCTGAGAAGAATAAAAATATCCTGACACAGGCTAATATGAATTTCCACCACATGAACCATTGAATTTAGGAGTAAATAACTTTTAAATAGGAGTCCACTGTAGTGACCACTATGCACCACAGGGTGATGAATTTTCTGGAAGGTAATTTTACAGGTTTTATCAGCAACTTATTGAGTTTTAAGTCAATTAATATGAAAGTCACTGGATCCTATATCTCCGAACATTTGTTAGTTTTACAAACTCAGCAGGTCTTGTTTAAAAAGAGAAGCATATCTGCTTTTTCTGGAAGGATCTTTAATCTTTCAGGGATCAAAGCTGTTGATAAGGGAATTGTTTAGCAAAAAGGCAATAGATATTTATGGATTTAATCTTTTCTTATCAGTTCTTAACAGGAACTGGTTCATCATCCCCTAATCTGACTCAGCATCAGCCGTCACTTCTAATGTTAACGTTTCATCCGCTGCTCTAAAAGTGATTCTCTTCAGACTCGGGGTCGTGACATTTCAAACTCTTGTTCCTCTCCCTGTGAGTCTGTGTGCGTGTCTGTGTTTCATTTCAAGTTTTGGCAACCGAAAGTCTTTTTTCCTGTTTTTAAGAAGCATCTGTTGCAGGTTTTTTTCAGAGTTTGATCATAAAAACATGATCCAGTGTCGATAATACCCACAACAAATGAAAGGTTGTCATAAAATGAAATCCTCACACACGTCTCTGTTAACACCCTCAGACTGTCGGGTGTTAAATGTACTCGAGCACAAACGTCAGTCGTCTCTGAGTGACTGGATTAAAACTGTGTGATCCATCCCAGATGAAGAGATAATGAGGCTTGTGAGTGTAAAGTTTGGTTAGAGGAATGTTCTGGTGTTTTATTACTAACAGATTTCCTTCACCAAGAACATTTTTAATGAGTCTCACCACGTGTTTCCCTCCAATCTGCGTTTGGTTTACTTCAGCCACAGCTCCTGAAGCAGCGTAACATAACAAAACACACATTTATCCACCAGTGTGACGTCTTTAAAGGTGGAAGCTGAGAGATGTGTGGGCTGAATCATTTGCAAAATTGGTAACACCTTAGATTAGGGAACACATATTCATTAATTTGTAGTCAATAAGTAATAATTAGGAGTTAATAAATGGAAAAGTCTGAATTCATGGTGCGATAGATGTAGAATAAGAGGTTGATGTCTGCTTAATAAATACTAATTAGGGGCTAGTAAGCTACTTATATGCATGTTAATAAGCACCGAGTTAATAGTGAATATGTGTTCCGTAATCTAAAGTGTCACCGCAAAAATAATCTGAATGCAATTACTTTTCTCTGTATTGCATTTCTTTAAATTTTATTTTAGGTTCCCCATTTTATCTGCTTTTGAACAAAAACAATCAATAAATTACTCTTCATTAAAAAGAGCACCATGTTCGAGAAATAAAACAAGGAATAAATAACTTTAAAAAAATAAGAGCTATTTTGATTCATATGGCAGATTTGTTATTGATTGCTATGTTGAAGGGGACGATCTTTTTTCAGTCTTGTTTTTGATTAGAAAAAGAAAATGAGGTAGAAAAGAAGGATTTTTGAAAAAAAAAAAAAAAAGTCTGATTATGAAACTCTGTTTGTACGGTGGAGGATTAAGGCCATGGAAAAAGAAAAAAA
Organism: Thalassoma bifasciatum; assembly: GCA_008086565.1. Classification (NCBI taxonomy): domain Eukaryota; kingdom Metazoa; phylum Chordata; class Actinopteri; order Labriformes; family Labridae; genus Thalassoma; species Thalassoma bifasciatum. The sequence continues at coordinate 68,352 of RPOG01000430.1, forward strand.
AAAAAAAAGGGGAAAAAAGGAAATCTTTGAGATTAATATCATAAATTTATGAGTGAAGGCATAAATGTATAACAATAAATTAAAAGATTTATGGTAAGCAAGTCATAGGTTAATGAGAATAGAATTTAAGCTTAGTTTTCTGACTCTTGACTCCCCTACTTTTTTGCTCTGTGGGAGAATTGAGCTCTAACTCCATTCAAGCCCAAATGTAAAAATATTGTCATTTTACATTAATATTAATATTGTAATATTCTCCGAGCTCAATTCTCACACTGAGCTAAAAATAAATAAATAAATAAATAAATAAAACAAAAAAGAGGGTACTTTTTATTTATCAAATGAAAGATCATACCTGCAGTCATACAAAAAGCTTCAGTTACATGTTATGTAACTATAAATAATGTCAAAAAGCTTTTAAATTGTATTTAAATCCGAAAACAGATAACCGTTGGGGGGCAGTGTTGCTATGACAACCTGATACGTAGCTCCAGTGAGACACGAAGAAGAAGTAACAGTAACGGAACTTTGTGAAGAATAAAAAGATATTTATTTAACCAATTTATTTTATTTAACAGCCTCAACTACCAACGCTGACTCCGTTTTTGTCTTTTGTGGCAGAGGAACAGCAGCTACATCTCCTCCACAGTCGCCATGTTTGTGTTTTTTAGTCCGTTATTGTCACAAACGTCTGACTCCGGGCTGCTCCCTCTGGTGGGTATTAACGAAGACGACGAAGCGAAAACGTATTTAGAGATATCAAAAATGTGAATTACAGATAACTAAAATTCATTTACAGATAACTGTTATTCACATTTTGGATATTCGAAATGACGCAGTAGATATCGTGAGTTAGAAACCCCGGACACATGAACGGCAAAAAGTGACGTATGTCAGATATACAAAATGGCGTTACCGTTATGTATTTGCGGATAACTGAAACGTTAATTATGACAAGACGAAACTGACTAAAAGATATATTGAATTAAAACTTACACTATATTAAATGCAATTACAACTCGTCAGAAATATGTTTTTTTATCTGTAATGTTATTTTCGGAGAGTCAAACGTAGTTTTTAAACGTTAAAATGACGTTCAATAGACGTATAACACTAAATAGAGAAAAATGAGCCGTTACGATCTTTGCATTAGCTAAAGGCTGCTCTTCTCATTCAAACTGTCAAAAAAAGTTTGTTTTGGCATTTAAACGTAGGTTAAAATGATGAATGAATTACATGCGTCAAATTCATGACTTTATTCCTGAAAATTTTCGGATTAATTCCGTCATAAATTTATGACTTTTTCTCGTAGATATATGACTTTATTCTTGCAAATGAATGACTTTATTCCTGTAAATTTATGACTTTTTCTCTCATAAATTTATGACTTTTTCTTGTATATTTTTGACTTTATCCTCGTAAATTAAGGACCTCGTTCTTCTTAACTTCAAACTTTATCCTTGAAGATTAAGGACTCATAAATTTATGACTTTTTCTCTCATAAATTGATGACTTTTTTCTGGTAAATTTAGGACTTTATTCTTGCAAATGAATGACTTCATTATTGTAGATTTATGAATTTTTCTCTCGTAAATTTATGACTTTTTCTCATAAATTTGTGACTTTATTCTTGTTAACTTATGACTTTTTCTCTCATAAATGTATGACTTTATGCTCTTATAAAATTTATGACTTGTTCTTGTAAATTTATAACTTTATTCTTTCAAATTTGTGACTTTATCCTTGTAAATTTATGACTTTATTATTGTTAATTCAGGATTTTTTCTCTCATAAATTTACGACTTTACACTCTTATACATTTATGACATATTTCTTTCAAATTTATGACTTTATTCTTGTAAATTTAGAACCTTATTCTTGTTGATTAAGGACTTTATTCTTTCAAATTTATGACTTTATTCTTGTTAATTTTTGACTTTGTTGTAAATTTAGGATCTTGTTAATTTAAGTCTTAATTCTTGTTTATTTAGAACCTTATTCTCGTAAATTTGAGACGATCTTCTCATTAATGTTTGACACCTTTCTTCTCAGTTGTACCGTTTGCATGTCCAGGTACATCGCAAAAAAATAGAATATCATAAAAAAAGCTAAATAAACTCCATTATACAGAGAGTAAAATATTTTAAGCCTTGATTTCTTGAAATGTTTTTGATTACGGCTTACAGAGAATGAAAACCCCAAGTTCAATGATGGAATATTAGAATATTACATGAGATCAATAGAAAAAGGATTTTTAAGGGCGCAACAGAAATCTGATGCTTCAGTAAAGTATGTTTATTCCTATGTACCCAGTGCTGTTCTTGCTACTCATGACTACTTTATGTCACTTTTCACTCTTATACTTTGCTGCTTTTTTGCTCCTTTCTGACTATTTTCCTAGTTTTCTCACAGTTTTCACCTCTTTTCACCCATTTTTGCTGCTTTTTGACCCTTTTTGTCACCTTGAACTCACTTCTATTTCAACTTCTTGTCATTTTTTCCACTTGTCACTATGTAGTTTGTTTCTTTTGCACATGTAGTTTCCAACAGTTTGGCTCAGTTTGGTTGAGCAGGGTTGACCAACACTGGTGTCTGACGCATTTAAAGAAACATTGCACTCTCCGCGATAAGAATATTGTAACAGGACACATTGTGATGTAATCTGATTTGTATTTGATTTGACGTTTGTCTCTTTCCCCCCACAGCTTGCCTCTTCAGGTACAATGTCCTCTCCTTCGTCTACCTCATCTACCTCCTGCTCATCCCACTCTTCGCGGAGCCCACGAGCACAACGATGCAGGGTAAGATCTCCTCAGTGACTCTCTTTCAAAACCTTCTTTGGTTTTTCGCTCGGAGACTCTTGACTGTTCCCCAAAAAGTCTTGACGTTGAATCGTAATATTGTTCTCTGTAATGTAAACCAGCCCTTCTCCAGGGGACTTGAAATTCCTTGAAATCATGAAGGATTTGGCGCACGCTTCACTCCATGAAAGGTAATATCGCTTAGAGCGGGCATGAGTCCATCTGTAATAATAAAAACCAGTGAGATCTGAGATACAGAGACGTGATGCACGAGGGCCAGATCTGATGTCCGCTTGATAAAAACAAACATTGTTTTGACTTAGCTTTTGTTTTTTTGTGACTAAAAACAGTTCAACACTCAAGCGCTTCAGCTGAAGAGAGAAACCACAAATAAAGCGTGAAATATCCGTCAAAGGAAACGGTCTGTTTTTGATAAAATAACCACTTCAGCGAGCAGAATCTGCTCCTGTTGTTTTTGAAACGGGTCTTATTCTCTAAGAGTTGTGGTTTTGGAGCTTTTTGATGCTTTCAGTGAATAAAAACCTCCTGAACGAGCCTCCACGTCCTCCCAAAGAAACATAAATCACCCGGAGGTGACCGCGCTCCTCACAGGTGATGACTGCGGGATTGTGGTCGCCAGCTTAAGCCGCGCCTTTACGCTGCCCCTTCTCGCCGCAGAAATACTAAACATAAAGAGGGTTTGAGCAGGAGACCACATGCGGTGTTTAATAATACATAGAGGCATATCGGCGGAGGGGAGCAGCATTTGGTCGGAGAGGCTGTCTCTGCTCGTCTCCAGCTGGAATAACAATCAGGAAGTAAAGGAGGAAGAGGAGAGTGGACCACTTACACCCTCATCAATACTTAAAGAGAAAAGACTCAGAGTAAAGCTGATAGCTGCTGACTTCAAACCAGGTTTGACAGAACATACATGACCAATCAATTCAGTCCATGACCACAGAAATAAGTGGTTAAAGAGGGGGTACTCTTCTTTTTTTGTAGTTTTTATTCCATCCCTCTGATGTCCCCCTAGTATTATGATATGATTTACCACCAGAGCTGAACAATTTATCTTTTTCTGATCAAAATCCTAAATCACATTAAAGGTTTTTGCTGCTCTCTACACTGACCTAGAATCTGTCGTCAACTGTTTTACACACACGTCCTTTGAGTGAGATTGAAGAATTTTTATTTTTTTTAATTTACTTATCTAACTTTGTTTTTTTTTAGGGATGTTTTGCACCACATTAATTTTTAAAGGTTAAGAGTCAAAGATGGCTCTTTAGTTGTTATGACAAAATTAAAAAAAAATTAAAAGTCCAGTTTAGAAACTGCAAGAATTGTATTTAAAGGTCAGACTCAGGGTTTTGAGAAAAGACAAAATTGGACTATTAATCTTAAATTTTTTTTTTCTCATAATTTTTCCTTTTATCTTATAATTTTGTCTCCATTTCTCATCATTTTGACTTAACTCATAGAACTCTGACATTTCAATTTTTATCTCAAACGTTGCCTTTATTTCAAAATATTGACTTTTATCTCAAAATTTGACCTTTTATAACAGACTTTGGTCTTTATCTTGAAATTTTTACCTTTATATAAATGTTTAAACTTTTCTCACATCATGTAAAATTTGGAATTTTTCATCCAAAAATTTTGCCTTGTATCTCATATTTTGTCTTTGTGTCTCAAAAATCTGACTTAAATCTTAAAACTATTACTTTTTATATCAAAATTTCAACATTTTATTGTTGCCTTGATTTCAAAATGTTATCTTTTTATCTCAAAATTTGACTTTTTATCAGTCTTTTGTTTTTATCTTCAAATTTTTATTGTCAATGTGAAAGTTCAGACTTTTTTTTTCCACATAATGTAAAATTATCAATTTTTACCCAAAATTTTGCCTTTTATCTCATATTTTTGTCTTTATTTCTCATGAATCTGACTTAAATCTTTAAACTATGACCTTTTATATCAAAATTTCAACATTTTATCATTGCCTTATTTTCAAAATGTTGACTTTTTATCAGTCTTTTTTTATCTTAAGATTTTTACCTTTAATATGAGAGTTCAGACTTTCTTTTACATAATGTAAAATTACAAATTTTTATCCCAAAATTTTGCCTTTTATATCATTTTTTTTCCTTATTTCTCATAAGTCCAAATTAAAATTTAGAACTTTGACTTTTTATATCAAAAATTTCAACTTTTTATATCAAATGTTGCCTTTATTTCAAAATGTTGACTTTTTATCTCAAAAATCTGACTTTTTATCACAGACTTTTGTTTTTATCTTAAAATTTTTACGTTTAATGTGAAAGTTAAGCCTTTTTTTCACATACTGTAAAATTGATTTCTCAAAATTTTGATTTTTTTAATCCCAAATGTTGACTTTTATCTCCACATATTGACATTTTGTCTCAGAATTTTGTCTTTATTTCTCAAAATTTACACTTTTTATCCTAAAATATTGATCTTTTCTCTCTAACTTTTGATGAGGGTGTAAGAGGTCCACAACGATGACATCATCACATAAGGATTCTCCTGAGTGGTTAATGACCTCAAACACCAAGGACTGCCCACAGCTGGCCAATCAGAGGGAAGGGGAGTTTTTTTTTTTTTTTAAAAGACATCTAAGACAGTGGCTAAATTAAAGGTTTCCTGATAAAAAAATTGGGATTTTGTCAAGCAGTAACTCATGTAAAGTTACTACAGGGGCACAAAGGGGACAAAATAAAGAGTGAAAAAAGCTCAGTACCTCCTCTTTAACCTTCCTGTTATCTTCAGTTTTACCCTGCCCTGTCTGTTCTGACTGCTTATAAAGCACAAAGTGAAAAATTTACTCCAAATGTTTTTCTTTTTTCATTTTTGTGGGTGATTGATGGTATCGTAGACCTTATTTACATAAAAGTATACCTTTCATTTGAGTAGAAAAAAGCTGAAATTCTGATTTTTTTGCACGAAGGTTAGAATCAGAGGTGTATAGATTAATGTAATATCACAGACAGGTATTTGTCAAAGTGATGGCAGGATAGTGTTTTGAAGTTTGAATTAGGAAGATGCTATGATTTAATAAAAAACATACATAATTTAACAATAATAGTCATAACTAATTTTACATTTAAATAGGATTGCATGGAACCATCCAGTTGACCCAAAGACAACGGTTGGGTTAGATAAAGATTTAAAAATTATTTAATGACCGACCTCAGACGTGTTGGATTCAGTCATCCTCTGTTAAAAGACCATGAGCTGAAACATAAACCTGATAAATCATCCATAACATCAAATATTTATACAGATCCATGCAACAGTACTTAAACACTCCCTGGGGGGGAATCGTCGTGTCACTTCCCCTTCGGCAGAGCGCACGGCCCCCAGTGAGGAGCTCTTAAAACCTGCTCCCCGTCTGAGAGCTGCTGCAGTTTGGGTTTTTGTTTAACTCCTCTGAGAGCTGGAGGCCTTCAGGAGGATGAGAGTAAAACAAACCGTAAATCAGAGAGTAAATCAGAGAGTAAATCAGAGAATAAATCAGAGAACAACAACAGGTTATATAAGATATTGTTTGGACGTGTCCGTGAGCCCCGTGCACCGCTGTGGCTTTCTAAGAAAGAATAAGACTAATGCATTATTCATGTGCAACATTTGGTTCGGATAAACTTCACAGATTTGACGGCCCACGTGTGTTTGAAGATTCAAAAGACAAAATGAAGCAGACCATCAAAACAATATGCTGATTTTAATTCAATTTTACGTCGAAATTCACTTCAAAACGGATCAAAAAATGCGCCCCGTGTTTCTTTTCAGCATCTCTTTAAAGCTCCTGATGCCTGTCAATGCAAACCCTGAGTTTCTTCATCGGATTTTTCCTGCTTTAAGGCTGGTGATAGTTGATGTTGAGGGATGATAAGAAATTAGAAAATAAAAGTACTTGCACTACACCACCTGACCAGTAGAGGGCAGATGGGTTCTTCTGACATTTATATGAACCCAAACTAGGACGTTTTCTGGATATTAAAACTTGATATTCACCGACATGTTCAGCTGAAAGTCTCCAGTTTTACAGGGTCACACATTTTTAGAAGTTATTAAACCTATTCAACCACAGCCTGAGGTCGTCTTATTGTGGAGGAATAAAAAATCTGCGGATGCAAAAACACACTCTGCACTCTGTTTACTCTGATGCTGCGACTCTTTGATTTAATTTATTTTACTCTATAATTGCCTTGAGTGCCTTACCTGAGTTTATTGGCTTTATATCGGCTCATGTTTATGTGTATTATCATTATTTATTTACTACTTATAACAAAATAAGTGCTTGTTTACGCCAACGTCAGAATGAAAGTGCTGTTGCCTTGATGGACATCCAAACCTGATTGCTCCAAACGTAAGCATTATAATCTAATTATAATAATAAATGAATCAAATAAAATCTAAATACCCTGTTTTCTTAATGGCAGTGTATGTTTTTATGAGGATTTATTTATTGCTCAGCATTTCAACATCCTGCATTTTCTGAAAGGAAATGCGACCCCCCCATTCAGATTATGTTCTCTTAATATTTCAGGGTTTCTACTCATTCCTTTGAATTAATTTCAGGACATTTTCAGACACCACAGAGACAATGTTTTACATATTAATACATGGTCTTGTCCTTCTCATTCTTTGGGTTTATTATTCTCTACAGTTGTAACTAGAAATAGACTGGTCTGTTTTTTTCACGGCCAATACAGATTATTAGTAGTCAAGGAGGCCGACAACCAATATTTGGAGTCGATATTCATTATTATTATTATTACTATCATTTTCGTCTCTCTCCTCTTAAGTCCAAACTCAATGGGCCGAAGTTTACACCTGCTTGAGAAGAGAGGTGACGAAGACTTAAAGAGACAAAGCTTAAACTGAATCTGTGGGCAAAAACTGGGCTAAAGGCTCATTTATGATCAATGTTTGATACATATCCGGATCCAGAAGGAGCCTTTTCTCCACACGTTTTATTCATAAAAAAAAACATAATTAAGATCACTTTCCATGACTAGAACGTAGATTTCCTGGTGTTTTGTGGTTGAATCAGATCTAAATGTTCTCAAATGGATCCAATTATCCGATTGATTTGGGGGAAAAGTAGAAACAGTAAAAACTGAACAATGCACTCCCTTTAAGAAGCATTAAAAAGCTCTCATGGGGGCAGCACTTTAAGACTTCATGGTAACAAAAAGTGAAATACATAATTAAGGTAGGAACACAGATGGCCGTCACACGACAAAAATGCTTTATTACTGAAAGGAAAGAACGAAAAAAAGAGCCAAATCTAGAATCGGTTTGGAAGCAGGAGCTCGCTAACACTTCTCAGACCCCGTATTTACAAGCATTCTTCTCCCTTTTGGGAAAAGCCCGGGGAATTGCAAAGGGAAATTAGCACAAATTGTTTTCACTTCAGTATTTAATTTGCCTGCTGTGGTCTATTGTTGCTCACGTTGTATAAAGCCCAGGCCCTCCACGTCCTGAGGCTCAGCAGCAGCAGCGCTTCATCGCAGCCAGGATATTGTGCCATGTACTACAATAAAACTGCTACGTGCTCCCCCTGCAAGGCTGCAGTAAATTTAATGAGATGGAGATGTTGCCCTATGAAGACCTGGTGGACCAGAGCGTGCAGACGACTCAATCCTCCGGGGCGTTTGTGTCATCTCTTCCTCGGAGAGCAGGAGCCCATCAGGAGCCCCTGTTTCTCCTGCAGGGTGAACATTTTCAATTTCCCGATGAGAGGGGGTCCGGGGAGTCCTACTGTAGAGAACGATCACCATAACAACTCCTGAAATTATCCCAAATACCTGTAGGTGCACAATAAAACAAGCATGTGCTGTGCAGCTGTGCAGCCGCTCACCGCGTTCCCATCCTTTGCTCCCAGGATCCGTAACGTCCGCTGACAGCTGCGATTGTATGAACCCGACTTTTATCCTTTTAGACGGCAGAGCTTTTTTTCTGCAACCAGATTTCAGAAACTGAAGATTCAAATCAGGTATGAAAGCTTGTTTTTCTCCTCCTGCGAAGAATCAGAGACTTCGAGGTCCTGCGGTCCACTGGGATGTTTATTTGACTTCTCTAAAGAAATAAACTCTGATTCATGGAAGTGTTGCCAGTTCTTAACCTCTTTCCTTCCAACAGATCTTTGGAGATCCAATAGGCATTAGTATGACTTCCTAAAAATATAAACAGCAACATCTTTATCAAACATCAGAATGCTTACCGCGTTAGAAAACTTAGATTCTTCACATTTCAGTCACTAAGTTTGTTTTATAATTTTCTTCACCAACAAAACGTAATTCGTGAAAGAATCACTCAGGTAATGATCACAACAACTGGGACGTCCTACCTGTTTGGGGTCATTACGTCACATCCTGACGCCCGTACCCTGAATATTCACTCTCCTTTCCACCAGAGGAATCCAGAGTTCAAACATATCAAAAGTGTTGTTTCATCAAATTATTCCAAGTGGTGAAATTTCTGTCTGTCGTGTCCTTTCTCATCAATAACAGCAGCTTCACGGTCTTATAGCATCTCGTCCTCAGTGTCAATCTGGCAAAGCTGGGTGTGTTTGTTTACTTTAGAGTTATAGCTACAAGATTAAAGTGACCCTATCGTTTCCTGTTAGGTTTTCATCCCAGGACAGCTTGTGATGGCCCACAAGCCATCCCTGCTTGACTGGTCAAAAGTGCACGGTGGTCTTGTGTAATAGCTCTGTTCGAGGGTCATTTGTTTTTTTAGCAGCGCTTTCACTCACTCTGACACTTAACCAATTACCTGACTGTTTACAAGAAGCCAGCCGTAGCCATTTAGATAAGTGATGAGACCTATTTGTTACGTACATCTTCATTCACATTTATATGCGCAACAGGAAAGATACGATCTGTGACTGGGACTTCAAGATTTTTGGCAAACTTAGCCACTAAGAGAGCAAAGTTGACTATAAAGAGGACAAAGTCTGTTCTATTTGCGCTGAGTCTTCGGACGAGAGCGTGGACAGTGAGTACGACTCTGCCTGGTGTTTGGACACCTGAGACTAAAAACTCTCTAACTCCTACAAGGTTTTACCTAAAAAGCTCAAATTTCACCCAGATGTAGATGACAAGGTGTAGAAGTGATGTGGTGAGTGTCTTATGTCTGGCATGAAGCGTCTTGAAGTTAATGATGTTCAAAAATTTGTTATGAAAGAATGAAGAGGAAATGTTAAGCTGCATTTATCCTGATGTTGACTTTAGCCACATATAAAAACATGACATTTTCTGAAACTAGAGATTTTAATTTTTCAAATGAGATGTCACTGATGATTTTTGACCTTGTGCTTCTTCAGTTATAAGCTTTAAAAACATTGGTATATAGGCCAGATTTAGTTGGGCTGTAGGGGGTTAACCAGGATATGTATTGTGATCCACAGAAAATCCCCTTTGGGTGCTCTCCCAGTCACCTTTCCTCTTTTTGCTAATTCATTCAAACCAGCTCCAGACTTCACTGCTGAATATAAATCGTTGTTCTCGCTCTGCCCCGAGAGCGCTAAAGAATTCATGACTACAAGACACTTTTTTTAATGTTACACAACTGAAAAAAAAAGAAGTTTAAAGCTCCTTCTTGTGTTACATTGGTCTCTGCTCTCTCCTCCAGGACACACGGGGCGTCTGCTGCAGTCCCTCTGCTTCACCAGTTTGTCCTTCCTGCTGCTGCACATCATCTATCAGATCACAGTCACCAGCCTCCTGGCCGGAGACTCCATCTCCTCTGACTTCAACTGTGAGTACACTGAAACAGCCTTAACGTTTCAAAATCAGGGGATTATACATGTCTAAACCATGAGTAAGGTGCGGAAAGACTCATGAAGTCCCCCTAAGATAATAAAGTGTGTCAGAAACAAGCTGCAGTTTGGCTTACAGAAGAGAAACTGTTATTATTGCCTGGATTAAACTTCTGGAAACAGGGTTGGAGCTGCGGTCAGTAAGTTTGGAGAAACCAGCGAAAGTAAACAGATTTTGAAAGCATGCAACCCCAAAAATTGCTGTTCTTCCTCTAAGGCCGCTCTGGCTAAACACAAAAATGCACGACTGGAGGACGGGTACGAGCGAGAGAGTGGCAGGGACGGGAGCAGAGTGCTTTTTTTCTACCATTTCAGGCGAAGAAATACATCAGCTTTGCTTTGAGAGTAACAGGAAGCATCATGTTCTGTCAATGGCGTGTACTCCACAGGTGCATCGGAGCTTAGTCCCAGAATTATCTCTAAAGATACCCACAGAGTCTGTTTTCATTGTAGTTGGACTGAGAGTCAAATATAGTCACAGTGTATGACATTAATTTCACCCATAAAATGATTTCTCCAACTTCCAATGTAACAGAACAGACACTGGTGACCCCCTGCTGTGGGAATACATGAACAGATCAAGCAGAAAACAGACAAAAACACACAAAGAAGAGACTTAAGTTGCTTTGTTTGCCAATGGTCACATATTTCTGTGTTTCCTAAATGAATTGTTGTCCTGGTTTTGTCATCTCTTTGGGGGTCTTCAATAAAAAAAATGTAGAAGACGCTTGGTTTCATACCAAATTGAACCTCTGTTTTTCAAAATAATGGATGAAATACACAAATGTGAAAACCTTTTTGGTTTTCACAAGCATTTATCAAGCCCCAATCTGTGTCTTAAGACCTCCACTTTAGGAACCAGTGGTTTAAAGAGACGGTGAGGACTTTCCGAATGATCCTGAAAAAGTCTCAGATCTAGATAATCCACAACTTAAAATGAGGTTATCAGCACCAAAATAGGTTATTTCTACACGCTAATTCTTAGCTTCCCAATTGGGTCGGACTGGACCAGATCGATTTACGGCAAGTCGTAGGGCAAGAGCAGAAGAAAGCTAAACAGGAGAGTGACAGAGCATGGGCTAAAGGCTAAAACACGGTTAAACCTGTTTGTGCTAATGTTGATTCCTGTCCACATGCAGCAGTTATTCTGCAGTGATCTGTTCAAACCTGAGAGTCTATCAATAAAATGAAGAGGAGGAACCAGGTTACGTTTGCTCTGCTTGGTGAGGTTGGAGCTGGTAGATGAGCACTGGTAGGACAGAATCAGGATTCACTCATGTTACCTGTTACGGATACGTTTAAGTACATTGGACTGTGAGTAGCACTAAATGTAGCCGGCTACTAAACTTACGAAGTTTGTTTATCGTGTTTCAAACAACAGCGCTACGTAACTGTTGATAAATACATTACCTTGTTACTTTGTATCTGATAAAAAGTTGTCTTGAACAAATATTCAATCTTTCTTCATCTTTCTTAAACAGCTTTAGATCATCCTTCAATGCATATCTGAAGAGGAGATTATGAGACACACATTTAAAACTAAAGATGTCACACTAATCGCAAACCAAAGCACACGTCAATTTGGCAATTTGTGTGACTTTAAGCTGATTCTGTTGACTCGTTCTTTGCGTTTCAGATTCTAGAGGACACTGCAGCAGCTGTGATATAGAAAAAATTGTAAAATTGTATTTAGTGTGGATCCAAATTTCCAGTTGTGTCATAAAGGAGGAAGCATCATTTAAAAACATGTTTAAAACCAAAGTAATAATAAAATATGTAAATCAAATGTGAAGAAAACAACAACAAAATATTGGAACTTGGGTTGTGTTTGGTTGTAAAATTGCTAAGGATTTCTTTGGATTATTTTTACTACTAGAATATGTTTTGAAAATGTATATCTTTTCTCCATTAAGAAAATGTATGGTGTTACTCAGATCATGTAATTAAGTTGATTAAGTTTATTTCTACATTTATTTATTTGTTTAATTTAATTTAATTTTTTGCAAAACGGGTAGGCAAAATAAGCATAAGCTTCAGCCTACACCCTTTCGATTAGCTTCAACCATTATGTGATATTTGGATCTATGATATATTTGTTGTGCGTCGTCTTTAAATGCTAATCGAATAAAATTGAAATTTAATTGAATTGAATTGAGCAGCATCGTGGCTTGTACTGAAACCGGCCACTAGGGGGAGCTCTAAACAATTTGGCCTCATTTTGGGGAAGCTGTTGTGTTGTCCATGTTTTTCTTCAATCTCTCTAAAAGTGAAACACGATACACGAGTTGAGTCATTTAAAGAAGAGGAACTATCTGATTTTTTAAAATCTGATTACGTTAGCCATTCATGGACAAATTATTGGATGCGGAGGATGGATGACTGGACGTTCATTCCAGCTTGTTGGAGAGGGATCCATAGTGGATTGGAGTCCCAGAAGTTGAGTCACCAGAGTCCATTACAGGCCTCAGACGGCTTCTGATTGTGGAGAGACAGGAGAGTTAGACACGGTCGTAAAACGGAAGGTTAAAGGAGGTAAGAGGATGGATGGATGGAGGGTGGTGTCTTGCTGCAGCATCTATGGGTCCCACTTTGAAGATTATAGGATATTTTTTTAGACACTCATGAGAAAATGTGTCTGTATTATAGTGTGAAAACCTTCACTGTGTCGCCTCATGTCTCCTGATTTAAAACTAATGTTTATAAGTGTGGAGATTTTAACTCACCCGGCGATGTTCAAGTCGAACCACGAGGGTGAAATCTGTTCCTCTTTGAAGTTACTGATGGCAGCACACACACACACACTCACACACACACACACACATGTCCCATCTATCACACAGGCTGTTTTATGCTCCAGCCCTGACCCGAGCTATTGATGCTGGGTTGTATTTCACCAGAGAAGGTGTCGTTTCTTCACAGCGTCGGGGAAAGTTTCCACTCCCTGATTACGTGCCTCTTTTTTACGGAGCTCAGTGATGCTCTCTAAGAATTTCTAGAAAGATCCCCGACTCTGCATTTGTCACATTACGGAGATTTATGAATCTTACACCTTCCTTGATGTAATTATCTTCCTCGTGCCATCTGGCCACGCAGAGGAAGCCGTTCCCGCGGCCAGTAAAGCAGCTCCTGACGCAGCGTTGGGAGGTGTTAACAGTTCGCTTCGGGCTTCTCATGAAACTGTATCAAACTGTAAAAATTTAAATGTGTCTAGACAGTAAAGAGCCGGACCCTTTGCTCCTTTGGATTTTTCTTTCTGATGTGAGCCAGTCGCTCTGCTCAGGATGCAGAACACAGCTCATCGCCTCGGGCAGAAAAACACAGAGGCATTCAGAGATTCCTTTCACTTAAAGAAATCTTTATTACTCCAGTCTTCTGATTCAACATTCGTTTTAGTACGAGTAGAATTACTTGTTTTCAAGGCAATTACTTTCTTGGTTATTCCAAAATATGTTTCCCTTCTGAGAGATTAAACTAAAGTCAAAGTGTAAGAGCCATGCTAAGAAAAATAAAAGTCACTAATGATGTCATCAACTAATTTGCATGATCTGTCATTTGCACATTATTGTCTTGGCCACAGTTGGAAAGAGGAGTAACATCTTGAGAGTAAAGTTGCCAAATTCTTAGAAAGTTAAATTTTTTTAAGTTATTTTTTTTGCTTTTGTGCCTTTATTGGATAGGAGGGAGGATAGTGGATGGAGTAGGAAAGGGGGAGAGAGTGGGGAGTGACATGCAGGAAGCAGGCGGCAGGCTGGATTCGAACCCAGGCCACCCGCTCGAGGGGCAAACATCATGATGCGCGATCATTCCCCAAGGCCATCTGCACCCCCAATTCTGGGAATTTTTAGAAAACTTTCCAAGGTAACTGTTCAAAAATTTAACCTCAACTAACAGGAATTACGGTGGAATTTTCTGACATTTATATGAACTTTATTTTCCTGTTCATGCTGATATTATATATGGTACACATTTTGGATTTTCGATAGCAGACATGCATGCAAACATATGTAATATGATATTTTTAAATGACATCATGAATTGGGGCGCAGATGGCCTAGTGGATATGGTGACGCACCATGAGGTTCGCCCTCAAGTCTTCTCTCCTCTATCCAACAGAGCCCAAAAAAGCAACTTAAAAAAAAAAAATGAGATCATGAATTAACTTTCAGGGAATTTTCCTCACCTGAGTCTGTCATGAATTTAGACATAAATATTTGTCATAAGCAAACACAGTAGTGAAAATGCCAGATACAATTTCATTTAGAAATGACGCTTATCAGTTTTTAGAACTGCACAACTTTGATGGTGTATTTCAACCTAGAAAGAGTCTATTTAGTTTTGCTTCAGGACAAATTTTCAACCCATTAAGGACCTGAACCTCATCATTTTCTTCATTGGCTGCTGTCTCATTATGACCGGTCAACCCTGTCTTTAATATCAACAAAAACCATAACTGATGAAAGATAAAAAATTCTTTAGCAATCAACGCTTCCCATAAGCCTTTGCTCCACACTGACATCATGAACCAAGGCATTTGTTAGTTTCAGTTTCTGTTTGAAGAGCAAATCTTCTTTTTGACTCTGCTTTCCTTTGTGCAAGATAACTTTTTACCAGATACAACGCCACAAGGTAATTTATGTATCAACAGTTAAGTAGCGCTGTTGTTTGAAACGTGACAACAGTTACTGGAACGTAAGGCTTTGTCAGCTTTCAGTTTAAACCATTGACTGTATTTAATAATAATAATAATACATTTTATTTCACGGCGCCTTTCACGACACCCAAGGTCGCCTTACAAAGGGTAAAAGAAAAACACATAAAAACAAAATAAAGTTAAAAACAACAACATAAAAGCAATAGAATAAGGGACAATAGGGAGCAGTTAAAAACAGTAGGTATTGTGAAACAGATGAGTTTTGAGTTTTGATTTGAAGATGGGGAGGGTGGCAGAGTTTAGAGTGGACAGCGTGCTTCCGCCTGTCACCGTTCTACGTTTTTGAAGCCAAAAAACCCCGTTTCTCTAGCCGNTTCTCAGAAAAAAAAACACCTGAACACCATGCAGCCAAATGACATCATCATACCACCTTAGCGTAAAGATGAGAGAAACGTTTATGGTTTAAACAAGAGGGAACATTCTCTAAACATAAGATCTTGGTTAGAGTTGAACTTACATTGAAACAACCATAGGCTATTGTTATTTATGCATTCTGTGTTGCGAGGGGAACAAATTTTATTAACTCAGTTTGTAGCCGGATTTAGCGATACTCACAGCTTGGTGCTCTGATACATGTCACGTAACATTCGTGAATCCAGGTTATGTCCTACCAGTGCTCATCTACCAACTCCAACCTCACCAAGCAGAGCAAACGTAACCTGACTCTTCATTTTATTGATAAACTCTTAGGTTTGAGCAGATCACTGCAGAATAACTGCTGCTTGTGGGTTGGAATGAACATAATCACAAGCAGCTTCTCTGGCGTTTTAGCTTTTAGCTTGCGCTCTATCACACTGGGTGATCATGGGAAATGGAGTCTTTGTTTCAGGAAAACTTACACTTTCTTTTTGGTGGGTTCAAAAAAAGGCTATTTTACAGTTTCATGGTCATGTGTGGAAAAAATGAAACCCACTTTAATAGACCTACTCATCCTCCTAAGTGAACATGGTCAAAATTTTATTACATTTTTACAGATTTTGTTCTGATTCTTTCCCACCTGGTGTTGAAGGCATGATGGATGAAGACTCTTAAAGCAGGAGAATCCAGGGTTTAGTCTCAGACGGTTTATCATAAAGCTCCGTTGGCACTCGCCTGAACTCCATCTCGACTCGTTACCTGCAACATTTCACAGCAAAGCTTTTGCGTGCATACTCTCAGGAACCATTTCATAATGAACAGCTGGTGGATCGCTGCTGTTATTTCACGATTAATGAGGCGTAGGGTGTAGAAATTAAACTCTGCAGTCACTGTAAAAAGAGAAACTTCTCATGGAGCTCTGGAGACGATGACAGGCTGTGATTGAGAAGCTGAGATGAGTCTAAACATTAGTCTCACCACTTACCAAACATTGTGTGGGCCCCGTTCCTGTCAGGTCAGAGCCAAAACAGCCCTGACACGATGAGACATGGGCATACACTTAAGGTCTGCTGTGGTATCTGGCACTAAGGTGTTAGCGGCGGATCCTTTGAGTCCCAGGATTTACACCATGGGGCCTCTGTGGGTTGTTCATGGAGGTGCAGCACATTCAACAGATACTGGGCTGATTTTGCAGAACAAGTTAACACAGACTTGTTGTCCTTGTTGCCACTTTCTGCCAGGTCTGATGCTCAAATGCCTGTTGCAGGTGCTTTTTGCTTTTTGCTCTCGACAGCTTTCAACTCATCAGCTTCAATGACAGAATGGTCACTTGCTGGATTTATGATGCCATCAAGCAGCAACATGTCTGGTTTTTGTTGTTTCTTTCTTGATGTTTCCTAAACTGTACTTATTTATTTGTGTTTCTTTTTGTGTTTTTCCCTTGTGTTTTGTGTTCACTTTGTTCAGGTGTCCTGTGGTATCTCAAAGATTTCCTGTTGTGTTTACTTTTCCCGTTGTACTTGCAGTTTGAGTTTTCTTGTCACCCTTGTGTTTCCCTCCACTGTGATGACTCTCATGTGTTTCACCTGTGTCTTGTCTCACATCTGTGTTGATTGGTCTTCTACCTTTTTAGTCTCTGTTCTGAGTTCAGTTTCTTGTTGCCGAAGCTCCGCACCAGGGAACGTGTGTGGCCTTGAAGCTTTTTTCCCCTCCCTGTGGCTTCCATTCCCAAACTTCAGGGGGCAGTATATCGCAAACACACGTCTACCAGAACACTAACCTCGAGAAGAAGTTCGCCTTTATTTATGTTTTTTTCAACATTATTTTTTAAGCCTATTCCTCCTCTCTGTAGAGTGTCGCCACAAGGAATAGTCATCACACAGTTATCACGGTGAACTCTGTGCAATAAATCAAATAAATGTCTGTGTTTTCCAGGTCAACTGCCATGTTATACGCGCGTCCCAACCATTGACTGTATATAGAACGGACAGCGAGGCTCCCCCTGTCAACGTTCTATGATTTTGAAGCCAAAAAACCCCGTTTCTCTAGCCGCCATTGTGCAGCCAGAGTCTGCGCAGTAGAAAATTTCCAGGGGAGCAGAGTAAAAAAGAGAAATAAAAATATTTATTTCTTCTTCCTCAGAAGGTTTAGTCTCCTTTTGGCTCTTTCCCGAAGTTTCTTATATCCCCGATAAAAACTACTCACGAACAGCAGCTGTCAACTATCATCAAACTAAACTTATAACACGGTTTTTAACGTCCAATAACTAATGAGAAACTAACTTCTCAGAAAAAAAACACCTGAACACCATGCAGCCAGATGACATCATCATACTACCTTAGCGTAAAGATGAGAGAAACGTTTATGGTTTAAACAAGAGGGAACATTCTCTAAACATAAGATCCTGGTTACAGTTGAACTTACATTTAAACAACCATAGGCTATTGTTATTTATGCATTCTGTGTTGCGAGGGCAACAAATTTTATTAACTCAGTTTGTAGCCGGATTTAGCGATACTCACAGCTTGGTGCTCTGATACATGTCACGTAACATTCGTGAATCCAGGTTATGTCCTACCAGTGCTCATCTACCAACTCCAACCTCAGGAAAAAAAGACTTGAACACCATGCAGCCAAATGACATCGTTATACCACGATAGCGTAAGGATGAGAGAAACGTTTCTACCAGGTATCATAATTTGTTAAAGTTTTCCCGGCTCATATCTGGAATACATGGGGAGGCGGGGCTTATGACCTATACTGCAGCCAGACACCAGGGGGCGGGGCTTATGACCTATACTGCAGCCAGAAACCAGGGGGCGGGGCATCTGCTGGAGGCTTCAGTTTGAGCCGAACGTCTTTACTTCCACTTATTATACAGTCTATGGTCGCGACACAGCATTGACAAATTTTCAGAGGTGCGTGACTTGCAAATTTTCCACGTGAGAGGGACTACACGAGGGGGCGGAGCTGCTAAAATGACATCATGCCTCCACACAGAATCATGCAGACTTAGACCATGCATAACCTTAAGTTTTATTAAGTTTTTGCATGGTCGAGCATAACCCAGACTTAAGGCTTGCAATGTGAACAAAGCTCATGACTCCATCCTGAACCACCAACTTGTTGGTACCGAAGTCCAACTGGAGCGACATGCCATCTGTAAACCCAACCAGCTGCCCACTTTTCCAGGGTTCCCCTTCACTCATTGGTGAATCAAACTTTGGAGAAGTTGGCATTATTGAATCGTAAAACCTGTTCCGGTAGTTTTCCCTGATGAGTTTCTTCATTGAAGGTCTTGTCTTTGCTTTTTGGACCTTAGCGTTCTACAAACAGACCTGGGTAGATCATTGAGCCCCATGTCCTCAAAGATGACCTTCGGTTTGTTTCCCGACAGTTCTCAGCTCGGAAATGTCTAATTAGCTTTTTCTACTCTAGGTTCTCTCCCGCCTTGGCTCTTTTTGACTGATCCTGGCTCGGTGGTTAGGCAACAATTTCTTGGCTTTATCATTTGTAGTTTCCCCTTTGACAGTTTGACTCTGTGCCTCTTAACTCGAGTCAGTTTTCTTGCTCACAGTAAAAGTTAAATAAGACTCAAATAATAATGTGGATCCCTTTTACACTTGTGGTCTGTGATAGAGGATATGAAGAAGCTTGGTAGATTCTAATAGAAAGGGTTTGTTAAAGCACAGCAACCCCTAAATTGCATACCAGTTTGGAGCCTGTGTAAGTCATGGTAAACAGCTGTTATAGAGAAACTTCTGTTGTGCAATAATTTCTATTCCCAGCTTGCGCTTTGATTTACAAACCTATTGTTTGGGTTTCTACTTCCTGAAGTCTGTCGGCCCATTTCTTCCTTTATTTTTGGGACTTATGAAGCAGGAAATCGTACATCATCCTCCAACAATCCCAGAAAATGCTTTATCTTGAATTTCTATATCTGGTATTCGGCCTCCTGACACCTCTTTCCTCGAAGCAGCCGAGAATAAACGGTGCTGCGTGGAGGCGGTTATCCTCCCTACAGATGTAATATCCTCCACCTACCGTCGCCTGATACGCCATTAAAGCAGCAGAGCGAGTGTGTGTGAGAGATAATCCAACGCCTCCAGCTGTAAGAGCAGGTCAGCGGCTGGCCACCACATGACTCAGGGTCCAGTCATTTGTCATTCCTGTGTGCTGACTCAACAAGCTGGGAATTGAGTTTACTAACAGGCGTTGGTGTTTGTATTAACCATCACGGGTGGAGCTTACTCTCTTGTGGATATGTTGAAAAAAGTATGAGATAGCAGGAGAAAATCTACCCTTACTTCTCAGGCGTTTCCTGTCATTGTGTGGACTGGCAGCCTCCTCCCAAATGAGATAAAAACAAACCATAAAAAAAGAGTTTGCATGTTTCTAATCGGCTCATTTCTCCCAGGAATGGATGTTTCGTCAGCTCTCGAGGAGTAAACTACCCGTTAAATGGATGCTTTGTCACCATTGTTGACCTTTATTGCCATGTTTATCCTCACACATCCCGCTTCATTCTCTGAATATGAAACATTTACCAAACCTCCCTCCTTTCGCTGATCCTCATTACGGCGTGCTGAATTGTTAACGCAGCATATCACAAGTCCCAAGTGGAAAAGGGTGACTGGTATTAGGCCCCAGAGATGGAGGAGAGAGTGCTGGAAAAGCTGCGCTGAGAGTGAAGTTAACGGCCCTGCAAGTACAAAGAGAGTTTTATGGCGTCCACATAAAGCGTGAGGACAGGTATTTTTGGTGCTCAGCTGGAGCAGAGCAGCCTCGCCTCACCTCGACGCACAGGAACTCTCACACTCCTCTCCAGAAGTCTGCATGCTGGGTTAAAACTCTGTTACACAATATTCCCCTCCTGGTGGTGAGGAGCAGCGTGACCTGACTTCACCTCCAACATTCCTCGAGTGAGATTTCACACACATGATTGGTTCCCTCTGATACCAACATGTCCTCCTCTCCTGCACCTCAACAGTTCGACTTTTACTTTTGGAGTTTGATGCACTTGTTGCCCGTCACCATACCTTTCCGTCCTCAGGAATGCATCCTACACTGCAAAAACGGAAATCTAAACAAGTCATTCTGTCTTATTTGTAGTAAAAATTGTCTTATTGTTCTTAATTTGAGCCACATTCACCAGACCAGGTCATAAAAAATGTCTTATTTCAAGTTTTTTTAAGACAAAATGAGGTGTAAATTGGGTGTAACAAGTAAAAAAAATCTGCCAATGAGATCAGACGAATTCGCCCGGGAAGTTTCTTGAAATTAGAAAGATGTCTTAAAACAGGGGTTCCCAAACTTTTCAGCCCGTGACCCCAAAACAAAGGTGGCAGAGACTAGTGACCCCCACTATCCCCAGAGGTGACTGAAGCATAAGAAAACGTGCGCATACAACACATGCACTAATAAGGGTATCCAAACATGGACATTATGACAACACAAAAAAGAACAACAGCCTGAAAACCATGTTATGATTTTACATGTAACAGTTTTATATAAAATAAAAGCAGAATATGTCGAAGTTATTTCTCTGTAATTTGTGAACGAACATTGTTGCAGTCGTGTGCAAACTCAATTTTGGTTCAATACTTTCATTTCCACATTAGAACAAGAATAATTCAGTTCAAGTAGTAGTCATAAACGTCACAAACTGTAGCTCTGCGTAAACATGACCATTGTTGCAGTGCAAGTTAACTTTTTGGGATATATGTTTCAGTGTTTATCTCACTAATGAAATGGATGGGCACTATGTGTGGAGCACAGCAAATCCATTCTGGGTTTAATTTTGGAGACGGCCACTCGGAGATCATCCTCCACGTTCACACAAGATATATATTTATTTTTAATAAATGTCAGTGCAGAGAAAGTCTTTTCACACAGGTATGTTGAGCCAAACAGCGTTAGTACCTTCGTTGTGGTCTGGGATAGCTGTGGATATTCCCTCTGAACTGAAATCATCTCGCGACCCCCCCTTCACCGTCTTGCGACCCCCACTTTGGGAACCCCTCTCTTAAAACAAGAATCTTTTATCTTATCCCATTGGCAGATTTTTTTTTACTTGTAACAAGCAACTTCCTCTGCGTCGTGTTTTAACTTCATCTCCTCTGAGTCTCTGTAAAGTGTCTTTAAACGTCTCTTTCCTCTTTTCACTGAGCTTCATGAAGCAGAAACTCTCACACCTCAGCAGCAGCAGCTCAGCGCCTCATTTCCCACCTCGTACACTCAGAAAGGACGACACTCGGACATGTCGTTCAGTCGTTTCGATCCTTAAAGTCACGCGCTGATGTTTGGTTTCTCTCTGGCAGAAAAACAAAGACCTGCTCCTCTTTGCGTGCCAGATGAATACCTGGAAATCTCTCAGGGCAGAGGAGTGACGTTCAGGAACAATTGGAGACGTCTTTGAAAACAAAGCACGAAGAAACGAAAGATTAAAAAAATAATTCTGCTTCATCAAAATGATTAAAGGATGTTTAAGGGAAGGTTTTCTTAGAGGAGGAGAAAAGAGAAGTGGGTTTTTTTTAAAGCTGCTTTTATTAAGTTAAAAACATAAAAACTCATTAACTTGTTTCCTGTTTTTTTTGTCCAGGTTCCTCATGGGAGAAATCCATCAGACAAATCGGCTTTGAGAGGTGAGAAAATGACATTTTCAAACATAAGCAGCAATTTAAAACTCATCATCAGCGTCATGAGTGCAGATGTTTTCTGCATCCAGCTCTCAGAGGTCTCACATGTGTCTCCGTGTTTGCATTTCCAAACAGCAGGTTGAGTTGTTTACTATTCAATAAACCACCACTCTTTACCCCCCCCCCATGCTGCTAACCTGTCCCTGTGTGGCTCCTGATGAGCAACAAACCCAGTTAACAATCAGCTGACAGGACGATTCCTCCAAGCTTTAGCGCCCGTGATCGTGTTAGATGTGGTTTCCTGAGTACGGGAACGTCCAAACTCGGCCACATCCTCTTTCCAGTACTCAACGGTCCTCGCTGGATGCTCGGCTGTAAGTGGCGGAAGTGGAGCCGTAAACATTTTATCCCGCTTGCATTTACCTGTTTGTGTCGAGGATCATGTGGAGGGAAACGCAGCAGATGTGCGAGCTGTGTTTCACCTCTTCACACACACAGATCCTTCACTCTCAGGTCTTCGCACGCCTGATGTTTTTGTAATCCTCTCCCATGATAAACAAAAGGAAAGAAGCAGGCATCAAAGTCGCTGGCTCGACCTTCTTTCCATCTCTTTCATCCGTGCGAGGATGCTCAAAGCCTCACAACAACAAAGCTCATGGAAAAAGACGATGAGAGCGGCGTCGCCAGCAGCGGCGGTGATTTCTCTGAGTGTGCGTTTTCCACACGCTTTGTTAGCACCCTCTTCTCAACTTGTTAACTTTTATAAGCTTGTATCCATTCAGGGCCAGAACGAGATTAAAATGACCGGTGGCTTTACAGCTCCCTGCAAACGCTCGGCCGACTTTCTTCCCGCGCCACGACGTGAGTTTATAGTAAAGAGTTTAACTGCAGCCGCGGCGCAGCGTGAAACGTAAAGAACACACTCTGCCGTCCAAACGCAGGATGCCGAGCGATTCCTGTAAAACCAAAATAGAAAAGTGCTTAGCATGATAAAAGTCTGTTTTAAAGCTTTTCAAACCTGTTAGTCATTTTAAGGACACTTTTTATTTGCTTTAATTGCAAAAAGCAATCATGACACCTCGTAAAGTCGGTCCTCAGGCAGCACCAACACATCCCAGCGCTTCCTTCAAAGCCTGACGTTACAGCCGCTGTCACGGCGCCAGGCGTCCACCACCGTGTCACTTCCTGTCTGAACGACGCCTGAGGTTCTTAGTGTTAGTTATCAAACAAGAGAACTTTAAACTTTAAAATTAAACTTCAGGACTTTTGTGTTTCCTTCATGAGGTCATCAGCTGTTAAAGGAAACAAAAAGAAAGAATAAAACATTTTAAAGCTCAGCACCAAAGATCAGGGAAAGAAAAGTTCATCGTCTGAATCTGAAGCCAAGATTTTAAATTTGCTGAAACACCCCACCCCAAAAATTGATGTTTTCTCATTTCCTTTCTTTTTCTGTCATTTTTTCTCTCATTTTGTCTTTTCCTCTCCCGTTTCTGTCTGTTATTTCTGCCTCAAACTTTCAAAAACTTCATTTTCTTGTTCTTTTCTTTCTTCTTTTTTTATTTAATGTTTTTCTTAATTTTACTTTTCTCTCATATTTTTGTTTCTTTCTCTCCTCTCCTCTTCTTCCATCCCTTTTACTCCTTTTTCTTCTTTTCTTGCTTGTTTTTTTTCAACCAACCTTTTTTCTTTCCTTCTGTCTTTCTTGCATGATTTTGACTAATCATTTTTTGACCTTCTCTTTAGTTGTCTTCCTTTTTTACTTTCCTCCTTTCGTTCCTTTTTTCTCTTTTATTTATGTTAATGTGTTTCATGCTTTTTTTTCTTTCTTTTTTTAGTTTGTTTTTTTTCTTTCTGTTTTCTTTGAATATATTCCTTTCACATTTTTACGACTTCTTCTCTGCCTTCTCCCATTCTCTTTACTTCTTTTTCTTCTTTTCTTACTTGTTTTTCTTCCCCCTTTTTATTTCACCCCTCATTTTTTCTTCCCTTCTTTCTTTCTTGCCTTATTCTGATTCATTCATTTTTTTGCCCTTCTCTTTATTTTTCTTTCTTTTTTACTTTCCTCCTTTTTTTCCTTTCTGTCTGTCTTTCTTCATTTTTGTTTGACGTTTTTCTTTCTTTCTGTTTTCCTCTAATTTATCCTTTTCATGTTTTCTCTCTCTTTTTCCTCTCAGCTTCTTCCATTCTCTCTGCTCGTTTCTTTCTCATTTTCTTCTTGTGTTTCTTTTTTTTCCTTTCCTTCTTTCTTTCCTGTTTTTGGTTCATTCATTTTTTGCCCTACTCTTTGTTTTTCTTCCTTTTTTACCTCCCGTCTTTCTCTCGATTTCTTGTATCTTTCATTCATGTAGTATGTTACTTTTTCTTTCTTTCTTTCATTCTCTCTTTTTGTCTTTTCTTTTTCTTTTTCTTTCTTTCTCCCTTTTTCTTCACTGCTTATTGCTCTTCACCTGTTCCCTTCCTTTCCTTACTCCTTTCTTTCTTCCTGTCTGAATTTTCTTTCTTTTAGTTTTCTTTCTTCTCTCCATTTTTGTTTTCTTTCTTCTATTTTCTTTTCCTTCCTCTCTTTCTTATTTCCCCTGTTTTTCTCCCTCATATTTTCTTTATCGCTTATATATTTTTTCCTTCTCTTGTTTTTTCCAGTTTCCAGTTTTTCTGTTTTTCCTATTCTCACCCCTTTTCTTTTTTTTTCGCTTTTAGGTCATTTCCATCCTCCATTTCTTATTTCATTTTCATTTTTGATTTCTTGAATGCACTTTTTATGATTCTTTGATGAATTTATTTTGAGTCCAGTGATCAAATCTAAAGATTAAAGTTAGAAAAGTTTTTCTTTAAGACTTCAAACTCTGTCACTTTTAGTGAATGTAACAGAAACACACCGAGTCAGTCAAACATGAGTAAATGTTTCTCATTTAAGCTCCACACTTTGTTTGTTGTTTTCTTAACATTTTAATTGCTAGAAAAACAAAAGAAACAAAGAGAATCCAACAAATTTGACTTCATTTCTCACAGCTAATCATGTTGAGGAAAGTTGAGAGTGAATAATAAATGCTGTTTTCAGGGGAGTAAACATGTTTTTCCTAACTTGGTTTGAGAAAACAACAACACAAAGCTTCACGTCCGTGTTTGTTCGACTGGGATTTCACTCACACTGACTCCAAACTCGCCAGATTTCATTAAAACGGGTGGGACTCCTTATAAAAGCTGAAGCAATCAACACGGCTGAGCTGTGGAAACATGCAGATTCCCAGGCTTTCATGTGAGCAGGTTTCAGAGCGCTGTAATCACCGCGGTTATATCTGCTCCCATGAGCTTTAAAGTCCAGGAAAATAATGCGCAGGCGAGCTTCAGCTATGTTTCTGAAACAGCGAGCACGTGCAGAAAGAAACGGACGGACGGAGAGTGAGACGTGACGAATCGTCCCTCACACGACACAGAAGTCATTTCTGAGCTTGGTCCAAGTGAGCTCCACAAACAGCCACAAGCCCCGGGATTTCTCCGAGAAGCTGTTTCACATTAGACCTGATCATCCACGGACAGTTCAGATTGTTGTACTCCGTCCCATTTTCCATCACTGCCTTTTGATCCTGGCTTCAGGATCGCTCCAAATCCCAATTTTAGGGGGACGCTTTGGAATTGATCCCCCCCTTACAGTTAACGAGCGCCTGCTCTCTGTCAACGCGCCTCCTCTGTTTTTGTGTTTGTCCTCAGCGTGATTGGTGCAGATGCGGGGAACGGCATCAGAGTGTTCATCCCTGACATCGGCATGTTCGTGGTGGGATTGGCCATCTGGCTGCTGTGTCGCAGTCTGGTCCAGAAGAGGCCGCCTGAGGACATGGCGCAGTACAACGCCGACTTTGACGCAGAGGAACAAGTGGGTTTCATTTACGGTGACGTGTACTGTCCCCTCTGTCTGTCTATAAGCTGTTTATATACGTTGATCCCATCTTTCTATCTACCTTATATCTTCTCTTATATAATTGTGGTTCTTTTTTTTAAGGTCATCACTTGGGGGTTCTTGTTGTTTTACGTCTTGTCTCAGTTTGACATCGTTTGGTTTGTGTTTAACACATTTGTACATCCTTCTCTATATCCTATCCAATCTGACCTTAAAGAGTGGGTATCTGCTTTTTTTAAAGGCCTTATTTTGTCCCTCTGGTGCCCCTGTAGTATCCCTAGAGCTCAGAAAAAATCCTGTTTTTTCTCTTATTGGTGTTCTGGGAAAAACTTTACTTCAGTCCCTCACTGAACTGCTTCACTTCGCTGCTGTCTCTTTAAGAACCCTGCTCCACAAACCTCCAACCGTCTGATTGGTCAGGGCAGACCTTGGTGTTTGAGGCCCCGGCTCTCCTCCATGGCATAAATCAGTGAGGAGATCCTTGTGTGATGATGTCTTCATATCATTTAGATCTCAAGTTTTTATTTTTTCATATCTAAAACGGAGTGTTTTGATTGGTTTACAGATGGATGCAGGGATTTCTACAACATATGAACATGTAGAGGTTTGAAAATTTGTACACGATCAGTCTGAACATTCAGCATTGTGACTTCGTATCCATGTTTGAAATATGCAGAGGCAGAATACACACTTTAAATCTCTGCGATTAATTCATTCAAGGACTTCGTCACACAGTAGGGTCCTTTTATTTTTGTTTCAGTGTGAATTGTTCTTCACAGAGAGAATCAGTTACAAATGAAACAATCTAAGTAGTAAAAAGAGGCTAAAACAGCAAAGAGTAGCGATAAAACTTAGTTTGAGGTAGTAAAAAATGCCAAAAAAGCAACAAAAATTGGCATTTATATTGGGATAAGACCTGGGCATACTCAAAAAGTAGCCAAAAAAAGAGTGAAAGGTGACTAAAATGGCTAAAAAGCAACAAAATTAGCAAGAAAACTTTTGGAGGAAACTTTATAAAATTGAGAAAGTAGTAAAAATGGTAAAAAAAAAAAAAAAAAAAAAAAAAAAAAAAAAAAAAAAAAAAAAAAAAAAAAAAAAAAANAGCCACATGTAAACAAGCTGTTTTCATATTTCGTGTTTTGCAAAGGGAAACAGAAGAAAATGAGCCTGCCATCATTCACAGACCACAGAGATGTTGACTGGCAGGTTTGCAAACAAGTTCAAACATCTGAAATGAAATCCTGGATCCTCACGCTGGTTTGAATCTGCTGAAGGTAACTCCTTCTGCTGTGCCTGTTGATAAATTCAGCCCTCATCTGCCGGCAGCTTGTACTCACCCTTTATGACCCAGCCTTGATTAAATCCAGGTTTACTTTCACTTCTACCGCTGCCACAGATGGGACTGCTTCCCATCATCATTGAGGAGAAACTCCAGGAAACCACGTGGAGATCCTGCGTTATGTTTTATTTCCGAAGCCTCTTGGTTCAGATTCTTTTGTTGTGTCGAAATTACAGAAAGCAGCTTATTAATCCTTACGTCTCTGTTTTACTGCCTGAAGGAGAAAAGAGACGCAGAGATGAGACGAAACTGCAGCCAAGAAAGAGCTGTCTGTTTTAGATCTGGATGCAAAGTGGAAAACATCTGCTGAGAGCTGCTTAAGTGTCTGCAGCTGCCACACAGACCTCGTGTTTGTTTCAGTAATCTGCTAAACACGCTCAAACTCACAGGGTGGAGTCGAGGTTATACCTGTTAGAAACCGCTTTCAGCACCACGGAGAGCTCACATCTTTACTCACACGATCTTTCATCTCTGAAATATGATCTGTCACTGTCCCCCACCCTGAAGGAGGAAGAGGAGAAGCTGAGCCTGGAGGACAACATCCTCCTGGAGGAGGACTACGAGGCCGGGTACGAGGCCGAGGAGGACGAGGAAGACGAGGAGCTGGAGGAAGAGGAGGAGGAGGAGGAAGAGGAGGAGGAGGCCAAAGAGAGCACCAAGATGAAGGTCCTGCGGCTCGTGGCGCAGGTCGCATCCAAAGTGAAGGAGGTCATCGGGAACTTGATCACCACCGCCGGGCAGGTGGTGGTCACCATCCTGTTGGGCATGACAGGTGAGCTGTCACTTTTTTTACTCCAGAAACAGATGTTTTAGACTTGAAGTTGCTGTAATAATATTGTGACTTTGATTTTTTGACATTTGAGGAAAAATGTACTGAAGAAAATCAGGATCAGTGATGTTTTTGGGGGCATAAGATTTTTCTTCAGGCGTCTTTAATTTCAGACTTTCTGGTATAAGAAATCAAGCAAAATATGGGGGACGTCTGAAATTATGAGGTTAAATTATTATATTCTGAATTCTAATTGTAATTCTGGTATTCTGTTTTTATTTTCTCCCAGGATCCTGAGGTAAAAGAATTCCAAAATTCTCCTCTTGAATTCAAAACTTGATTCTGAAATTATAACCCCACCCCCCTCAATTCTAAAATAAAAGTTTAAGAAGTGTTTTTCCTGAGTTCTGTTTCTTTTCCCTCAAATATACTAAGATTTAGAGTCAGAATTCTAACTGTAATTGTAGAATTCTGACTATTTCTTTGCACTATTTATCTTAAATGTGTATATATATTTTTTTCTTTTAGTTTTTAGTTACTAAATATCTGTTTTTTTTAAATATATATTTGATATTTGATGTTTATTCTTCCTTGGTTTTGTACAAAGAGAGTACAGTTAAAACTGAGGTCAAATTCCTTGTATGCTTCTTGAGGATACTTGGCACTAAAGGCGATTCTGATTCTGATTCTGATTCTACAGAACTAAAACAAGTCTAAATTTTAATTATAATTCTAGTAATCTGACTTTTTTTCCTCTCCAGAATTCTGAGGAGTTAGTTCTAGAATTCTGAGGAGTTAGCTCTAGAATTCGGAAGCGTTAGTTCTAGAATTCTGAGGAGTTAGTTCTAGAATTCTGAGGAGTGAGTTCTAGAATTCTGAGAAGATAGGTCTAACATTCTGAGGAGCTAGTTCAAGAATTCTGAGGAGTGAGTTCTAGAATTCTGAAGAGTTAGTTCTAGAATTCTGAGGAGTCTCAAGATCTTAAGACTCCTCAATCAAGATCTTAAGACTCTTCTATCCAGATTGTAATACTCCTCAATCAAGACCTTAAGACTCCTCAATCAAGATCTTAAGACTCTTCTATCCAGATTGTAAGACTCCTCTTAGTTCTGGAATTCGGAGGAGTTAGTTCTAGAATTCTGAGAAGATAGGTCTAACATTCTGAGGAGGTAGTTCTAGAATTCTGAGGAGTGAGTTCTAGAATTCTGAGGAGTGAGTTCTAGAATTCTGAGAACTTAGGTCTAGAATTCTGAGGCGTTAGTTCTGGAATTCTATGAAGATAGGTCTAGAATTCTAAGGAGTTAGCTTTAGAATTCTGAGGATATAGTTCTAGAATTCCCAGGAGTTAGTTCTGGAAATCTGAGAAGTAAGATCAGTATTCTGAGAAGTTAGGTCTAGAATTCCAAGAGTTAGTTCTAGAATTCTGAGGAGTGAGTTCTAGAATTCTGAGAAGATAGGTCTAACATTCTGAGGAGCTAGTTCTAGAATTCTGAGGAGTGAGTTCTAGAATTCTGAAGAGTTAGTTCTAGAATTCTGAGGAGTCTCAAGATCTTAAGACTCCTCAATCAAGATCTTAAGACTCTTCTATCCAGATTGTAATACTCCTCAATCAAGACCTTAAGACTCCTCAATCAAGATCTTAAGACTCTTCTATCCAGATTGTAAGACTCCTCAATCAAGACCTTAAGCCTCCTCAATCAAGATCTTAAGACTCTTCTATCCAGATTGTAAGACTCCTCCATGTTCTAGAATTCTGAGGAGTGAGTTCTAGAATTCTGAGGAGTGAGTTCTAGAATTCTGAGAACTTAGGTCTAGAATTCTGAGGCGTTAGTTCTGGAATTCTATGAAGATAGGTCTAGAATTCTAAGGAGTTAGCTTTAGAATTCTGAGGATATAGTTCTAGAATTCCCAGGAGTTAGTTCTGGAAATCTGAGAAGTAAGATCAGTATTCTGAGAAGTTAGGTCTAGAATTCCAAGAGTTAGTTCTAGAATTGTGAGGAGGTAGTCCCCGAATTTCAGGGAGTTAGTTCTAGAATTCCGAGTAGTTAGTTCTAGAATTCCGAGTAGTTAGTTCTAGAATTCTAAAGAGTGAGTTCTAGAATTCCGAGAAGATCAGAATTCTGTGAAGTTAGTTCTAGAATTCTGATGATTTAGTTCTAGAATTCTGTTGTTGAGCCTATAATTCCAGAACTTACTGTATTTCTAAAACTGTTATGCCCTGATCCTGTAATCTATCTCTGTTGTTTCCTGTTTGCAGGCATCATGCTGCCCTCGCTGACCTCTGCTGTTTACTTCTTCATCTTCCTCTTCCTGTGCACCTGGTGGTCGCTCTGCCGCACCTTTGACACGCTCCTCTTCAGCTGCATGTGCGTGCTGATGGCCATCTTCAGCGCCGGACACCTCATCGTCCTCTACCTCTACCAGTTCCAGTTCTTCCAGGAGTCCATTTCACCGGACGACAGCTACATCAGGTCAGAGAAACGATCACGAACGAGATGTTTGGATCCTGTGTGACACCTCTCATGTTCTGAAATTATCATCATTTTAAAGATAGAAGACGCCCACTTTCAGAACGTCTGGCTCCTTAATAATCTGAAAACACATGATGTGATGACAGCACTCAGACCTCTTTGGACTCAGTTATATATCAGGCTCAGGACAAGTTTGTTTAAAGGCTGATAAATATTTACTATTGTTACAAACAAGAAGGAAAAGGCAAACGCAGCTGGAGCGGGATGCTGTATATCTAAATCTGCTCACAGCACATCAATATCAGCAGCAGCAGAGCTTTTAGGCTCTTCACTACGACAGGCCTGTTTTATTATGCATGAGAAAGGAGACAATCAGCTGTCTGTGGCTGCGGCGGTGAGACGATGTGGTTGGAGTAAAGCCACATCGTTGCACTTCTTGCCAACATACGTTAGTCACAGCTGGGATGAATACAGACTCTGCGGCTCAGTGTGTGTGTGTGAGACTGACATCCTGAACACAAAGAAAGAGTTTTATTTACTTTTTTAAAAATACACTTGAAGGCTGCCACCCAGGATGAGTCACATTAACGAGTTTTTTTTCAGTTACGGTAACAAAGACGGAACATTCAGCTGAATTAAAAACATAAAAGCTCTAATTTAGATCTGGAAAGCCACTGTCTGCTTTAGGATTCCACTGAAATAATTATGGTTTTGACTTTTGGATTTATTATTCAAACAAACTCTGATCTGAATTAACCCTGTGGTGCATAGTGGTCACTACAGTGACACCTATTTAAAAGTTATTTACTCCTAAATTCAATGGTTCATGTGGTGGAAATTCATATTAGCCTGTGTCAGGATATTTTTATTCTTCTCAGGGCCTGAAAAAATGTTTCAATTTGTTCCCAAACATATGTATATTTTTAAAAATGTTGTAGACAAATATTTGAGGGTGAAAAAGCTTATAAACTATACATTATTCAGCGTTAAAATGGATGAAGGAGAGTTAAAATGTTTTGCTAAGCATTTAAAAAGATTATTCATGAAAAAAAAGAAAGAAAAGAAGTCAAACAAAAAAACATTAAGTTCACACTGTTTCATGTTGAATGCTCAGTTACAAATATTTCAACCAAAAAAAAGGAAAACTTTTTTTCATGCCTAAAAACACTCACTGGAAAAATCCTGACATTGACAGGTTAAGATTATCTTCTTCCATTTCGTGAGACATGCATGCATGTTTACCTTTTGTAGTATTTTTGGGGTTTTTGCACCTTTATGCCAAGCCAGCGTCCCACTTCTGTGATTTTTTAAGTTCAGTTTGTCAACAGTGACCTTTATTACTTTTGATTCATCAAAGGTAGAGTATGCAGAATTTTCATAAAAATCTAAAATTTAGTTTTTACAGGAATAAAATTGTCTCTCTTGGCCTCTGTACTTGTGTGACAGTGTCTTAATGTGTCTCACCTCCTTATAGACCCCCCCTCCTCGCCTGTTTTGTTTAGATTGGGAGTGGGAGACGCTATCCTACAATAGCGACTGTTACACCCAGAAAGAAAGAATCTACATCTGCAGAGTATCTCGTTTACCTGGTGGAGGTCAGGTGTGCAGCTCTTGGGTTTCTCTCACGCGATGCTGCAGGTGCTCACAGGGCTGTTTTTACCGTCTATGGTGTGTTTACGAAGCGACGACTGC
Source organism: Thalassoma bifasciatum (assembly GCA_008086565.1). Taxonomy (NCBI): domain Eukaryota; kingdom Metazoa; phylum Chordata; class Actinopteri; order Labriformes; family Labridae; genus Thalassoma; species Thalassoma bifasciatum. Next base: position 100,868 of record RPOG01000430.1, read on the forward strand.
TAGCCATGCGAACCTGGGGGGACAGAGCCTTCTCCATAGCTGCCCCCTCCCTCTGGAACTGACTCCCCACTCATATTCAAAACTGTTCCGATCCATCATCCTTCAAATCTCTGTTAAAAACTCACCTTTTTCAGTTGGCTTTTAACCCGTGATTGCACTGTTGTTTTAGTCAGAATTGTTTTAATTGATTTATGTATTTATGTATTGCTTTTAAATTGTAAAGTGTCTTTGAGTTCTGAAAAGCGCTATACAAATAAAATTTATTATTATTATTAGCTATGGTAGTGAGCATGCGCTGCTGCTGACACTGAGCCACAGAGGTGGAAACGAGTTTGGATGCTGTTTGTAAACAGAGAAACGAAACCTATTGAAAATTTCTGCATACTTCACCTTTAACTGAGCTGTCTGGGAGTTTTTTAACCTCCTGAGACCTGAATTTTTGGGGGCGACCAAGTGGTTTCACATCCACTTCACAGGGTCAATGAACCGTAACACCAGGAGTTGACAGAGACACATTCACACTATCAGGCTCAAAGAAGAATATTGTTTGAGAGTTACTAAACCAAGTCAATCACAGCTGGGGGTCATCTTATTGTGGACGCAGGGAGGGGGAAATAAAAATACTGTGGCTACTCCACCAGTTAGAAATCTCTTGGAAGTATCACCCAACTCAGGTAGGGCTGTTTTCACTGGTATTTGTACCCCAAGAACAAAGTTTCTACCCTAGTTCCTCTGGTTGGAAAGTAGCTTTAGTAAAAAGACATTTTGTGATTCATCCACTGTCATAAATGAGGCTCTGAACCAACTATCAGCCCTGACAGAATATAAACAAACAGATCAAGATTAAGGTGACTAATAGCCCAAGCTCAAAACACAGGCAGGTGATAACTGCTTGAAACGTTACGCATGAGTGTCTTTGTCAGAGTTTTTATTAATTGTGGTGCAACGGAAAGTGAACAAATTACTTGAACGTCGTCGCAGAGACGTCGAAATTTAGTACGTCGGAAAATTTGAAGTGGTCGTCGTGAAATCGGCAACAGAGACGCGTCGAAAACAGAGTCACGGGAACCACAGCCTCCCAAAAATAGCTAGAGTGTCATTCTCATTTGAAAGCTGTGCTGTTCATGTCAGGAGCGAGGCTATTTACAGCTATGTTTAGCCGAAACTGCCTTGGACAAACCTTGTGGCCTCTTCATCGCGCTCCAGGTTGAGATGGCTGATAAGATGTGATTACGGTGCTGCATTGATGGGTTTCTAGTTAGAAAACGCTCATTAGGATGAATGGACCCTTTCACGCCATCTGCACACTCAGTAATAGTCTATTAAAACTATGCATGCTGCACATAATAGTTCTATTGCAGAGCCCTGGAGCATCAAATCCATGAGGTGGAGATCATGGAGAGGTTGAGAGAGGAAGATGAGGACAGGGATAAAAAGAGAGAAATTGAAAAGCTCCATTTGATGCTGCTTTCATTTAAGAGTCATTCAAGTGAAAAAAATGTATATTTTTCCTCTATGAGGCTCAAAAGATGCTCAGTATTGTAATATTTTCACCTCATTTAAATCCAAATCAAACCAGGGTAGGAGAATTCATGTTTAAATGCCCTCTTGGAAGCAAAAAAAGGGCTTAAACGCTCCCTTTGAGTGACAATCAAACTCAAGTGCCCTCTCAGTGCAGACATGGGAGCTAGATGTGGTACCAAAGTGCTCTGTTAAAGACCGATTGTGGTGCAAGAGTGGGCAATCTCAAGCAAAAACATGGCAAAAGTGACCACTTGGGATTCAAATAGGAATCAAAGTGCTGTTTTTGAGGCTAAAATACGGCAAATAGACCTACTTTGGAGCCGAAATGTTCACAGAGGAACCCTCTTAGGGCCAATAAATGGCAAACATGTCCACTGTGGAGCAAAAACAAGCAACAAAGTTACCACTTAGAGACCAAAAAATGGCAAAAAGGCCTACGCAGGAGCCAAAACACACACTCAAGTGCTCTTCTAGGGGCCAAACCATGAAAAAAGTGTCCTCTTGGGAGCCAAACAGGAATCAAAGTGTTCTCTTGGGAGCCAAACCATGAAAAAGTGTCTTCTTGGGAGCCAAAACAAGCAACAGGTTGACTACTTGGGGACCAAAACATGGCAAATAGGTTCACTTGGGAGCCAAATAGGAATCAAAGTGCTGTTTTTGAGGCTTAAATATGGCAAATAGGTCCACTTTGGAGCCAAAATGTGCACTCAAGTGTCCTCTTGGGGCCAATACATGGCAAAAGTGTCCGCATGGGAGCCAAAAGAAGCAACAAAGTTACCACTTAGAAACTAAAACATGGCAAATAGGCCTACTCAGGAGCCAAAATGCGCATTCAAGTCCCCTCATAGAGGCCAGTTAATAGTAATCGTGTCCGCATGGGAGCCAAAACAAGCTATAAAGTGTCCTCTTGGGAGCCAAAACTATGAAAAAAGTGTTCTCTTGGGAGCCAAAACATGAAAAAATTGTACTCTTGGGAGCCAAAACATGAAAAAATTGTCCTCTTTGGAGCCAAAACATGAAAAAATTGTCCTCTTGGGAGCCAAAACATGAAAAAATTGTCCTCTTTGGAGCCAAAACATGAAAAAATTGTCCTCTTGGGAGCCAAAACATGAAAAAAAGTGTTTTCTTGGGAGCCAAAACATGAAAAAATTGTCCTCTTGGGAGCCAAAACATGAAAAAAGTGGCCTCTTTGGAGCCAAAACAAGCAAAAGGGTGACTACCTGGGAACCAAAACATGGCATGTAGGCCCACTTGAGAGCCAAAATGTACAGTTCAATGCCTTCTTAGGAGCCAAGTCATGCTAAAGTGCCCTCTTGGAAACCAAAATTTGGCAGAAGTGACCCCTTAGGGAAAAAAACATTTGAGACATGCACACTTGGGAGCTAGAACCCCCACTTCAGTGTCCTCTTGGGAACAAAAACATGGCAAATGTGATCACTTAGGGTTAAATCATGGCAAAATTGAGCAATTGGGAGCCAAAACCCACACTGAAGTTCCCCACTTCAGAGCCAAATTATGAGCTAAATCACCCTCTGAAGAGCCAAAGCATGGCAGCAGTGACCTCTTGGGAACTAAAACGTGCAATACAACCAATATACACACTTAACCATACTCATGTGAGGCAAAACCCAATTGTATGTTCCCTTTAAGAAATACATTTTCGAAGTCAAATTTAATGTCCACACCAGATTGGAGCCAGACTGGGAGTCAACAGGTTTTGGGTTTTAAAGCTTTGTATGGAGCTTATTTTGACTTTTAGTTGATTTAAAAGAATCTGGACTTTCTTTCTAATCTTGGTTATACTTGATAAGTAGAAAATAAATCTCTTTGAGCCTCTTAAAAAGCTGGAGTTTGCACACATGAAAAAAGTCACCTTTTCATGCCTCTGAATATCTTCCTTAGTGACCAAAACACTCACGTCACCCTTAACCACACTGATGCCGTGTGTTCTGATCGGGGTCATTAGTGGACCACGTGTTATTTAGAGTCTAAAGCTAATAGGGTCCTAATTTCGGAAACTTTCCCCCCCGGCTTCTTTGATAACTCTTCACCTGAACAGAAGAACTATTTCATCATCTGCGTGTTGACTTTCCACAGCCTTCAGGTATTTCTGGCCCAACGTGCTCTCCTCTGATCCTGTTTCCTCTGCGCTCTCTGTGGCAGTCGCAGGGAAACTCTCACAGACGTAAATATGTCCACCCCCCACCCCCCCCTGCCCGGACAATAGGCCACCTCAGTGCCGGCCCTAATTGTGCTTGTTGACAGTGACTCGGCCTTGCTGTCGGCCGGGTGTTGAGTGGGACTGTTGAGAGGCCTGGCTTCCACTTCACTTCCTGCCTCCTTTCCTTACAATGGAAGTCCTCAGTCATGTGACCGGCTTCGTGCGGCCTCCCCCAGCTGAAACCGTTCAGGAAGCGTGGTGAGGTCACAGGCGGGTGTTCACTCTTCTTCACTGCAAAGAAAGAGAAGACTCAGGAGGAATTTAAATCCACGGGGTTGTCACTGAGAGACGCCAGCGTGCTTCCTGTTAATTCTCTGACCTTTATTCTGCTCAGAGGAAAAGGAGTGAATCACATGGCATCCTCTGTGGCACAAACACATTTCAGCTCCTGTGCATTTTCCAAATTCCAAGGTTAGGGCGTAGAAAGAGATTTACTTCACAGGAGGGCTTCAAAGAAAAAAGTTGGCACCGAAAACTTCACTTAAATCCTGAAGTAGACTCTTGAGTTTCCTCTCAACTCTCCCAGATTTGGGGACCCCTGATTAATCAGTCGACCCGGGAAATAAAGCATGACTTTGCAAGTTCCTCCAATCATGAGCTCATGCACTTTGGCTTTTTTTTTCTGGAATCAATAATGAGATTTATAGATGAGGACTCCAAAGACTCCCACGCTGAATAGAATATAATGAATTAAAGTCTTCACTTATCTCAATGAGAACAGCTCCTGATAAACGATACAGACACAGTTCACATCAGATGGAGCCAAATCAGCAGAGAGGATTTGTGTTTTCAGACAAAGTAAAAAGAGGTAGAGCTAAATTTTAAGGGGTTAACTAAGGAGAAAGATTGAATGTGTTAGAAAACAGTCCTATAAAATACAATATGAGAAGTTGTTTTACGATATGGATCAATATTGTATGACATGGATATGATATATAACAGTGTGTGTGTTAGGCAGTGATTCAATGATACACTATTAGTAAAAATCAAGAGGGTGTAAAACTAAACAATACAAAACAATTCAATGATTTAAGAAACAATACCAGATGGTTTAGTATAATACGATCTTTTACGATATAAAATGGTAGGATAGAATAGAATACGATGCGCTACCGTGTGGATCCACACAGTAGAATACAACGCCTCTGCAACCTCTGGCTCTTTTAAGGAGTTTGATTTTGATCTTTTATTAAAACGAAGCCAGGATCCTTTTTGCTTCACCTGAAGTTTATTATTGGTGCGATTGACACGCGTGTGTAAAACCAGCTGCTCTTCAGAAATAAAACTGTGATCACTTTTTGCTCCAGAAAATGAAGAAATATTAGTCGACTGACGGCAATCCTCTTTTTGTTGTTATGGATGGATCATGGATCATGATTATGAATATTAGCTACAGGAGGGAGACGGCTGCTGATGGGCGATGGACAGTAATTTAAGCAGGAGAGAGAAAGCGGTGCACAGTACAGACATAAATGCTTGAGAAGTTGTTTGACTTTTACCTGGAGAAAAGTTGAGTCCCATGTTTCACTGTAACTCTGTTTATTCCACCGACTGAACCCTCTGTTCAACATAAATCCACCTGTTAATGAGCAAAACAACATAACAATTCTATTTATTTATAGCAAAGGCTAGTTGATTGTGTTCTTCTTTTATTCTCTTTTTTCGTATATTTGTATATATTTATTATTCTCATTTCTACAATTGGGCTTCCTCCGGGACCAGGGTAACCTACTTTAGTTCCATCCATGTTTACATGTGATGAATGACAATAAAACTCCTTGAATCCTTGAATCCTTGAATAACAAACCTGCAAGCAGGGGCGTGTCCAGATGTTTTAGACTAGGGTGCCCCGACCCATTTATGCAGCAGTGGGCATGAATAATATAAGCCCATGCTCAAGAACAGAATTTATATTCACTTTTTATGTATTAAAAACACAGGATTACAGGCTATAACTTTAACAAATAATAATAATAATAAAAATAGTGATTTTGTTTGGCCAATTTTGCCAAATTGTGCAGCCCTAGTTGGAACACATCTTTTAAATTCGTGTCAATTTGGGTAATAAGTCTCTTCACATAGTAATACCACTTGGAATGATAATTTTAAGCTACATTCAGTCCCTTTTCCCCTGGCCCTTATTTTAAAAAGGTTAAGAGTGTTGAAATTCTGAGCACCACATTTCAACACTCTCACATTTCCTCGCAGGAAAGGCTCAAGGTTGAATAATAATGAATAACGAATCATATATAACTAAAGTGATAGGAGTATGTACCATATTACTCTATGCTAATTCTAACACAGAAGAAAGTTGACGATCTCTGCAATTAGGTGTGCAGAAAAATATATCAGTCATTGGCTAAATGAGTTGTAAGATATGAGCATATCAGATATCTTCCAGAAATCCAATATCGTGCATCCCTGGATATTATCTATTCAAATATGAACATGAGTATATATGGGTCAATGACGTGACGTCCCTTTTTTTGTGTCCGAGTGCAATATTTCCTTCCATCATGAATTGAGTATTTCATCACATGTATTTCTTTATTCAGTGAAACCTGTGTTATTTGAACACATCTTTAAACTATTAAAATATTACATGTTTTTTTGTGTTTTGGTTCCTCAAACCCCCAAAATGTCAGGTGGTGCAACCGTCCTGACAAGTATCCACAGTAATTAAACTCTAAAAATTGAATGTCACTTATTGTAAATGGAAATTAAAAATACAGTGGCATTATTTTATGCTTGAACCTTTTTAAATAAAACATTCTTTGCAAATAAAAATAATTTTAAGGCTGTTGAGAAATGTAAAAAACTTTTGTCCCGTAATTTTCACCTTGTCAAATGTCAGGGTGGTGCAACCGTAACATTAGACTTTTATTTTAAAGTGAAGAGAATAAAACAGGAAACAGGAAACTGCATCAGCCAGAGGAGCCCAAATGACATTTGTGACCAAGTGGAAAAGTTTGTAGATTTCTCTGAAATACTGATAAAAAAGGTTTTTTCACTTCATTGGTGACTGGAACAATTTCCATGTCAGGTGGTACAACCAATGTAATAATGTGAAATGTTATTTTAACATCAAATTATTTATCTTATTCACAAATAAAAGAAATGAAACACACAAAATGAAAATGTATGAGTCACTACAGACACTTGAGAGATACTTGCCAATAATTTCACACAGAAAAAATAACAGGAACATATAAATATATTTTCATATATTTGGTTGCGCCACCTGACATTTTTGGGTGCTCAAATTAAAAAAACTAAAAAATAATGAACCTAAAAACTTTGAAATCTTGGTCAACTACTGAAATCTGTTAGAAAACTTAATTCTTCTCTCAGAAATATGTTTTTTATCCATTTTCAAAGAAATTTTAAAAAATACGTTTTTAGACCCTCTTTTTGTCATTGACCCATAGACAAAATGATTTGGTACAATGCGCTTTGAATTGTAAGAAAGACTGGAAGAAAAAAGCTTCATAAGTACGAGACCAGGAACTGTCTGCACAGTCGTCCCAGTTTCATTTATCTCAGCATAAACAGATGTTAAAGCTCAAAGTTGATGTTTTTATCTCCTTTCTTAACTGCTGTCTGCTCATTCTCTTGTGTTTCTGTCTCTGCAGGGAATTTGGCATCTCTCCCATCGTTCAGAGCAACTGCTCCTACACATGGAAGCTCATCGTGCACCCGGAGCGTAAGTGGTACCACTTTGTCAATCCCATCATGCTGCTGATCCTCTACTACACCCTGGCCACGCTCATCCGCCTCTGGCTGCAGGAGCCCATCGACCAGCTGACGGTGAGGACCGCAGACACAAACACGATGAAAACACAGGAGGGTGGATGGGCAAACATGAGAGAGATTCAACCAGAGATGTTTTTATACCTGCTGATGTGATGGAGGAGTTTGAGTATGATTTCATGATTTCTGAGATATTTTTAGGAAACTGAGAGACAGATCTGAGCCTCTGTGCCTCAGAGTTTCTCATTCAAAGTCAAACTTTAATTCATCCCACTGCCTGAGAATGAGCTCCAGGTAAAGCTGCGGCTGAAGCTGAAGGCGGTCAATGGGTGTCAAAGATATATTAAGCTGTATTTGGCACCAACACCTCCACACAGCTCCTCACTAAATTCCAGACGGGGAACCGAAATAGAAACAGATTGAATTAAACGGGCAGCCAGGTGGCCTCGTGAGCAGAGAAACTGTATTGATGGAGGCTCAGAGGAGGATCGATGTGTCAGCCGTAGATCGGGTGTTATCTGAGACACTCTTGTTCTAATTCTGACAGAGCGTGAAGGGAGGAGGCTTCTTAGCGTTTTGTTTCAGTGTGAGCAAGGATTGGACCGATGAAACTGTTACGTAATCGCCCACTTGTGGAGGGATTGGTGTATACATGTACAAAAAAATCAACGTCAGAGATAGAGAGAGTCATATTTGAAATATTTAGCTTTTTCTACAGAATTGCTACAGATTCTTTCAGAATCTTGCAACTGATCCCTGAAACTTGTGCAAAAGAAATCTGACTCTGATCTGACCCTTCAAAGACTTTTTTTGAACTCTTTCTCAGAACTGTAGCTGCTGCTGCTCCTCCGTGTGTCGTGTGGACGTTAAAGCGGCGAGGTCGCCTGATTCCTCGCTCACAGGTCCCAGCCCAGCTCCTGCTCCTGTAATGGAGTTATAGATCAGTGTTTTTATAGTGGGGTCAATACTTCCCTGTAAACCTGCAGGACTGTATGCATTATTGATCTGCCCACAGGGCGTGTGTGTGTGTGTGTGTGTGTGTGTGTGTGTGTGTGTGTGTGTGTGATCGTTTCACCCAATCGCACATTTTAAACGAGGCTAATAATAAAACGTGATTGGGGGATAAATCAGAGGGTTACAGCAGAGTTCGACGGTGTAGATTTCAGATTATGATCGACTTCTTCTTCACTGAAAAGGGGAGAAAAATCTGGATCCTCTCTGAGTCGATTTAATCTTTTAATCCGTAGTTTTCTGTCATTATTTATTCAGATCGGATCAGACTTTGTTTGTCTTTTATATGAACAGAAACTACAACTAAAAAAAATACACAAAAAAAACACACTACGATTCAAAGATGATAAAAAAACAGCGCCTGATGTTCCTTCCATGCTCAGAATAATTCATTAACAAAAAGAATAATATTTAAAACTTGAATTATGCTTTGAAATTAAAATTAAAACGATTGTTAAAAGCATATTGTGAAAAAATGTCGATCAGAGACAGTTAAGTTTAATAAGATGCAGAAAAAGATCTCTGGGAAACCCCACACAGTTGAAGAATCAAAGTTTTGATTTCACTCTTGAATTTAAGTGTTCAGTTATTTAATGGAAACATAACAACAAGAGAGATAAAAATAAAAATAAAAACCTCTATGACATACGTGAATATATACATGAAGTATAAACGTGACACTTGAAAGAGACACTTGATGACAAACATGGCTGAGTACTTAAAGTTCAAACCCTCATCAAACAATTACTTTGTTTTTGATGTTTTTGATTAAATTTTGAGTAATATTGTAGCCCATCTATACCATGTGGCAAAGGCAGCAAGTCCACACTAGCACGAACAGCCAGCATAGACAGCTTGTGCCACCCGTGTGATTCACCCATGGGTTAAAGTCAAAATTATAGGGAAAAAAATCCAAATTTTGGGACAATATCAAAATTATGAGATTAAAAAATCAAGTTTTCAGATCAAAAGTCAAAACTTTGGAGTAAAATTGTCAATGTTGTGAAATTAAAACGTCAAAATTTTGAGATCAAGAGTCGAAATTTTAAGATTATATTGGCAAAGTTGTGAGAAAAACAATTTTGGGGGATAAAGTCAAAATGAAAAAAAGGTCAAAATTTTGGGTAATGTCAAAATAATGAGATAAAATAATCAAAATCAAAATCTTGAGATTACATTGTCAAAGTTGTGAGATTAAATGTCAAAGATTTTGAGAAAATTTCAAAAATTATGAGTAAACAAGAACAAATTTTTAGATCAAAAGTTGCAATTTTGAGATTTTATGGTCAAAGTTATGTGAAAGCAGAACATTTTTAGGTTAAGTCAAAATTATAAAAAGTCAAATTTTTGAGATAAAGTCAAAGTTGTCAGAAAAAAGTCTAGTTCTGAGATTATAAGTTGGCCCTCATGTCCACTGTGTGCCCTCCTCAGTCATTGTAACAAGGTATGGTAAGGAATTAAGTTCAGTGTTGTGGTCCAGAAATACCACATGAAACAGTAAAGATACAAAATACAAGCTGAACTCAAAAAATTGCTTCACATTACTTAAATTATTAATGTTTCAAAAAAATTACAGTCTTGTATTTTGACAAATAGCTTTGACTTTAATACTAGATCTATTTGTGTGGAGACACTAACTTGAATTTTTATTGTTGATTTCATGGATTCATTTATGTGTTCATGCACTTAATTTATACCTGAGTGCAGAAAATTTACCTTTCAGAAGTAACATATCATTTAACATATCAGTTGTTTATTCATATTCAAAGAGCTTTACAGAGTGAAGAAGAAAACAGGAGAAGGTTCCTCTGAGTCTGTACATGCTTTTCCATCTTTTTTCACATCCACATTCCTCATACATTTTTACTTCACATCTCTTTTTTCATGCCATCAGCAGCTGCCTTAAGTTTTTTTTAAATGTTACTAAAAGGTTGTATTTTTCTATTTCCTTCCTTTCCTTTTGGTCTTTTTCTAGTCTCACAGTAAACCAGTTCATCAGGAGGAACCCTTGTCTGACGGTGAAGATATTCATCCCCCGAACTCTCTATCTTTGTTTTCCCAGGACGAGAAAGACGGCGACATGTGCGAAGAGGAAGATCTGGATGGAAACAGAACAAACAGCTCAGCCAACAGGAAGAGGCAGATGTGGTGGGAATCACGCCAGGGCACGGACGAGAAAAACGTACGTCAGGGTCCATAACACACGCGCACACACACACACACACACACACACACACACGTATAACGGGTTATTGATCACTGGACAGGTCATGAAATATGGAATCGTTTAGCTACTGTAATACGCTCAGTCTTAGAAACATGAGGTCATTCGTCTTATGTCATAAGAAAAGTCGATTCAATCTCAACCATTGACTGTATATAGAATGGACAGCGTGCTTCCGCCTGTCACCGTTCTACGTTTTTGAAGCCAAAAAACCCGTTTCTCTATCCGCCATTGTGCAGCCAGAGTCTGCGCAGTAGAGAATTTCCAAGTAAAAAAGAGAAATAAAAATATTTATTTCTTCTTCTTCAGAAGGTTAAGTCTCCTTTTGGCTCTTTCCCGAAGTTTCTTATATCCCCGATAAAAACTACTCACCAACGGCAGCTGTCAACTATCGTAAAATGAAAGTTATGTCGCGGTTTTTAACGTCCAATAACTAATGAGAAACTAACTTCTCAGAAAAAAAAACACCGGAACACCATGCAGCCAAATGACATCATCATACTACCTTAGTGTAAAGATGAGAGAAACGTTTCTACCAGGTATCGTAATTTTTTAAAGTTTTCCCGGCTCATATCTGGAATACATGGGGAGGCGGGGCTTATGACCTATACTGCAGCCAGACACCAGGGGGCGGGGCTTATGACCTATACTGCAGCCAGACACCAGGGGGCGGGGCTTAAGACCTATACTGCAGCCAGACACCAGGGGGCGGGGCATCTGCTGGAGGCTTCAGTTTGAGCCAAACGTCGTTACGTCCACTCATTATACAGTCTATGATCTCAACCTTATACTTCGCTCATTCAGGTCACACCAGCTTTGAAATGAAGTGACGTGAAAGTAAAAATTAAAGACAGGAACTTACTCTTTGCTAGAATACAAACTCCAGCACTTATTCCTGGAAAGATCTCACACACTTTCTCTCCCGCACTCGTTCTGACCTTGTTCCCAATCAAGCTGCGTGGTCTGGCCACCTCCTGAGCTTTAAAAGCTTTTAGGACGCGCAGACACAGATGAGTGATGGGCTCGATTTACAGAGTAGTGCAGTGGCTCGTCTTTGTTCCTGCTTATCAGCGACTATAAAGAAGGAGGAGGAGGAGGAGGAGGAGGAGGCCTTTGACTCCAGCAGCTCGTCGATAACACACCTTGCCTTGTATGCTCTTTTTCTTCTTCTCCCAGCTGCTCTCCACCCAGGATGGCATCAGCACGACCGAGGTGGGGCTGCTCCGGATTCAGTCTGTGCATCTTAGCGTGCTTCACCCGTCTGTCCCGCCGCAAAGTGCTTTTCACACAGCACCCTAAAAGAGAACAATTATCTTTAACTGAGTCTGAGCTGAACTCTTTCACAACCAGGGGAAAACTGGGTTTATCCAGTCTTCATGTTGGTGAAAGAAAAATCACTCTGCACTCACAAAAACTCTTTCATGTGAAAATCAAAGATGTGCTGTGTGAAAAGTAATAATCGCCCCCTTATTGTCCTGCAAAGTCAAAGAGTGAAAACAGTTTTTTATGTCTTAAAAAGCATGAAGCTTTTACCTAGAGTGACCAAACATCCGCTTTTACCTGGGCATGTCCTCATTTTTTGCTGTAAAATCATTTCCTGGGGATTTTATAAAATCCCCACAAAGTATTCAGGTTTTTCTCAGCTTGTAGTAAGTTGCTGCGCTGGGCTACTGGAATTATTCTGATGCCACAACCACGAAGCCAATGTTGTGAGATTAAAAATCTAATTTTGAGATAAAACAAAATCAAATTTTGAGATAAAGGGTTGAAATTTTGAGATGATGTGGTCAAAGCTATGGAAAAAATACAAAATTTTGGATCAAGTCAAAATTATCAGATTAAAAAGATCAAAATTTTGAGAGAATGCCAAAATTGAGATGAAAAAAAATGAAATGGATCAAAAGTCAAAATTATGGTAAAACAACTGTTAAAGTTTTGGGATAAAACATCAAAATTATGAGTTAATGTCACAAGTATAGAATAAAAAAATAAGATTTTGGTATCAAACGTCAAAATTTTGAGATTATGTAGTCAAAAGTTATGGAAAAAAAGACATTTTTATCTGCTTATTTCAAAATTTTAGGAACAAAAAATCTAAATTTTGAGATAAAAGTCAATATTTGGGAATAAACAGTCAAAGTTTTAAGAAAAAAGAAAGCTTTGGGATGAAGTCATTATTATTAAAAGGAAGTCAAAACTTTGATATAAAGTCAAAGTTATAAGAAAAAAAGTCAAACATTTCCGATAAAAAGTCAAAATTTTGAAATAATCAAGACAATATTATAAAAAATTCAAGTTTTTTTTTTCTTTAAATGAAATACAAGTAAAAATGTTGACCCTATCTCATCAGTTTAAGTTTTTGTCTCAAAATTTTTGACTTATTATTGGGAAAAACTATTGTCAAAGCCAAGTTGTTATTTGTATATCTTTAACTGGCAGAAATTGGCTTCAATACATAATTTATGTGTGCATCATAGAAAATGTTCACTCCAAACAGTAAAGGAGTTTTTTAAATAAACAAATGAGTTATGAAGCTTCTTCGTGGTCTTTGAGGATCTTCAGGTGTTTTTTCAGTATCTGTAAGATGTCAGGTAGAAGGTCGTCTTCTTGGGTTTTCCAGAAACTGGTCCCTCTGCTGTTCCTCCTCTTTGTCTTTGTGGGTTTTGATGCTGTTCAGAGTTTTGATCCTGTAAAAAATCCACTCCTGACTCACTCAGATGTTTTGTAATTTTAACTGATGATCCACAGGCCGTCCCCACCTCAAACGGGACGTCTTTTGACTTCGTTACCACGGAGAACGGACCCGTCTGTCTGGACCTTTACTCGACCCCTCAGTATAAGATGGATCCAACCGGTGAGGGCACAGGTGAGCTGGTTATTGTTACACTGTCAGGTGTTACTGCTCCTTACCTTTCTGTCCAGCTTTCTTACAGAACTTCCAGCTAATGTAAGATCTTTAACTCTTGATTGATGAAACGTCCTGAAAACTGTTTTTAACTTTTATAAACATGAAAAACACTAGAGCTAAACTGATCCCACATCATGTGAAATCAATCAGCAGAAAAAAGTCCCAGCGTGTTTACGTAGTTTCTACTTGTTGACATCATAGACAGTAACATAAGTAAAACCATTATCTTATGTCAGCATTGTATGAATGAAAAATGTGGCTAAAGTCATTAATTCTCTTAAGCTAAAACTGTTTTAATTTACAATACATTGCTAAATTTGGGGCTGGCAATGGAACCATTTTTAAAACACATCCTAACGCATCAAAAAATGAATCCTGAATGAATTTCAGACAACTCGACTGTGGCATTATTAGTTTAGAGCACTCTGATATTGGCTTTTTAAGCCTTTTAAAGAAATAGCAGGTAGCTTTGTTTTCAAAATAATGAGTAAAATAAGTTGTTACCTTGAGAAAACGGCTGAAATTAACTCATTAACTCGAGAGAACGAAGCAAATTTATGGCCTTTGAGGGCTTCCATAGTGACCAGAGCAGCTGGAGATGAGAAACTGAAACTTAACCGTCAATCTCATCACGCATGTATGAATAAATATGATGCCGACAATTCTCTTAAAAACTTCTCCATCCAGGTTTTTAAACTCCAATTTTCAATCAACTGGTCTGAGAAAAGTTGTCCCATCCAAACTGTTCGTTGGCAGTCTGTGTTACTTACTTACACTTTACATATCAGGACACAAATCAGACATATTTCTGTGATTAATTCATTTAAACTAAAGCACTAAAGTCCCAGCCTTAATACTAATCAATAAACTTCCTATAAGTTGTTGCTGTATTGTCACTAGAACATTTTTATTACTTTGAGAAAGAAAAAGACAATTTCTTAGCTTGAATTTTAAAAATCTGTCCCTTAACTTTGACCAGACTTTGTTCAGGGGTCACGTCCTGTTGATAGAGCTGTTAAAAGTGAGCTGGGAGCCTGAAGGAGCTTTCCAAAGAAAGAGAAAACAACTCAAGAGACATCACTCGAGAACCATGTGAAGAGGGAGAAAGTTAGGCAGCGTTTTAACAGCATCACTTGAGTCGTACTTAGAGAGAAGTTTCTGTAAACACACCTCACACTTCGAGACTCCAAAGATGCCACACTTCAAGTATATGACTTCGGGTTATTTTGTCGAGGTAACGTCCCTGATTGAGGACAAACAGTCAGGATATTTTGGACAATGTTTCACAACTTTTATACATTTATGCCTCGCATATCATCCCCAACTTTCTGGCATCGTTTCCCTGAATCACTCCTGACTTTATAAGACCTCCGAGCCCTGTAACTAACAGTGAGTTGTGTTTCTGTGTCCAACCAGAGAAAAAGGAAGAGTGTGTGTATGAAGTGTGTCTGCCTCCGGAGGATTCAGCGCTGGACGAAGGAGAGGAGAAGTCCGAGGACACGGAGGATGGGATAAAGAAAAGAGGAGTCGGCGCGATGGTGAAAATCTTCCACTTCATCATGAAACAGAGCTACATCTGTGCTCTCATAGCCATGATGGTGAGTAATGCAGCCCACAGATGGTGTTAAAGCTACAGGAGCTGGCACGTCGACAGAAACAAACAAACAGTTGCTAATGAAGACGTGACGGTTGTTTTCCAGTTTGGATTAACAGTTTAATTTGAGTCCTAACCAGAAGCAACAGGTCGAAACCCGCAGACCTGCTCCGAACATGCTGGTGTGATTAGCGAAAGCCAAACACTCCTGCCTCCCTGATCAGCTTTGATTAAGATACCTTTGAGCAAGGCAGTGAAGCCTGCTCTGCTTCAGTGGAACCGCTGGCTGACCAGCAGGAGGAAACTGTGGCTGTACCGGGCAGCTCCCGTGGCTGAATATCTGGCATGATATAACTCAAAAGGAGCATCTGTTCTGAGTTTAAACATTCCTGGATGAATCACAGTTAAATAAATTTGACTAACAGCTACTTTTTGACTCGACGGTGGCTGGGGAACACACAAACTCTGTGATTTATTGAATGGCACATGGAAAGTGGATATTTCTCTGCAGCTGAGAAGTGCAAAAGTGTTGATGAGTCACTGCTAAAACTTAATGTTCGAGTGTTTGTCTGCAATTAATGGAGATCAGAGTTCAAGTGAGCGGCATTGTGAGGGAGTGAAAGAAGACCTTTAGCTTACAAGACAATAATTAAAGACCATGTAAGGTCTTCCTGAGTTACCCTGAAACAGTCTCACTGTCTTTATATGTTTGCCTGTTCATAATCTATAATTTAAAATGAGAATATCAGTTTTATCTAAAAGTTATTTCTTAGAATCTATGGTCAGGGAAATCCATTTATGGTATGTCAACTGAAAGTCTCTTTGATGACACTACATCAACCAGCAAAGTTCAGCAGTGAGAAGTAAGATTTGTCCTTTTTCTCTGCTGTAAAGGATTTCTTGTTTTTATTTTGTAGTAACATCACTGCAAAAACTGAAATCTAAGCAAGTCATTCTGACTTATTTGTAGTAAAAATTGTCTTATTTTTCTTGATTTGAGCCACATTCACCAGACAAGGTCATAAAAATGTCTCATTTCAAGTTGTTTAAAGACAAAATGAGGTGTAAAATGCTTGTAACAAGTAAAAAAAAAAAATCTGCCAATGGGATAAGATAAAAGATTCTTGTTTTAAGACATCTTTCTAATTTCAAGAAACTTCCCCGGCAAATTCGTCTTATCCCATTTCCCGTCTGCTTGTACAGGACTTCCAGTGCTTCTGGAGCCAGCCTCAAGCGGTCACTGGAGGAACAGCAGCTTTTTAGCACTTCAGTGTTGTCTCATTTTTTCAGACCGGAGGTTGCCGCTTGGTTAAGAGTCACATCTCTACAACAGTGAGTGATAGTGCTCATGGGAAATGGAGTCTTCATCCTGAAACAACACGACACATTCCTTCCACAGGTGTCACTGCAATCAATGTTTAACAGATGGAGCTGGAACTATTAGAAAAACCGTCTACAAACACCAAATGCTGCTTGCCGGGTATCTTTGTGACGTATATAAAGTATTTTGTCCTGTCATGAGGGATTTTCTGAACCGTTTGTCGTCTTCCCTGCGATCTCTCAGGCTTGGAGCATCACGTACGTCAGCTGGCTGACGTTCGTCTTCCTCATCTGGTCCTGCGTGCTGTGGATGGTGCGTGACCGGAGGCGTTACGCGATGCTCTCCTCTCCCTTCATGGTGGCGTACGGCAACCTGCTGATCGTGCTGCAGTACATTTGGAGTTTTGAAAACCGTCAGAGCGTCTCGGGGCTGTTTGTCAAGAAGAACAACCCTTTCCACTCGCTGTCATCCAAGGTTTGGGACTTTCACTTTGCTCTACATACGTGCAGTCATTAAAACTGACCTTTGGGTTACAACTCTGATTGAACATGTTTCAGTCTGTTCCTTTTAAACCGAACATTGTCAGACTGTTTTTTCCATGCATCATGAATTAAAAAAGAAGGAAATCATGCTGAGTTAGGGACTTCTCTTCCAGTCGCGGCAGCACAAACTGTACAAAACCTTATCGAGTGCAACTTAGGCTGGATTTACACAGACTTTACTCTAAAGCTGAAATTGTGTCACCGGAATTTCTCAAACTCTAGGAAAAATTGCGTTGACACACACAAAAACTCAGTGCCAAGTCTTTTGAGTGCGACTAGACATATTTTTGTAGGGCGCTCACTTTGTTCAGGCCGCCCACATCGTGCTCTTCGTGTGTTAAAGTAAATGCTCTGAGATTTGTGAGGTCACATCCTTTCTTCTCGCCGCTCGTCTGTTTGTCTCAACATCTTATTTATTGTGCGAAGGTTCTGTGTCTGCTGAGCTTCTGGCTGCTGCTGAGACAGACGCTCACAGAGAGACGAGACAAACAGAAAGAAGACAGCGCCGGGCTCTCAGACGTTCATGTGGAGGATCAGAAGAAGAAGGGTAAGCCCTGATTTTATTCATATTAAAGTAAAAGAGGACTTTCGCAGACAAAACAAGCTCTGGAGTTTATCTTTGCGGCGAGAGAAAAACGCTGAGGCTCAGGTCAGGGTTTCTGCCCCCGCTCTTTTCCCGAGGGCGAAGGTTTCATCACCGAGCCACAGAGAAATCTTAACATCAGATAAAACTTTCCAAAAGTTTCTCACTCTCATCCAGAGCTGAGTCATAACATTTCAGTGTCCGACGTGCTCCAAAGAAGTGTCACTGGAGGAGCAGAGTTAATGTGAAGTTAAACTCGTGTGGTGTGAAGTATCTTTGTTTACTTAGAGGCAATTTTGTTTCCCGATGGGATATTTGAGGGCTGTTCTCACAGTAACACTCCAAATTCTTTAACAGGAGGTGAGTCTGAGTCGACAAATGTTGGTCTTGAGAGTGATTTTCCTCACAATTTTGGGACTTTCTTAGTTGTTGGTACCAACCATTGACTGTATATAGAATGGACAGCGTGCTTCCGCCTGTCACCGTTCTACGATTTTGAAGCCAAAAAACCCTGTCATTGTGCAGCCAGAGTCTGCGCAGTAGAGAATTTCCGGTGGAGCAGAGTAAAAAAGAGAAATAAAAATATTTATTTCTTCTTATTCAGAAGGTTTAGTCTCCTTTTGGCTCTTTCCCGAAGTTTCTTATATCCCCGATAAAAACTACTCATGAACGGCAGCTGTCAACTATCGTAAAACGAAACTTATATCGTGGTTATTAACGTCCAATAGCTAATGAGAAACCAACTTCTCAGGAAAAAAACCACCTGAACACCATGCAGCCAAATGACATCATCATAGATGGAATCGCATTTCTACTCTCTTTGCAAAGATGGTCCATAGCATTAAAAAATTTCAAAAGGGCCGAGTATAGACCTTATGTACCCCTCCGCCCCGAATACTGGATATGACGTCGGTCTGTGGTCCCCCGCCCCGTAGACGACCTCCGAAGTCAAACTCGGCAACGTCGTTACGTCCACTCATTATACAGTCTATGGTACCAACCAAGTGACTATTTTGCCATATTCAGTGAGTTCTCAGAGCTCTTTACTGACTCTTTTTAAGAAAAACCCACAAATATTGCAAATTTTTCTGAACTTTGAAGACTCTACTGTGAAAGTATCAGGTGCTGCTGTGGGTTACTTGCCCGTTCCAGACCACTCACAGGCAGACAAGTCCTCCTCGCTCACACAGCTGCAGCCAGAGAAGAAGACTGTTTGCAAATGAACCCGAGTGTCTCTTTTGGGGGTCACTCTGGTTGGTCCCAAGCACAAAAACAGGAGGACAGTTGGTATTAAGACAGCGTAAAAGAAACAAGGATTGATAGAAGGAAGTTCATTTGAAGCTCCAAACATATTTACGGTGATTTCACTCACTTTTTGTCTCTCCCACAGCCAGTGTTGTGCCAGCTCAAAAAGTGAGGTAGCTCAAAGTTCGGTACACACCAATTAAAATTAACTGGGTCACGTTTTAAGTTCTGTTTTGAAAATGTTGAACTTAGAACATGATCCAAAAAAGAACCAGTCCAAGTTCCTTTTTTTGCTACAATTTCTCTTTTTCAGGAAAGCCGTCTATGCTTTAGGATTTCATCACACTGGCCAATCATGCCGCGCTTAAGCACCCTCCAACCCATAAGTCCAGCTTGTTTGGCCAGTGTGCACGAAAGTAAACTGTTCTCGGGCTTGATACACTTCTCAAACCCGACACGCTAGATGGGCAGTTCCGACCAAAACTGGTCGGGAGAAGAGCAAAAACATTTTTTCCAGCCAGAAGGACTTTAAGTGACGTTCTCTGTTTTTCTTTTGAAGAAGAACTTCAGCCTATTTCTGGTAAAACTGCAGATATTGCTGGGTCCACGGGGACCACATCACACACTGCCCCTGTTTTCAAACATTCAGGCTCTTCCCGCTGTCGTCACATCCGCAGCTCCCACCTCTCTTCTCTGATTGGGCCGGTCACTTTTGTCTCTGGTGAAATCGTTTGTCATTGGATCTTAGCAAGATGAATCTACAGGATTTCAGAAAATGAATCAGGCAGCTCCATCTGCTCTGCAAAGTTACTGAGCAGCAGCAGGTTCCAACAAACTTACAAACTACACATAAAAAGTCAATAAAAATCATGATACTTTGTTGGAATTTGCAAAATCACCTTCAAAGTTTCAAGAGTGTATCAAGATATGTCGTTTTTCTTTGTTTACTTTGCAAAAGTTGCTTAGAAACCTCATTTGAAATAAGAGCAACCATTTTTATTTGTTGTTGCGACATATTTTTGTTGGAATTTGTCTTATAAGATTTAATATGAGCCACATATTGTGAGCCACATGTTCTTAAGTCATTAATCGTATTACAAGAACCTTGACAAACACATTTTTCTAACCCCACTGGAATATTTCTTTACTCTTTAAACTTTAAAGCAACTTTTTTATTCTAAATCTCTCCTCTAAAAGCCTCCGTCGTCTTGCTCCAGCTTTCTCCTCTCATATTTTTTTCCTTCTTTGCATCTTCTGTGTGTCTTAATCATCCAGAGTTCTGCAGAAATCTCCACAGGTGAAAATAAGTATCTAAAGTATCAGAGTTACATCCGAGTGTTGTGATTGGCTGCTGTGTTTTATAGAGGAGGAGGAGGACCCTGAGGAGGGAGGGGAGCAGGACATCATGCAGGTTCTGGGGAACATGGTGATGGCCGTACTGGTGAAGTACTGGATCTACATCTGCGGGGGCATGTTCTTCTTCGTCAGCTTCGAGGGAACCATCGTCATGTACAAAATCATCTACATGATGATGTTCCTCTCCTGCGTGGCGCTCTATCAGGTACTAAAACACACCAGTCTTTACAGTGTGACCCATTCTGACACTCACATTTAGTGATTTTGAATATTTTAAGTCTTGAAAATGGAAAAAAATGTCATTAACGACTCTTAGATATGCACAGAGTCCGAGCTTTGAGGTGGAAAGTTTGGTGAAATGAAAATACTTCTGTCGTCATGTGAAGTGAGACTGTTTACTGAGTGAT
Source organism: Thalassoma bifasciatum (assembly GCA_008086565.1). Classification (NCBI taxonomy): domain Eukaryota; kingdom Metazoa; phylum Chordata; class Actinopteri; order Labriformes; family Labridae; genus Thalassoma; species Thalassoma bifasciatum. Next base: position 121,554 of record RPOG01000430.1, read on the forward strand.
TCTGTTTCTGTCTGATCCTAAATCAGCACATGAGTACCACGTTGTAAACTTTCCAAATTCAATTTCCCAAGGACAGAAGGTGCCCACGGTTTTAATGTGCGTCATAAAGTTTGTGTACAGCCGCCTCATAATCCAACTGCTTTATAACCTCTATCACAGTAAAACAGAAACGTCCTCCTAAATCCAAACGTCCCTGAGCGTCATGTTTAATTTGATGCGTTCATTTGAGCCGTAAAATTTTAGTCGATTCATATCCTCTGAAAAACATCCGTCACAATTATTCCTCTTATCTAGGTGCACTTCGAGTGGTGGAGGAGGATCCTGAAGTACTTCTGGATGTCGGTGGTGATGTACACCATGCTGGTGCTCACGCTGGTTTACACCTACCAGTTTGAGACTTCACCGGACGTCTGGTCCAACATGACAGGGATGGACAAAAAGAGGTGAAGATCAGAGAAAATCAGAAAAGTTTTGAGGTGTTTTTTTCAGTTTCACTTCTCATTCTTTTGTGTTTGCTTTGGATATTTGTGGATTAGACGTCATACTTCAGTCGTGAGACCCAAAATATGAACCACAACCTTTCACAAAAAGACAGACCACACTGCAAAAAGTCAAATCAAAGCAAGTCTACATTCTTACTACAGTGAGTTATGAAACTTAATTTTTTCAGGATTCTTACGCATCCTGGAAAACCTGAAAAATGATTGGCTTGTTTTCCAGTCGTGGAAAACATAAAGAAAATGAGGAAAAAAAGGTCGAATGTCCTGGAGATGTTGAAATTAACCTGGGAAACCCTAGATCAGTGGTTCCCAACCTGTGGTCCAAGGCCCCCTGGTGGGCCGTAGAGGTATTGCAAGTGGGCCGCCAAATCATTTCCCAAATTATATGATTTTTTAAATTTTTTTTGAGGGCGATGGAGGGTAATATAAAAATACAATTTTTTTTTTGATTTTTGAAACTCAGATATGTTTAAAAAATATTAAAAATGTTCAAATATTAATGTATAAAAACGTACCCTTAAAGGATGTTAGAGCCCTATATGTAGCAATGACTAGAAATGTAATTAAAAAAATTGTAACAAAACTCAAATTGTAAGAACTAGCAAAAAGTGATTGCCACATTATCAACCAGTTATTACATTTTAGGCTTTCTTACATTTAAAAAAATATTACCTTATCCAGATTATTTCCGAAATCGTATGATTTTCGTAGCAGGGTGGGTGGGTGGTGGCTGTAATTATGTAAAAATAAAAATATAGGGAATGTTTTGCATGTTAAAACTCAGTTATTTAAAAGAATACAAAAATGTTCTAATATCTGAATATAAAAAGTTGCTGTGAGAAGGCAATAATTGTGGGCCCCAAACATTTTTGAGACTTAACAGTGGGCCCTGAGTTGGAAAAGGTTGGAAACCAATGACCTAGATTATTTACCCCCCCCGCCTTAAGAGCAAATGCAAACATGTTACGTGACTTCAGTTACAATAAGTAATGACATTTGGTTAAACTACACTATGTTGCATTAAATGAAGTTTCTTGATGTTACATATCATTACATTAAATGATCTTACTTTATGTTAAGTTATGTAACGTACCTCAATGTTATTTCTTCATGTTACATCACGTTAAGTTTTGTAAAGTTACGTTATGTTTTATGATGTTGCATTGATTACTTTGAGCTATGTGATGTTATGTGAAATTGCATCATGGTAAGTTATTGATGTTACATAAAGTAACATCAATTCACATTAAGTTACATTAAATTACAGGATCCTAGATTAATTTCGTTGAGTTATGTGACGTTAAGTGATGTTTCGTTAAGTTACATGAAGTAATGTTGAGTCACATTTGGTTATTTGACACATTTGACGTACAAGATACAAGATGCTTTATTTGTCATTGATCATGTTTCCGAGCAACAAAATTACATTCCAGTTTCATCCCGTCCAAGAAATGTTAAAAGACAGTGACATAAAACTGGGGGAAGACAGGAGCAAGAGGACTGTCAGGTCAGCCAGTGTGCACAGCGCCTTGTTTCGTTAGATGAGAAAAAGGATAAACATGAGGGAGGAAGAGGGAAAAAAACAAATACCAGACTAAAGACATCTAGATATCAATAAGATACAATATGACTCTGGATTTAGTGAAAACTGAGCATTTTTACATTACAGAAACAGGGGGTCATGTGTCAGGGTTCCTACACATCCTTAAAAAGTCTTAAAAAGTGTTAAATTCATTAAAATTTTACATTCTGGTCTTAAATAAATTACTCAAAGGTCGTAAATTTGTCAGGGCAGGATTTGTTAATGTATATTGTTTTGTTATCTTACAACCTGCTGATATAATTTATCTGCATCCTAGCTCAGCAGTCAATGACTATGGGCCACTGTTTGCACTTTTACATACAGATGTTAACAAATGAGCAACTTTATGTTCAATAAACAGTCAAAAAGTGAACTTGAATGAGTCTCATTAAGTGGCACACGCTATGATTTGGTTGTAATGCAGCAGGATCCCCAAACATTGAGTATATTTATGTGCTTTTGGTCTTAAATTTAATTCGAAGTGGCATTAAAAAGGTCTTAAAAAGTCTTAAATTTGACTTGCCAGAACCTGCAGGCACCCGATGTGTTGTGGGCTTTTATTTTGAAAAGATGTTTTTTAAATGGGAGCAGTTACTCAGAGTTGCAGATGTTTGAACTTTCTGATGTCTGTTGATCTTCGAGGAGGCGGGGTGAATGTGTTAATGTCGGCTTTGCAGGTGATGAGCTTTAACTGTTACCATCCAAAGATTATCTGTTTACAGGTAAAATAAAGTGTCCATGAAGAGATACTTTGTTCTGAAGGTTTCACAAACATTTGTGTCTGCTCTTTAAACTAAACGCAGCTTGGAGGACCTGGGCTTGAAGACGTTCTCCCTCTCTGAGCTGTTCACCAGGATTTTCATCCCCACATCCTTCCTGCTGGTGTGTATCCTCCACCTGCACTATTTCCACGACCGCTTCCTGCAGCTCACTGACCTCCAGGCGGTGGTGGCCAAAGAGGAGAGCACCATCTACAGGTGAGACACAAAGGGGAGGAGCTTATTCGTCCCAATTTTTTTTTGTATCACCACCAAGAGGGTCTCAAATTGGGGTTTTTGGACTTCAAAGGTCCTAATGAGTCCACAGATTCCTCCAAATATGATCTTTTTGGGCTGAATGGGACACAACTGGAAAATTTTTCCTTGCCCCACATATCCCACAATCCTTTGAGCACCAGTTCATATGAAGCTGGTTAAAGCGCCATTAAGTTAAATTACTTTGATTACTTGAGCTGTACAAATCAAATAACCCAAAAATTCCCGACTATTGTAGAGATATGTTGTACGTTTGTATTCGTACCATGTTGCTATACTGCTGTTCCTTCAGTGTCCACTAGAGGCTGTTTCCAAAACAGTGGCGATTGCTCTAAGACTGCAAAGGAAGCTCATCTTCCCCTAAAATGTACAAAAAAAAAAAAAGAAAATGGTGAAATATGTATCGCTGCATGTGCATTTGATTGACTAAATATGGGCTAAAAAATGGTTGTCTTTTGAAGAACCAGCTTCTTATCACAGGAAACCGACTCAACTTCCTTCTCATTCATCCTCGCAGCTCCACAGTGATTTGCACAGACGTTCAGCGTCTCTGGGGGTCTGTGGGGCCGAGGGTTGGCCCGCACACTCTGTTTCTGCATGATGATTGGATGATCTGTCCGAGGCAGAATTCTTTTTTGATTGACAGTAAAATAAGTGAATCAGCGATCTTAAAGTTTTTACATCCACCGAAGCATTTTTGAAGTCTTTCATTACGTTGTTTTGAACTGATCCAGAGACTTTACCGATCCCTAGCGTCTTTGTCTTCGTTAAAAATGACTAGAAAAGGAAAGGAGGGTAGAATTTACGAACCTTGCAGAGCAGATGGAGCTGCCTGATTTATTTTCTGAAATTCTGCAGATCCATCTTACTACAATCCAATCACAACCAGTTTTACCCAACAGAGTTTTGTCAACCCAACCAGAGAAGAGAGGCGGGAGCTGCAGACGTGAAAACAATGGCGGAATGTGAAGCGGTCTCTGTGGACGCAGCTACATTTGCAGTTTTATCAGAAATAGACTTAGTTTCTTCTCAATCGAAGAACAGACAAGGACACATCCCCTACGTCGTAGTGTGGCTTGGTGTGGATTGGTCTGTAATGAGTATGTCAGGCGGAACGGTCGACCAATCACCAGCTGCTGTATTTTTCGTAAGGTCCCGCCTCTGAAAACACTCGCCAGCCCCCCTACCCTGATGGACTACTGAAGTATTTCCGTGGCCGATTTACGAAACTGTCTGTCTGGCATGTCAGGTTAAGAATTTACATGTAGATAAACAAACACATTTATGATGTATGCTTGGATAGAAATGAGCTTCCCCTCTTTGAAAGACCAGCAGCAACCACTACTTACGACCATACCGAATTCCAAATGGATGTTTGTAAATTTGGTCTTAATGGCCAACTTTGATGATTTTTACGCCACGCTTTTGAGCAAACTAGTCCTGGAGCTTCTGTCTGATCGTCTTCAAATCAGGTATGTGTGAACTAAACACATTGATGATGAAAAGTAATAGTAGTTTTTTGTGCATATTTATCATGCCAAGACCTTTGCACAAATTAAGAATGTTATGGAGAAATCTGGACGGAAAGTTCAGAAATTTTCCTCGAAAGACCAAAAGCTGCCACTGCTACTGAATTACGGGAAATCAGGCAAATCAGGGCAGTGATGTATGGAGAGAAATAAAGTTATTGCACTACAACACCACATCAGTAGAGGGCGGTAAGACAAAAACGAAGGCTTTTCAGGAAAAATCCCACCATAGAGAAGACGCGTAAGAAAAGAAGCGAGTGATATCCAAAGTTAAAGGTTTCTAGTTTACTCTTTAAGCTGCGACACCGTGAACAGTCCCCTCTGTTCCTCGCAGACATGATTCCTCTGAAACTCATTTGAAGTGACAGTCGGTTATTGCCTCGTACCAAAGAACAGTTCTCTTCTGATCTGCGTCCAGCATTAGGTGAAACATTTCTCCCATTACGAGCCCCATCTTCATCCCTCAGCTGTGTGTGTGTGTGTGTGAGCTCTCTGTGCTGTTAACTCTAATAACTCTCTAATAACATCTCTGCTGTTGTGTTTTCACTGTAACGCCTCTGTTTTCCTGTCGCTGCTGCTGCTTTTACTCGCTCCTCACTCACGTCTCACACCCTCTCTCACACAGCCACGCTAAAGTCAATGGGCGTGTCTATCTGATCATGAATAGGTGGGTATCTGCTCGCTTTCTGTGGCATCCGACACCACCCCACTCCACCTCTGAGCCTCAACTTCCTGTTTACACCCTGCACTCCACCTGTCCCTCCTGCTCCGACGATATGTCGATGATTCTCTGATATATTTGACCCTTTCTTTAAGAGTTTCAGGATGTTATAATTTTGCCTGTAGCCTTCTTTTTTCCTCTCTTTAACCCTTGTTTCTCTCCTCTTCTCTCCGATGGTTTCCAAACTGTCAAGAAAGCATGTGTGAATCTGACAGCTCTGTTTTCTCCTTCCAGTATCTGGATCCTTTTACCCTTTTCTGCACTGAAAATTACCCCCTTTCCTGCAAAAAAAAACAAAAAAAAAACGCTCGATCTCCCTTAACCACAGGAGCCTGTTGGCCAGTTTCATGCATTCTTGTAAAAAAAAACCACGTGGATATTTTAACAATCTGAAGTGTCAGTTTCAGCCTGTCTTTGTCGGTCTCTCTCCTCACTGTTCGTTTGTGTAACTCATTCCTCCCGAGCAGCATCAAGCAAAAAATCCCAACTCAGCAAAGCAAGTAAGTGTGACCGCAGGGCTTCGACAAATGTTCGCCTTGATATGCGTCCGGTTCATGCAAGCCAAACCTGACCTTTGACCTCGCTCCATTGCCTGAGAAGAGTTTAAAAAAAAGGGTTATGAAATGGGTTAATTCCTCACATCAGCTGCTAACATTTACAAGACAATCCCTCTGAGAGCAAAAAAAAAAATCAGCTCAAAGAATCGACGGAGGATGTTTGAAGGAATGCAAAAGGAATGTGCACTGCCTGATGAAACCACCCAGAGCTGATGATCCCCATCCAAACATTCAAGTCATGGCCTTTGAGAAGCACCTGGATCACGTAAAGGAGTGTGTATTTATGTACTTATGAGGACAGAATGTGAATGTACGGTGGCCCTGAAGGCTAATGGGAATTAACATTTCATGAAGGGCAAAATAAATTCCACAAAACACAAATAAATTTCAAAGTACACAAAAAAATGTACAAAGCACAAATACATTTCACGGAAGAAAAATATATTTCAGAGAACAAAGATAAATTTTACTCAACACAAATGAATTTCCCAGATCACTAAACAAATTTCACAAACAGGAAAGGGACGGACCATGATGCTTGCATCTGATTGGACAGACTTGTGGCTGAAAAACTTTGGTTGGGCCAATCAGAGACAAGAACAACCTGTTCTGGGTTGTGATTTTATTTATATTTATTTTGTGAAGTCTGAAAATTTATTTGTGTTCTGTGAGATTCATTTTTGTTGTGTTATATTTATTTTTGTTTTGTTGCATTTTCTTCAGTAAAATAAATTCATCTTCTGTGAAATGTAAATTTGCCTCTTTTTTATATTCAACTTTTTTGTTTTTTAAACATGAAACCGCAAAAAGTCCTTATTCCGATATCATACATTCATCATTAAAAATAAACAAATACTTTTCTTATATTTTTGCTCTTTGGAAAAAAATCACCTTCTGTGAAATGTATATGGGCTTTGTAAAACATATTTTTGCTTGGAAAGGTTTTTGTGTTTTGTGAAATTCATTTTTGTTTTCTGTAATTTTTTTCATTTAGTAAAACTTATTAGGGTTTAGTAGCATTTATTTGCAACTTATTATATTTATTTGAGATTTATTTCACTTTGTGAAATGTATTTTTTGTGTGAAAATTTATCTTTTTAATGAAATTTTATTTAAATTCATTTTTTACTAAATTTATTAGTGTTTTGTGAAATTTATATTTTTTACGGCATTTGTTGTGTTTTATGAAATTTATTTATATTTCATGATATTAATTTTTGTTTTTATGAAATTCATTTACATGTCATGTTATTAATTTGTGTTTTTTATTAAATTAATTTGTGTTTTGAGAAATGTATTTTTCCCCTTTTTGAAGTATTCATTCCTATTTTGCCACTGTAGATGTGAAAATATGAGAATCAAACTGCATATTTGAGAGTACAAGATGAGATAATAATGAAATGATGCAGAAAACTCTCTTAGAGTAAAGGATGATAAATATTAAATGCGGCTAAAAATGTTGTTTGAGGTTGAAACAGTCTTAATAATCTGGTTTCATCATCCCGCCGCTTCTGCTCTCCACAGACTTTTTTTCATGCATTCACTGAAACATGCTGGTGTGACATTGATCAGTGCTTTAAAAAAGAAACCAGAAGTGCGTTCACCTCAAAACATTAAAGAATTATCACTGAATGTCCTCATAAGAATAGAAATACTCCTGTGGGTCTGCATGGACGTACCTCTGTCTCACACCTGCTCACCTGTCTCCAGGCTCGTTCACCCCGACGGCAGCCTGGCTGACCTCACCATGCTCAGCGTCAGCTCGGTGGAGGCCACGCTGCCCAGAGAGGAGCAGGAGCCGCAGGGGGAGAAGGAGGAGGAGCCACAGGGGGAGAAGGAGGAGGAGAAGAAGGAGAAAGAGGAGGAGAAAGACCAGGCGCTGGTTGTTATGTTGTGTGACACGAAGACGAGCGAAGAGAAGCCCGGGACTTTCTCCGACGGGCGCCAGTCCAGCACAGACGAGAGCCACCAGTGCAGCGCGGGGGACGAGCCGGAGCCGAGCACCGAGCAGAGCTCAGGTAAGAAGACAACAACAAAAACACAACAAAAACACAAGTCTGCATATGGCGCATATTTTCATTAACAGAGAATATCCCCGTAAACGATCTTTATTACAATCATGCTGCACCAGAATTAAATCCAGAACATTTCCCTTCTGTTACTCAGGCATCTGATTTTTGCCAGATGCCATCACTGTGACCCACCAATTCACTGTAGGGAAGATTAACAGGACAGGAAGTCGTGCCCAGAAACTACTTTGAATTTCAAAATAAAACAAACTGTGACCAGAGTAGACAGTATTTAACTTGACTACAACAACAAACAGACAAAATGAGCAGAGCCAGATCAGAAGTCAACAGGTTTGAGGTTTTACAGCCCAACATAAATGAAGACACACAAAAAACACAGACAGTTGTAAGGAAATTAAAGGCACCTTTTTTTAATCATAGTGACAACAAACACTTCCAAGATGACCCTGTCCAAAAGTTTACAGAGCCCAGTTTTTAATATCTTGTATTTCCCCCTTTAACATCAATAACAGCTTGAATTCTTTTGTGCTCGTTGTGGATGAGGGTCTTTATTTTCTCAGATGGTAAAACTGACCATTCTTCTTGGCAAAAAGCCTCCAGTTCCTGTAAATTCTTGCTCTGTCTTGCATGAACTGCAGGTTTGAGATCTCCCCAGAGTGGCTCAATGATATTGAGGTCAGGAGACTGAGATGGCCACTCCAGAACCTCCACTTTATTCTTCTGTAGCCAATGGCAGGTCCACTTGGCCTTATGTTTCGGATCTTTGTCATGCTGTATGGAAAAACAGTTATTACTAAAAAGCGCATTGATGCTCATCCTGGTCCTCAGCCCTCATTTTGGGACTTCAGGTAACAACCAGGTTTGAATGGATGGAGGAGATGAGAAACAAAGAGAAAATCTTAAAACAAACAGAAAAGAGAAGCTGGTGAACAGTGATGTGGTTTCTCTTTTTAATTCTCGTGGGAAAGTAGTCCAAACAAGAGAAGATAGACGTTTTTTCTAGATATAGAACAAACTTATTCTCCTCAACTTTTGGTGAGTTAAACTTGTAGAGTCTTCTGTGCTGCACTTTGTCTCCACATGCGTTTTGTTTTGACGTGAATCTGCTTATTTTCACTTTGTTTAACTTCAAGGTGACGCCAAAGTCAAAGATTTTGTGTAACGTAATCTTGGCAGCCTGTTTTTCTGTGTCTGAAATGTTTGACGTGCGTCAGAGAAGCCGCTCCATGAACCTTTTGTGACTCGTTGTGTTTTAACACTCCAGCGTTTCACGTGAGCTTTCTTTGAGCGATGTTCGTCCGCTCTGTTTTCCTCTGAAGTACATTAAAGCTCCCGTCACCGCTGGGCGTGTTTGCTCTCCTCTCTGTGTTTACGGCTCAGGCTGCTGCGCTGTAATGTGGCGCTGCAGACGCTCTCAGACACGAGATGTTTCCTCTCACATTTCTCTCGGCCTGCTCGCCTCAGAAGACGTATGTTTCATACAATCTTGAGAGGCCTGCGCTCTCCTGAGCCTGAGTATCTCCTGCCTGCAGTCTCACCAGCGACTCATCCATCATCCCAAGTGAAGCAGTAAAAACCTGGTGTATTGCAGATTTTTGGGGTTTGTTGAGATTTACCTCCAGTTTCCTGCTCTGACAAAGTGCATATCTCAAACACTCACTTTCAGACATAACAGCGCTTTGCTGAAGCTGACGGCTGCTGCACCGTTCGCATATTTACACAGACACTCGCAGCGCTCCTAAATTAAAATGTTGTTTATATACACAGAAAATAAAATAGGTGATAAAACCCGACCCTGCAGGGCCTCTCGGTTTGTAATGAGGTGTGAGCTGTTGCTGCTATATGCCCTCTCACGCTTTCTCTCCACACAATGAGGCCTCTATTACAACCTGAGATACTTTGGCATTTGTGAGAACGTACACAAATACAGAACTGTGGCTGCATATTTTATATCCTGTGTGAGGATATAAAACAAATGCTAAGCCTTCATTACCAGGCGATTAAAACAACACTTTGGAATTTGCTTGTTAACAGATTTTGGTTTTCCATACGTCGACATTTATTGTCTCAGAGGGAAAAGGGCATCGACGTAACAACACGTAAAAACAGACAGATAAAGAAATCTCTCATGAAACACAGTTCGTTTCAACCAATCAAACCAGTGAACAAAGCCTAGCTGATTAAAAACATGGATAATCAGTGGACGCCATTACAGTCAGCTCTAACTGAGGTCTCCACAAAAACTGCTCCCCCTGGTGGCTGACTGCAGTATAGGTCAAAATCTCCATCTCATTATGCATTCCAGATTAGAGTTGGTAAAACTTTTGACAATTATTACACCTCGTAGAAATACTTCTAACATCCTTGCTACACTGAAAAATCCAATACCAACCCTGACTTACATTCCTAGGTTAACTTTACTAGGTTATCTACAAAGCCCCGCCCCCTGGTGTCTGGCTGCAGTATAGGTCATAAGCCCCGCCCCCTGGTGTCTGGCTGCAGTATAGGTCATAAGCCCCGCCCCCCAATGTATTCAGGATATGAGTTGGGAAAACTTAAAAAAATTACGACACCTGGTAGAAACGTTTCTCTCATCTTTACGCGAAGGTGGTATGACGATGTAATCCGGCTGCATTGTGTCCAAGTCTCTTTTTTACAGAGCAGTTGGTTTTTCATTAGTTGTTTAACGTTAAAAAGGTGTTATAAGTTTTGTTTTATGATAGTTGACAGCTGCCGTTCGTGAGTAGTTTTTATCGGGGATATAAGAAACTTCGGGAAAGAGCCAAAAGGAGACTAAACCTTCTGAAGAAGAAGAAATAAATATTTTTATTTCTCTTTTTTCTCTGCTCCACCGGAAATTCTCTACTGCGCAGACTCTGGCTGCACAATGACGATATTCAGCCTTTTGAGTGAAGAAGAAGAAGGAACTTAATTCCTTATCAAACCTTGTAACTGTGAGTGAGGAGGGCACACAGTGAACATGAGACCCTGCTGTACATGGGTGACTCACACAGGTGTCATAAGCTGTCTTCGCTCCATGGCGTTGACTAGCAGTCTGGGCTCCGTCAAGCATCAATTACAGCTCAATTCAACGTTTTGAACATGATGATTAGCTTAAGTGTGAAAATGAAAATGCCTGGACAATTTCAAAACGAATGCAAAACATTAACAGGAATTTTTATCAAGCGTTCTATGAATAAAAATATTATTTATTGATATACTTGACACCCAGTCTATGCTGTAAACAGCTGGACGAAGCCATGGAGCGTAGACAGCCAGTCCCCTATGTCAATGTCCATTTACAGCAGGGTCTCATGTCCACTGTGTGCCCTCCTCACTCGTGGTCAACCTGAGGAATGAATTTGCATTGACCTTATTCATAATTTCTGAAACTCATTTGTAAGTTTACTATACTTAGGAAGCACAATTTAGTACAACTTAAAATACCTTATTATTTTTAATGTATTGCAATTAATTTTAAAATTAGCTTTTGCACTGTTTTTTTTGTTTTTTTTTTAATTCATTTTAATAATGTAGTGCACATGTCACCTGCCAACTTGGCTACACCAGCATATTTACAGGAATGTTCATCAATGTGCATTGTCTCTGTATATATAAACCAATAAACTAAACTAAACCCAGCTCTCTTTATTTATTTCTTTAAGTGCAACTGGTTTGCAAGCTTTTTTTAAGTAGTGATAACTAATTTGATTTTACAGTGTAGGAGTGAGTATTGGCAAGCAGAGGGACAGAATAAAGACTGAAAAAAGGACACAACACCTCCTCTTTAAAAAACACCTGCTGAAAGAAGAAGAAAAGATCATGAGGCAGATTCTGATTTTTGAAAAAGCGTAAAAACAAAGTGTGTGAGGAGAGATGAAAGTGTTCAAATGGAGGTTGAACTGCTGTAATTAGGAGGTTAATCCTGGACGTGTTTTCCATTCCCGCCTCTGCAGCCGTGTTGTTGTTTCCATGTCATTGTGTCTGGTTTTCGTCTCTTCCTCTTTAGATCTGAAGAACAAATGGCACCTCGTGGTCGACCGTCTGACCGTGCTCTTCCTCAAGTTCCTGGAGTATTTCCACAAACTGCAGCTCTTCATCTGGTGGCTGCTGGAGATTCACATCATCAAGATCGTGTCGTGTTACATCGTCCTGATGTCTGTTCACGAAGTAAGAGAGGAAGCATCTCAGCTTTCTGTTACAGTCTGAGTGTTTCTTCTTTGGTGTTTTCTCTGAGCCTCCTCCTTCTCCTCTCCTGTTTCTGCAGGTGTCTTTGTTGAACTGTGTGTTCCTGGTCTCCTGGGCCTTCGCGCTGCCCTACAGTCAGTATCGTCCCCTCGCCTCCAGCGTCTGCACCGTCTGGACGTGTGTCATCATCGTGTGTAAAATGTTGTACCAGCTGAAGTCAATAAAACCCAAGCAATATTCCAAAAACTGCACCATGGTGAGTGGAACATACGTGGCTTCATGCACCATTTGTTGTGGGTGAAAAACTCAGCGTGAGACGTTTCCTCTGCCTCCACAGCCAGACAGCTACACAGAAGAGCAGGGGAAAGAGATGAAGGACTCTCTGCTGTATAAAGGAGCCGTGGAGCCGGCGCACTGGGTCGGCCTGATGAAAGAAGATGACCTGCTGGGATACCTCAGGGTAGGGCTGAACGATTCTAGAAAAAGATCTAATTGTGATTTTTCTGGCAAATGTTGCGAGCTCAATTCAATTTACAATTTTATTGAAATCAAGGTTTAGTGAAGTTTTCCCATTGTCCGGCAGAGATTTACATCAAACCATCAAAACATCAAAAGTTTTTACTGTAATACAAGGATAAAAATTAAGGTAATAATTATTTTTAACTTCTAGATATAAAGGTCAATATTTAAGTTGAAAAGTGATAATTTTGAAAAGTAAAGACAAAATTCTGGGACAAAAAGTCAATATTTTGAGATAACAAAAAAATCAAAATTTTATGTAATCAATCCAACATTATGTGAAAAAAGTCAAAACTTTCACAGTAAGGGTCAAAATTTTAAGATAAAGGCAAATGTCTTAGATAAAAAGTCAAATTTTTGAGATTAAGCATCAAAATTTTGAAATAAAGGCAACATTTGAGATAAAAAGCAGAAATTTTGATTTAATTCTAAGATTTAAGTTGAAACCATAATTAATTACCACAACTTTAATAGATAAAAGGCAAAATTTTGGAAGAGAAAATTTTGAGATAAAAAGCCAAATTTTGTCTTTTCTTAAAACCCTCAGTTAAACACCTCCACTGAGTCTGAACTGTAAATACAACTCTTGCTATTTTTACTTTTTAATCGCTTTTAACTTTTAAAAACAATTGAGTGCAAAATAACTGTTTTATGTTAAAAAGACACAAGACAATTAAATGATGCAGGATAAGAAATATTAGATTAAATCACGTTATGGCCGACTGCAATATTCCAATAGCAGACGGTGCAATTTTTCTTCAAGCTGAAATGCATCAGAATAAATTGTTTTGCAGTAGATGTTTTATGCCATACACTGGTTTTACTCAACCCTGCTCAACCAAAGAGACAAATTATTGAAAACTACTTTTGCAAGGGAAACAATCTAAGTGGTGACAAGTGGTAAAAACGACAAGAAGTGGCAAGAATTTGTCGTAAAGAAGCAAAAAAGTTGAAAATGGAGAGGAAACTTGAAAAATAGTCAGAAAGTGGCAAAAATATTATTCCAAAGCAGCAAAATGAAAGAGTAAAAAGTTATTAAAATGGGCAAAAAGCAGTCATAAGTAGCAAAAATGATATGGACTGCATGAAAATGCAAACGGACATACTTGTTGGTGCCGCAAATTTTTATTTAAAATCAAATTTCCCATGAACTGAATTGGAATTCACCCTTAGAGTGAATGCTTCACAGACACTCGTTCGTCAAGGTGTCTCTTTAGTAAACAAACAGAGCATTCACATGTGACTTTCATGGTTAATAAATACAGTCGTTAAGATTCTTGGTCTTATTCACAAAATCAGATTAGGTTTTCTTTGAAAAAAATGTTGACACTCGTGAGCGAGATAATGGAATCAAAACCATAAAACATTCATCTCTAAAAATCCTTTTCTCTCCCGTTTGGTACAGAACAACCTCTTGATGCTCGCTCTGTTGGCCTTCGAGGTGACCATCTACCGTCACCAGGAGTATTTCAGACTGAGGAACAAACTCTCCCCTCCTGCAGCCAGGATCATCTTCCACGACACCACGCGGCAGCATCTGGACCTGGGCATCATCAGCTTCATCAAATACTTCATCAACTATTTCTTCTACAAGTTTGGACTGGAGGTAGAGACGAGCGACACTGTGGGATGAGTTTTATCTAACAACATTTGTCTTTATTCATTTCTCCTTCATGTGTCGTCCTCAGACGTGCCTGCTGTTGGTGGTTAACGTCATCGGGCAGCGTATGGATTTCTACGCCATGCTGCACGCCTTGGCTTTGATAGCGGTGATGTATAAACGCAGGAGGAAAGCCATCGCTGAGATCTGGCCTAAGTACTGCTGCTTCCTGGCGTGCATGCTGACGGTCCAGTACTTCATCTGCATCGGGATCCCTCCAGCCGCCTGTAAAGGTTTGTACGGTCCCATTGGCTCCTGCAAAAAAAAAAAAACAGAAGCTGATTTGTTTCACTTGTTGTTCACAGAAGCTCCAGTTTTTAATTTAAAGTGATTCAAAAGAAAAAGATGCCACTTTTAATTGCTTTGTTTTGTAGCCTCTTTAGGGTGCACTATAGCCACCTACAGTTGGGAATACAGAATTACAACCAGGCACATGTAAAATTATTAAAAGATTTTAACCTCAGAATAAGGTAGTAATCATGAAAAAATCTGTTTTTTTTCTAAAAGCAATATAAATTTGCATGCCATAATTTAAGGCTTGGTATCACCTATATTCGGATTCATAAGGTCCTAACACAATTCAAGTCATTATCCAATTTAATTTGATTGGATATTGATTCATTTACAGGTATTTAAGTTACAATACTCATTCTACTTCTGCCAGGGCTTAGAGTGAAAAATATATGTGCCTTAAATCATAGATAGCTTGTGCCACTCGTGTGATTCATCCATGTACAGCAGGCTCTCATGTCCACTGTGTGCCCTCCTCACTCATTGTAACGAGGTATGGAAAGGAATTAAGTTCAGTTTTAAGGTTCCAGTAATACCAAATGAAACAGTAAAACCACTCTAATTATTCATGTTTTGAAAATAATTCACACTGTCTTGTATTTTTGAACAAATATTTTCAACTTCAGTACCAGATATATTCGTGTGGAGACACTTACTTGAATTTTTATCGTTGATTTCAGGGATTCAATTAAGTCAAATTAATTTCTACCCAGTTTTATTTTTCTCAATGTGAGGCAGGAATAGGAAACCTCCCCTTTCCTTATTCTGACCCCCAGAGCCTCCTTTAGCTCTACTATACTTTGACTTTTTGATGTGGTGATAAATAACTTCTACTGGAACATCATTTTAAATCTGTTATTTTCTCCACGTGATGTTTTTTTCTTAATTTATTTGTTACCGTCCAAAGGCTCCAACTGCGGCTTCTCTTCCAGTCAAAGTGCTCCGCAAATAAACCAGACATCAAACTGACGTAAGTGCGATGATAATGGTGAATGTTTTAATTTTAGATTACCCCTGGAGGTTTCCGGACTCTACTACAGACTCTAATGTGGTGAAGTGGCTCTACGTTCCAGATTTCCTCACCAGGCCCAAACCAACGTTCCTCATCTGTGAGTGAAACCTCGATCAAACCCTGATTTTATCCTGATGTCTCTTTTTAATTCCTAAATGACACAATCCTGATCTTCTTCCTCTCTTTCGCTCAGATGACTTCATGCTGCTGCTGTGTGCCTCCATGCAGAGGCAGATCTTTGAGGACGAGAACTTGGCGGCCGTTCGTCTCATGGCTGGAGACAACGTGGAAATCTGCAGAGACTTGGACGCGGCGTCGTTCAGCGTCCACAACCCCGTCCCAGACTTCATTTACTGCAGGTAAAACAAATCAACCCACAGTTTTCTACAGCCTATCTGCCATCTGCTTTAAATTTTCAGACTTATTTCACTTTCAAAAATCATAAAAATGAGCCAAGACATATTTTTTGGTAAGTTCAAGTTTTCAGTCAAGTGACTAACACAGAAATCTAGTGGGCACAAAAAGGAGCATACACAATAAAAACTTCCAACTTGATCAAGTGTTTGATTATTATTCCAGCCAAATTGAGTAACTAGATTAAATATGAGCTACACTCCACTAAAGCTAGATCACATGCTATTTATCTTAACACCTCCTTGTTATGTGATTAAACGTAAACAACACACTGGAACACTTGCCCATCAGTTTTGGTCTTGTACTAAATTAGTCTCTGTCTGGAGCCTTGTGTTTGATTATATATTTAAATCATTTAATCAAAAAGTTAGAGGTGTTCAGATACCATTTTTTTCTTCCCGATACCGATTCCAATACCTGTGCTGGGGGTATCGGCCGATACAGAGTACCAATCCGTTACCAGTATGTTATAGAAAAATAACGTACTGTACCTGCATGCCTGTGGTATCATCATGATTATCATTGTGGTAAGGAAATTAAAGCCATTTATTTTAACATTTATATTCAAATATAACAACATAGAGATATCCTACATAGAGGTATCCTACGTGAAATATTTCTTTTTTGAAACACTTTTCCAACTGTCTCCATGTTAACACCAAGTCTGTGTTTTTCCGGTTAAACACTGACGTCACGCTCAGCTCTGTGCGTGCGCATTAAACCTCCACTGTGCTGAACACGAACTGAACAACAACAACAGTGACCTACAATTTTTGTTCTTTTGCTGCTGAATCTGCTGACTACCTTCAACCAAAATGTGCATTTATTGCACTTTTTCTGCCATTAGAGAAGAAGTTTTTAACATTAACTCCAGATGATCAGCTCACCTCTTCTTCAGCCTCTAAACCATTGTTGTGTATGAGGCTCCTACAGTTATATCGCCACCTTCAGGCCGGACATGGTATTACAGCATTTTGAGTCCCTCAGCGTTTCCGTGTAAACACATTTTTTTTCATTGCATTTTCCTGTTTTTAGGGTGAAACTAGGGCTGGGCGGTATGACCAAAAATTGATATCATGGTATTTTTCAAAATCTTATCGGTATCACGGTATTTGATGGGATTTTTTTTTCATGCATGACTGTGTCTTAAACTCATTTTCTAATAATTTAGAAAATGATAACTGCAGTAAATTGGCTTGGAAACACATATTTTTACTGTCACGAGGAGTGAATATTGTCGAAGAATATCAGTGTCCACTGTCCAGACTATATTATACTGTTATTAACACAGGTTTGAATGGCCCCACAAAATGCTGCTGTTCACAAAGAGGTGGCGCTCATAATTATAATGAAGTGAAGGAATCAGAATGGTGACAGTAAAAATATAAAACCTTTTATTGTGCAAGTCTTAGGACTTTACTTGTCAAGTTGCACAACCGTTATACAGTCCTGCTTCTTAAAAAAGTTGAGGAGAATATGCCTGCTAAAACTGTGAGGAAAAACAAAACAGGCCATGGAAATGTAAACTAAGATTGTTCAGAGTCACTTAGAAATGATGCATAAAGTCAGTGTAGGGAAGATCGAGCAGGACAGGAAGTGGTACCTGGAAACCAAGGAAGCTGTGACTTTCAAAATAAAACAAACCGTGTCAAAATTTGATCGTATTTAACTTGACTACGATGTAACGGACGTAATAAGTGGAGATACGCCAGGAGTCAACAGGTTTAAGGTTTTACCAGGGCCATTAAGAGAGAAAAGAAGAGCTTTTTTTATCATGTTGTTGACAGCTGTGCTCTCATATTAGCCTCACATGTTGCTTGTTTGGTGCCACTGCAAAACAGTCCCCCTAACAAACAATCACCCGTGGCGCGACGTTCTGCCGCTCTATGTTCTCAATGTTTTGTAAGCAAACATCGGTATTGCAGTATATGAGAAATTCATATCATGAAGAATAAAAACACAGAATTCGTGAAACACAGTGAAACGTTGTCGTGTAAACGGGGCCTTAACTGAACTGTCCACTTCATAACTTACTGATGCTTTTGTTTTATTTTATCTCTTTGTTTCTTTATTTGTTTTGTCTTTTTGTTCCTCAGTTTTACCTCTTTTGCACAACTCCTCTCTACTTGGGTTCTGTACACTTCATTACCCAAATCCTTACTTTATTGTTCACTCACTAATTCAGTCTGGGCTTTGTAGTTTTTGCTTGTATTTGACCAAAAATCCAACTTTAATCTGATATCAGCAATATTTAAAAAGACAGTCACTGTGTTGATTTGAGTTAAAAAGCTGTGAAGTCTGATCATTTGGATAAGAAATATAAAACCCATTTAGCAACAACTTCCAAGCTCCAGAGGAATGAGACTCTCAGTCCACATCAGTCCTTGTTTGCCAAAAGCAGACTCAGTATAAAACTCTTCTTGTTCTTGGCTGCAAACTGTGTAACCGTAGAAGTCTTAAGTGAGGCGGTGCTGAATAAGAACTCCTGTGCTCAGCGATCAGCGTATCCCTGATAAATAAAGAGGACAGATGACAGTATCTCATGTCAGGAGCAGAACCACTGCAAACATCATCATCGTCCTCAGGTAGTGAAGCCTGACTCTGCATGTGAAAGAAGAAGCTGAGAAAAGGTTTGGGAGGAATAACAGCCGGAGCATCCTGACCTGTCCACAGCCATTGATTATGTGCTCTTCACATTCCACTGTTTTGATGCACAAAGTGGACAAGTCTTTTATTAACGCACTCTGTGTCCATCAACAAGCCCTACAGTGAAGAGGAAGAGAGCTGCACAGCCCGTCTGTCCGCGCCGCAGCAGCTCTGCACTTATTCCATCGTTTCCCTCCAGGATCGAATTACGGATACGAGGAGGAGGGGGGGGGGTAGAAATCCATAATCCACAAAAACACTCTGTCCGTCACTCTGCAGCGACTCAGACGCTTTTGCCCTGTACTCTAACTCAATAAATAGCTTTTAAGTATGGAAAAGGTATTTTCTCCCCTGATGAAGAAGGACACTCACTCAGCATCAGAAACGCCGTCCCATCCTCGCCGACTTCATCAAAGCTGCAGCTCTTCAATCAGCTTCCTACGCCCCTCCCTCTCACACACATCATGCTTTCAACATGTCACACACACACACACATACACACACATGTATATTCAGGATTCTGTCTGAGCTGTGTGACAGGAGTCCGGTTTCACTCCGCTTCACTTTTATCGATCAGACTCTTACCGGTGTCCTGACGCTAAGTGAAACACTAAGTGTGATTGATGCCTCGATTACCCTCGCTGAAACAGAATGAACTCGAGTGTTGTTTCGTTTTTTTATTTTGTGACAAACCTGCATCCTATCAGCAGCGAATGTGACATCACATAACTGACATCAACTTCTGAACTTTGACTCCTTTTTGATCCTGTCAAGATCCAAAGCCTCGTTTTCAGCAGGCAGTCTGGTACAGATCAGTACAGTTTGGTACGGGTCTGATCGGTAAAGCCTGATCTTGTGCGCGTTTCCACAGCCAACCGTACCCTGCTGGATGGGCCGGATGGCGAGGGCCGCGTCAGCTACGTAGCAGCGTGACGTCACTGCAGCGCTACACAGTGTACCCTGCAAATAAATGCAACGAAGAAGAAATTAGTGGCATTGTAGACAAAGAGCAACAATGGAGGACATCCTGCAAATCTTCTACTTTGTGATCAGCATGTGGCTCTTTATTCCATAACACAATGAAGCTTTGTTTCAGGAAAGGCTGCGTGCGGGGTGATTGACCAATCAACGTACTGCAGTGATTACAGCCCCACCCCTGGGGCCGGTTTTGGTACGGCTTGGCACCCCAGCGGAAGGGTACTGAAAAGTGGAGCGGTATGGGTCGCTTATTTGGGGACCCGTCGAGGTTTTAGTCTATGGAAACGCCACAAAGTGCTTGCCGTACCAAGACAAACCGAACCGATCCGCTTGGTGGAAATGAGGCCTAAATCTTTCGAAGGCAAGATACCACCTTAGCGTAAGGATGAGAGAAACATTTCTACAAGGTGTAATAATTGTTATAAGTTTTCCCGTCTCGTATCCTGAATGCATGGGGGGGCGGGGCTTATGACCTGTACTGCAGCCAGACACCAGGGGGCGGGGCTTATGACCTATACTGCAGCCAGACACCAGGGGGCGGGGCTNTAAACTGACGTGGACTTCTTTCTCCTCCTCCTGTAGGTCGTACCTGGACATGCTGAAGGTCATCATGTTCAGTTACCTGTTCTGGTTCGTCCTCACCATCATCTTCATCACGGGGACCACGCGGATCAGTGTCTTCTGTATGGGTTACCTGGTGGCCTGTTTCTACTTCCTGCTCTTCGGCGGCGACCTGCTGCTCAAACCAATCAAAAAGATCCTCCACTACTGGGACTTCCTGATCGCTTACAACGTCTTTGTGATCACCATGAAGAACATTTTATCCGTGAGTCGTTAGTCTCTGTTTGCTTTAACTGATCCTGTGTTCAGGTTTTAAACCTTCTGCATGAATCAAAGTAGGTTCAGCTCTAACAACACGTCTGTTCTCAGATCCTGGCCTGTGGCTACATCAACTCTCTGCAGGTGAATCACTGCTGGTTGATCCAGCTGCTCAGTTTGGCCTGCACCATCAAAGACTACAAACCCCCCAATCTGAGTGAGTGAAACCTACATTTAGTATCTTTTCATCACTGTTAATTCCTTTTCTAGATGCATTTTAAAGGAAGAGCAAATAAGCAGAGGTCTGTAGGTTAGTTAGGGTCATACACAGGATGTCAGTTGATTTATAGATGTTCAGTTGTCCTACCACGCCCCCTGTTGTCCAACAGTTTGAGGACATGCCAGAGTTGGATCATAGAGGCTGTAGAGAAAACTGTAGGAAAACCGCGATGCAAAACTATAAATCAGCTGTCACAATAACATCACGTGACTCCTCTGACTCTGCATAAACTGAAATCTTAGTAAGTATTTTGATCCACATGAACCTGATAAGTCTAGAAAAATATCTTACGTTTGCACCATGATTGCCAAGTTCAGATTTTGCAATGATAGTAGTTGTGGTTTTGGCATTAAACTCCAACTCCATGTGTAAACGTGTGATAGAATGACATTAAAATTAAAGAGCCTTGAATCTTGTGGACACTGAATTAATTGTTGTATTGTTCTCAAGATTTAAGAACAATAAAAACAAAAACTACACTGCAAAAACGGAAATCTAAGCAAGTCATTATGTCTTATTTGTAGTAAAAATTGTCTTATTGTTCTTAATTTGAGCCACATTCACCAGACCAGGTCAAAAAAATGTCTTATTTCAAGTTTTTTTAAGACAAAAATGAGGTGTAAATTGCTTGTAACAAGTCAAAAAAATCTGCCAATGGGATAAGACGAATTCGCCCGGGAAGTTCTTTGAAATGAGAAAGATGTCTTAAAACAAGAATCTTTTATCTTATCCCATTGGCAGATATTTTTTTTTACTTGTTACAAGCAATTTACACCTCATTTTTGTCTTTAAAAAACTTGAAATGAGACATTTTTATGACCTTGTCTTGTAAATGTGGCTCAAAATCAAGAATAGTAAGACAAATTTTACTGAAAATAAGACATAATGACTTGCTTAGATTTCAGTTTTTGCGGTGTGAAAAAAATCATAAAACTAAAACAGGAGCAGAGTCTCATGTGAAGTTGAAAACTAAGGAATAAAAATGGGTTTTGAGAGAAGTTTTAAAAATGGATAGTTCGGTGGTCTGTCTAAAGTGGTCACATGACATTAATTTGGCACCGACATCCAGGAAGTAACTCATCTCCTCAGCTGTCCAGGTGAGAACGTCAGACGTTGTTACGTTTATTTCAGTTTGATTTACCTCGACCTTATCTAAATCCCCCTGAGCTACTGATTAACAGTGAATATAAACGCGCTCAGTCAGTCAAACAGTGATTCACGTCGCTCACTGTCGACTTTATGTATAGGAGAGAGTGTTTGCATTTCTCCCGTTGGTGGTCAGTTTGTCTTATCATTTCTTTCTATTCTCTGTTTGCTTTTTAAGACTTTTGTTTGGTATCTTTTAGGTTGGCATACATTCTATACAAATATTTGATTCCTGCTGTCAGTACCAGGTTTTGATAACTTCATGTTTGATCCACCTCGCAGCAAAAACTGAAATCTGATCAAGTGCCTGTCCTGTTTTAAGACAAACCATGCCAAGTCTGCCAGAGCAAATCTTTACATCTTTGCAACACCACAAAGACAAGATACTTAATAGTCAAACTGATAAACTTTATCGTTTTTGTGCAAATATTTGCTCGTTTTGAAATGGATGCCTGCAACATGTTTCAAAAAAGCTGGGACAGGATCCAGAGAAGCCGGCGGCGGCGGCGTTTGTGTGTGTTGTTGATGTGTGACTTTGTCTTTGCATGGTAGAGTTTGAACTGTCACTTGTAGATGTAGTGATGAACTGTGTTAACTGACAATGGTTTTCTGAAGTGTTCCTGAGCCCACGTGCTAATATCCTTTACACAATGATGTGGGTTTTTAATGCAGCGCCGCCTGAGGGGTCAAAGGTCACGGCCATTCAATGTTGGTTTTGGGCCTTGCTGCTTACGTGCAGAGATTTCTCCAGATTCTCTGAATCTTTTGATGATATTATGGACTGTAGATGATGAAATCCATCAATTCCTACAGTTGTTTGTTGAGATTCATTGTTCCTAAACTGTTGGACTGTTTGCTCACGCAGTTGTTGACAAAGTTGTGAACCTGGCTCCATGTTTGCTTGTGAAGGACTGAGCCTTTTGGGGATGCTCCTTTTATATCCAATCATGACACTCACCTGTTTTTAATGAACCTGTTCACCTGTGGAATGATCCAAACAGCTGTTTTTTCAGCATCAGCAACTTTCACAGATTTTTGTTGAACCTGTCCCAATTTTTTAGGAATATGTTGTAGACATCATATTCAAAATGAGCAAACATTTGCACAGAAACAATAAATTGTATTAGTTTGAACATTAAATATCTTATCTTTGTGGTTTATTCAATTGAATATGAGTTGAAGAGGATTTGCAAATCATTATATTCTGTTTTATTTACATTTTACACAATGTCCCAACTTCATTGGAATTGGGTTGTAAATATAACCCCATATCTCAAACTTTAATGAAACGTATAGACTTTTGTCTGGATGTGCAATAAAACATTCATTTGTTGATGAATCAATGTGCCGTGATGAATCTATCACTAACTTTAACTCAAATAATTTGCTGCTCTCGTGTTTCGGCTCCAGGTGATAAGGGGTGTGAGCTGCCCAGCAACGACGCCGGTATCATCTGGGACAGTATCTGTTTCGCCTTCCTGCTGCTGCAGAGACGAGTGTTCATGAGCTACTACTTCCTCCATGTGGTGGCTGATATAAGAGCCTCTCAGATCCTCGCATCCAGGTACACAAACCCAGGCTGAGGCTGAAAATACTCCCAGATTAAGATTATTCCATCAGTTTGATTTATGTTTATGACTTTTTTGGGACATGAGGATTTATGAGGGGAAAAGGACGCTGAGTTTTTAGAATTGGATGGATGTTTGACACAAAAGAGGAGTTTCTACAAACCTGGGAGGGACCTGATGCTGTGTGTTCAACATTTAACTTGTGATGTGTGTGTGTGTGTGTGTGTGTTTCAGAGGGGCGGAGCTCTTCCAGGCCACCATCGTGAAGGCGGTGAGAGCTCGACTGGAGGAGGAGCGTAAATCTGTGGAGCAGCTGAAGAGACAGTGAGACTCTTGATAGTTGACGGGAACCTGGATCGGGTTTTTCTTTTCTATATTTAAACATTTACATCAAACAAGATATTTCCTTTGACTTAAAGTTAGGGTTTAAACACACACATTTAGACCCAAACATGTTTAAAATGTCTTTCTCTGGATTGTTTCAACCACACTTTACTGCATTTTTAAGAACCACTCTTGATTAGAATGAACTTGTAGAAAAAGTCTAAAGATAACCAACCAAACAAATAAATTAATCCAATTCTGCTACATTTGTACCTTTCAGGGCTTCACATAGAAAACACAGAGAAAAATCACTGCAGGGGAAACATTGATTGAAATTACATTGATTTTTTACTTTTAAAATAACAGAGTTGAATGTTCAAGTGAAATAAAATACAATTTCACAACAACAACAAAAAAAACAGTTTTAAATCATACTTTTCAAATACAGATTTTAAGGGATTATTAAGTGTTTTTTTTTTGTTTTTAACTTTTATTTGACCCATTGAGATTAGGGCCACTGGAAAAAAAAAGTGTCCCAAATTTATTCATTTTTTTATTATTATTCTAGACTTAAGTCCTTTTCTCTCTATTTTTTATTATTTCTTGATTATTATATTGGACTTTTTTTCACAGAGGCTCTAATCCTGTTGTACATGTAACAAATATCTTAGCCAATAAAATATTCCCCTTTTTTTCCATGCTGTACCTTTAACCCTGTAAAGCCCAACCTATCAAAAAAATAGTCTGAAAATTCTTTTTTTTTGTAACTGAGATGTTTATTAACCCTTTTAACAAAATCCACAAGAAAATATTTCTTTATCATTTTATTCATGATATATCTCTTGCATCACATTTGACACACTTGGCAATTTTGCAAACTATTTTATCTTTTTTATTAAAGTGTTTTTGCATTCATTTCATGCAGAAAACACTTATTTCAAAAAAAATAAGAGCCAAAATGCAACTTCAGCTGACTGTAGTGATATGACAATCCTCAAAGTGTGAGAATATGTGTTTAAAAATATTTTTAACAGGTTTTAAAAAGAAAAAAAAAATCATTTTGAAGAGTTAGCAGTTTTTGAACTCCTGTATCAAATGTGTTTGGCTTTATAGGGTTAAAGAAAGTTTAAACTAAGCAGCGTGTTTCTGTATTTTGATCGTAACCTGTAAATGAACGTATCCAGAAATCCACTTAAGTCTGCTCAGAGTTGGGATCTGAAAAGTCTGACTCCTCTCTGTTTCCAGGAAGCCACCTCTTAGTATATGATCCCACATAAAGACAATGTATTTCCACCACTTACAGTTATCTCAGGAGTCACTCATAAGATAAGATCCACTCCCGCTCTAATGAGCACTCTGACGTTACATAACTCATTTCCATATGGAGTCAGGAGATGTTTACGTGCTGTTCCTCTGTGTCGATCGTCTCTCTGATCTAATCAGGATGGAGCGCATTAAGGTGAGGCAGCAAAAGTTTAAGAGGGGCAAGGAGAAGATGCTGAGCATAGCACAGGAGTCTGGAGAAGGACAGACCCTCGTCCAGCCGGAGGAGGAGGATGATGATGGTAGGACGAAGGCCGCCGGGGTCTCACTCTGTTAAACCCCTTTTCCACCTGAGTGACGCTGGTGCTGCTTCAGAAAAATCAAGAAACAACTTGTTTTTCCATAATCAAGGTCTCCATAAACTCAAACACACGTGAAAATGGGATCTTATATTCACCGCGTACAGTTGTGCTCAAAAGTTTACACACATGAGTTTTTGATGTTTTCTCAGAGAATATGAATGATATCACAAAAACCTTTCTGTCACTCATAGTTAGTGGTTGAGTGAAGACATTTACGAAAATAAGAGGCACTTGAGAAAAAATGGGCTGCATGGTCGAGTGAACAGAAGGAAGCCATTTCTACACAAAGTGGATCATTTGGAGTGATGAGACCAAAACTGAACTTTTTGGCCACAACCATAAACATTGTTCCATTTGGAGAGGAGTCAACAAGGCCTATGATGAAAGGTCCACCAGTCCTACTGTGAAACACGGAGGTGGATCACTGATGTTTTGGGGATGTGTGAGCTACAAAGGCTCAGGAAACTTGGTCCAAACTGATGAATGAAGGATGAATGCAGCATGTTATCAGAAAATACTGGAGGAAAATTTACACTCATCAGCCCAGAAGCTGCACATGAGACAAACTTGGACGTTCACACATGACAATGATCCAAAACACAAGGCCAAGTGGACCTGCCACTGGCTACAGCAGAATAAAGTGAAGGTTCTGGAGTGGCCATCTCAGTCTCCTGACCTCAATATCATTGAGCCACTCTGGGGAGATCTCAAACCTGCAGTTCATGCAAGACAGAGCAAGAATTTACAGGAACTGGAGGCTTTTTGCCAAGAAGAATGGTCAGTTTTACCATCTGAGAAAATAAAGACCCTCATCCACAACGAGCACAAAAGACTTCAAGCTGTCATTGATGTTAAAGGGGGAAATACACGCTATTAAGAACTGGGGGATGGAAACTTTTCATCAGGGTCATTCTGGAAGTTTCTGTTGTCATTATGATTTAAAAGTAGTAAACTCGTTTTTTTTGTAAATGTCTTCACCCAACCACTAACCATGAGTGACAGAAAAGTTAAAGTTAAAAAAAATATATTATAAATTCTGCTTGGGTATGTAAACTTTTGAGCACAACTGTGTTTTTTCAACTTCAGACCAAAATGTTTTCTCTTTAACTTCTTAAGACCTGAGCTTTTATCTGGTGTGCATTTTTTATTTCTCCTTACTTTTAAGGATCAGTGAGACCTATTAAGTATGAAAACTAAACTTGGTCTTTGTACAGGAAGTTATGTTTTTAGTTTTATTAGTTAGCTACTAGTTTTTAGATATAAGTGACATTGGTCGTAACTACACATTTTTTGTTTCCGAAATTGGTGTAAAGTTATGACATCACCAAAAGATGACGTGGGAAGCGTCTCTGAATGTGGCTTATGAATTAAAGTTTTAAAAAATGAAGTTTCATGGGTCTGAGAGGCAAAAATGTGATGTAGTATTTGACATATGATATCGATCGATTGAATTATCAGGAACCGGTTCTCGACCCCCATCCTAAGTGATGTCTATCTCATTTTAAATTGGGAATTAAGATCAGGAATATATCTAGATGTTTGACTTTCAAGAAAGTCCTCACAGTCCGTGTTTTGTTCTGATTTTGGGTCATTTTTTCCCAGTTGAAACCCAAAGAACTGCGACCAGATCAGGCTCTGAACCAGCACTGGAAGCGTCTTGGTGGAAAAGGGGTTTTAGAAAAGATGCTATTTAAGTCACACATCAGCTAAAAGAACGAGTTTGAGTTATAAAAGTATGTTTTCATGATGTGTTTTCTAAAGTGTTTGAGTTAGAAGCATTGTGCCTTGAAGTTTGCAGAGTTTTCTTATCAAATGTTGCTGTATTTGTGAAATTTTAGGAGCACAGCGAACGAAAGCCAAGACCAAAAAAAAGCAGTGGTGGAGGCCGTGGGTTGACCATGCTTCCAGTAGGTTGACCCCCCCAAACTCCCTTTTTTCTCTTCCTCCACTTTGATTGGCCCTTGTGTCCTTGACCAGAACGCTGAGGATTCCCATACTGCCCCTGGGCTCTGAAGGCACCACTGTAGCCACCCAGACTTTAGTCCTTTTCTGTCTCTATTTAAGGCTGGCCCTGGTAACCTGCAGCTCCTGTGAGAGTGGAGAGGCTTTTCAGTCTCAAGATGATCTATAAACGCGTGTCAGTATCGGCGCGCGCAGAGCAGGGTGTCCTTAAATAGACACGGTGAGACGGCAGAGAAAAAGACTAACGGCTGGAGGTTTGTCGTAAACACCACCTCTGCTCTCAGAGTCCACAGTAGAGAATCGCTCTGTTGTGAAACACTTTCACGCAAAGACATGAAGTCGACTCGTCTTTATTCTCAGCGCTGGAATAAAGAAACAGAAGAGCTCGTTCATTCTTTGCTCGCAGACATGATCACCAAACAGCGACGACTATCTGACCAAAAACAGAAAACTAAATAACGCTGAGCTTCCTGTTTGGTCTGAACTCATGTCTCATCTTATTCTCCTTTCATGTGACATTTTCAAATTATTTCTTCTCCGTCATTGGATGTTTCATCTCCATCTCCATCCCCCAGCATCCTCCCTCACTCCCCGCCCACTGCGGTTCTGTTCAAGGACATAAGTCAGCCTCGTCTATCCCATTGCTTTAACTCTTAACTAACACAGACAGGAGTCGCTGGCTCTGTCAAAGTTTAAAGACGACTCCAGGAGTGAGAGTCGCTCTTCATTGTGCTTTGTGCTCGCAGATAAATCAGCCGTTAGTTCCTGATGTTTTTCCTGCATACCTCTGTTTCATCCTGTTGTTTCTCTGATGTCTTTAAACTGTGAGCTCAGTGAGATGATTGAGGTGTAGTTACGTAGAGTTTTAACGGTAAGTGGTGTGAGTCTCACGCTCATGTGTCTGTGTTTGACTGAGTGTAACTCGTCTCTCTGCCCCTCAGTGGTTAGAAGTGGAGACTATTACTTGTTTGAGACTGACAGCGAGGAGGAAGCCGAGGAGGAGGAGGAGAAAAAGGACGAGGAGCCGCCAAAGAAATCGGCGTTCCAGGTGACTCCAGATATTTACAGGCTAATACTTCAATTATTGAATAAATCAAATTACAATAAATGATGTCGAAATAAAACACTGTGAAAACATATTAATAAGCTTCTCTTTAAACCAACATAGCCCCTTTTTAAACCAGCATAGCCCCTCTTTAAACCAAGATATCCCCTCTTTAAACCGGGATAGCCCCTCTTTCAAACAGGATAGCCCCTCTTTATACCAAGATAGCCCCTCTTCAAACAAGAATAGCCCCTCTTTAAACTAAAACAGCTCCTCTTTAAACCAGGTTGCCCCTTAAAATCAGGATAGCCCCTCTTTAATCCGGGAAAGCTACTCTTAAGATGGGATAGCCCCTCTTTAAACCGGGATAGGACCTCTTTAAACTGTGATAGCTCCTCTTTAAGCAGGATAGCCCCTCTTTAAACAGGAAAGCCCCTCTTTATACCAAGATAGCCCCTCTTTAAACCAGGATAGCCCCTCTTTAAACTAACATAGCCCCTCTTTAAACCAGGATAGCTCCTCTTTAAACCAGGTTGCCCCTTTAAACCAGGATAGCCCCTCTTTAAACCAGGATAGCCCCTCTTTAAATGAGGTAGTCCCTCTTTAAACCGGGATAGCCCCTCTTTAACATTTTTGGGATGAATGAAAAATCCAGTCGAACACCAATCGTAGGCTGACACTTACCCTCTGACTGACTTTAGTTCAATTTATCTCCATAGAATTTTATCAAATTAAAACTGTCAGGTTGTTATAATGTTATGTATCTTTTTCCAGGTGCTTGATTTCTTGTTCATGCTATCTCTGTTTTTAAGGTGCATTAAAAACTAACAGTAAAAACCACTAACACTAATGAAGAGATGCCTAACAGCTGAATATCCTCTTTTTTTCCAGTGTTTTCTAACAAAGTTAACACCTGCAGTGTTTAAACATCTGTAATCCTCCACTGATGAACTAATTAACACACTAACCTCTGCCTCTGTTGTCTCTCTGTAGCGAGCTATCGGGAAGTTTGTCTCTGCTGTTCTGGCTTTGCCCAAGTCTATCATTAAGCTGCCTAAAACTATCCTGCAGTATGTGATGAAGGCAGGAAAGGTACTCACCACCAGCTAACACAGCTAACACAGCGCTGTCTCTTCCAGCTCTTGTTTGGTTTCTGCTCCAGGCATCAAACACAAACTGGAACAGAGAAAACTTGAACTTTTGCATGTCTGATCCTGAGCTGGACTGGTTGCATGGTGCTTTATTCTGAAAGGGTTTTGGTTTGATTGAAGTGTTTCCTGTTTTGTCTTGGTGTTTTAACTGTACACATAATTTCAAACACTTTCCTCTATTTTGCTTGATGTTGGATATGGCTGGGCCATAAAATGATAATAATATATGGGTCAATGACGTGACGTCCCTTTTTTGTGTCAGAGTGCAATATTTCCTTCCATCATGAATTGAGTATTTCATCACATGTATTTCTTTATTCTATGAAACCTGTGTTATTTGAACACATCTTTAAACTATTAAAATATAACATGTTTTTTTGTGTTTTGGTTCCTCAAACCCCCAAATTGTCAGGTGGTGCAACCGACCTGACAAGTATCCACAGTAATTAAACTCTAAAAATTGAATGTCAGTTATTGTAAATGGAAATTAAAAATACAGTGGCATTATTTTATGCTTGACCATATTTCAATAAAACATTCTTTGCAAATGAAAAGAATTTTAAAGCTGTTGAGAAATTTAAAAAACTTTTGTCCCGTAATTTTCACCTTGTCAAATGTCAGGGTGGTGCAACCGTAACATTAGACTTTTATTTTAAAGTGAAGAGAATAAAACAGGAAACAGGAAACTGCATCAGCCAGAGGAGCCCAAATGA
Organism: Thalassoma bifasciatum; assembly: GCA_008086565.1. Lineage (NCBI taxonomy): Eukaryota > Metazoa > Chordata > Actinopteri > Labriformes > Labridae > Thalassoma > Thalassoma bifasciatum. Next base: position 151,848 of record RPOG01000430.1, read on the forward strand.
CATTTGTGACCAAGTGGAAAAGTTTGTAGATTTCTCTGAAATACTGATAAAAAAGGTTTTTTCACTTCATTGGTGACTGGAACAATTTCCATGTCAGGTGGAACAACCAATGTAATAATGTGAAATGTTATTTTAACATCAAATTATTTATCTTATTCACAAATAAAAGAAATAAAACACACAAAAGGAAAATGTATGAGTCACTACAGACACTTGAGAGATACTTGCCAATAATTTCACACAGAAAAAATAACAGGAACATATAAATATATTTTCATATATTTGGTTGCGCCACCTGACACTTTTGGGTGCTCAAATTAAAAAAACGAAAAAATAATGAACCTAAAATCTTTGAAATGTTGGTCAACTACTGAAATCTGTTAAAAAAACATAATCCTATACTCAGAAATATGTTTTTATCCATTTTCAAAGAACTTTTTTAAAATAAGTTTTCAGACCCTCTTTTTGTCATTGACCCATATATCATGATCAGAGGTGAAAGTAAGCCGGCTTAATAATATGAGCCCACTCTCAATAAACAGAATTTATATTCACTTTTTTATGGATTTATAATTTTGCCAAACCGTGTAGCATTAGTTGGAATAGATGAATAAATGTTGATTGTTTAAGTTTTTATTTATCCCACCATTATTGCTGTGTAAATTATTGCTAATCCGGGGAATGATTAACATTGACGTGAGCAGCCTCTTCACATAGTACGATTACTACGAATAGTTCCAAAATAAAATGATCTAAATTCATTCTTTTTTCTTCTGACTCGTGTTAAAAAGGTGAAGAAAACTTGTCAGTAATGATTAATATTGGTGTGAAACACTCACACTGTGATACATTTTTTAATCGCCCAGCCCCACTGTTGCATGATTCACAAGCGAGAATCCTCCCCCTCTGTTTCGTACTCACCCCTTCATTCCCTGCTCTCCAGTTTCTCTACCACGCCTGGATCACGGACCCCAAAGCTGCGCTGAGAGCTCGAGGCAAAGAGAAACGCAAGTTCTGGAAAAAATACACCAAGGGAGTTCGACACAGAAAGAGCAAGAAAGATGGTGAGAAAATCCTACAGGAGAAAAAAAAAGATACAGGAGAGGAAGTTGAGCATTAATCGTAACGAGGTGTCTTCACGTTTCCTCAGCAGGTCATGTGACCGTGGACCTGGGGGAGCTCTCTGATGGGGGAGAGAAAAGCGAGGAGGGCAAGAAATCTGGCAGCCCAGGTCAGTTCAGGAGAAATATCCTCATGGTTTTGTGCTGTGGTGTTTCTCCGTGTTACTTTCTTAGTTGTGGAATCTGAAGCATCAGTCGACTTTATTCCTTTGTCTGTCATTAAAAAGGGCTGAAATCACTGAATTTTAGGATTTTATTATTCTACGTTATCTTAAAAATAAACACCTCCTGTCTCAAAGAATTTTGCCTTCTCCTCCTTTGAGCCGAAAATGTAGTGTCCATGATTTCCAAAAAGAAGTTCATGAATTTTTATTTCTTTCAGAGCAGATATTCCTAAACTTTTCAGTCCATGACTCCTTAAATAGTGATACCAGAATGCACTAATAAGCTGATCCAAAAACAAATAAAGCAAACAATAATAACTCAATTTAGCTAATGGGTAGAAAACTAGAGTATGTATTTAAAAGTATAAATCAATCCACCACCACTGAAACTGCCCTGGTTCAGTCACCAATGTGAATAATATCAAACAATGTATTATTTTTCTTTTTATTAGAACAATAATGGATGAAATAAGGGATTATGAATAGTTTTTGATTTTCAAAGACATTTTTTGACCCTTTTATAGGTGTTTCCCAGTCCCCAGGGAGGTCACAACCCGCAGTTGTTGAGCCCATGTGGTGACTTCCACTTAGGAGTATTTTCTGTTTTTAATGCAGTGACCTCTGCTCTAGAGTTATGTCAATTTTTCAATGCAGTGACTTCCACCACAGAGTCATGTCTGTTTTTCAATGCGGTGACTTACACTACAGAGTCATATCTGTTTCTTAATGCGGTGACTTCTACCACTGAGTCATGTCTTTTTTTAATGTGTTGACTTCCTCTACAGAGTCATGCCTTTTATTCAATGCGGTGACTTCCATTACAAAGTCATGTCTGTTTGTAATGCAGTAACTTCCTCTACAGAGTCATGTCTGTTTTTCAATGTGGTGACTTCCTCCACAAAGTCATGTCTGTTTGTAATGCAGTAACTTCCACCACAGAGTCATGTCTGTTTTTCAATGTGGTGACTTACACTACAGAGTCATGCCTTTTATTCAATGAGGTGACTTCCACTACAAAGTCATGTCTGTTTGTCAATGTGGTGACTTCCACTACAGAGTCATGTGTGTTTTTCAATGCGGTGACTTCCACTACAGAGTCATGTGTGTTTTTCAATGCGGTGACTTCCACTACAGAGTCATGTGTGTTTTTCAATGCGGTGACTTACACTACAGAGTCATGTCTGTTTTTCAATGCGGTGACTTACACTACAGAGTCATGCCTTTTATTCAATGAGGTGACTTCCACTACAAAGTCATGTCTGTTTGTCAATGTGGTGACTTCCACTACAAAGTCATGTCTGTTTGTCAATGTGGTGACTTCCACTACAGAGTCATGTGTGTTTTTCAATGCGGTGACTTCCACTACAGAGTCATGTGTGTTTTTCAATGCGGTGACTTACACTACAGAGTCATGTCTGTTTTTCAATGCGGTGACTTACACTACAAAGTCATGTCTGTTTTTAATGCAGAGACTTCCACGACAGTCACATCTATTTATCTATGCGGCGACTTTCACCACTGAGTCATGTCCATTTTTCAGTGAGGTGACTTTCTCTGTGGAGTCATATCTGTTTTTTAATGCAGTGAGTTCTACTACAGAGTCATGTCTATTTTTCAATGCGGTGACTTACACCACAGAGTCATGTCTGTTTGTCAATGTGGTGACTTCCACTACAGAGTAACATCTGTTTATCAATGCGGCAACTTCCACTACAGAGTCATGTCTGTTTTTCAATGCGGTGACTCCCACTACAGAGTCATGTCTGTTTTTCAACGTGGTGACTTACACTACAGAGTCATATCTGTTTCTTAATGCGGTGACTTCTACCACTGAGTCATGTCTTTTTTTAATGTGTTGACTTCCTCTATAGAGTCATGTCTGTTCCTCAATGCGGTGACTTCCTCTACAAAGTCAAGTCTGTTTTTCAATGCGGTGACTTCCACTCTGGAGTCATGTCTGGTTTGAATGCAGTCCATTCCACTACAGAGCCATGTCTATTTCAAACCATTTATGTTGGATTTTTTTTTTTCTCTGGTGGATTAAAAGAACATCATATTAACAGTTTGTGGTCATGCCAAGTTAAGTTTTAACTCAAGAATCTGATTTTTACTGATAATAAGAGTCACAAATCGGCAAGATTTTAGGTTTTCCTGAAACATTTAACAACAGCTAATGCTTTTGTTGCTATTCTGCTTCAGATAACATCATAAAACGAGTCTTCAACATCATCAAGTTCACCTGGGTGCTCTTCCAGACGACGGTGGAAAGCTTCACCAAATGGATGAACGACATGTGCAGGGAGTACATCGACATCTCCACCGTGCTGCGTATCGAGCGCTGCATGCTGACCAGAGAGGTCAAAAAGGTGAGAATGAAGACGATGTGATGACTGGATCTCGAGTTTAGAGTCTCGACCTAACAACAACTCTCCAATCAGGGAAACGTGCCGTCCAGAGAGAGCATCCACGTCTACTACCAGAAGGCCATGAGGCTGAACATGTCCAGACAGGCCAGCATGGACATCCTGAGTGAGGACGAGTCGGCGTCTGGATCCTCCAGAGTCAGGAGGAGGAGAGGGGGGTACCGTATGGAGAGCCAGGACTCCACAGCCTCCAGGGACAGCATTTCCAGGTACGAAGATCATGTTTCTGCTGCGTCATCATACAGACACATTCCACCCCATTCTTGGCACGTTTGTTTTAATTTCTGTGTGTTTAAAAACTTTATTTACTCCATGTTGTCTGTGTAACCTAACATAGACTCCATCTCATCCTTCTCATTCCCATCCCTCACTCTCGTCACCTCTCAGCGCTTTGACTGAGGCAACCACACTCCTTTCTCGCCAATCCACGCTGGAAGACCTGGACGGGATGCCGGAGTGCATTCCTAAAACCAGCGAGCGGGCCAGGCCCAAACTGAGAAAGATGTACGGCCTGGACATGTCCAATTCATCCATGGACAGCTGCAGCAGCTTCGTGTCCAGGTGCTCGGTCCCAGCATCTCGTGTTCACTCTGATCTGAGTTTACATGCATAGGAAAACGGATATAAACAAATATAAATCCCTGTTTTAGCTTCTTTTACGAGCAAAGGAAACTTGGTTTGTTTGAAGGGTTTTGAAATTAGAGGCCTTGTGTTACAAACTGTGGTAAAATCCCAAAATGAGACACCCACTAACGCTGCTATAAGCTGAATAAGATCATCATAATACGTGTTTCTAAATCTGAAACTTTAGGATTAAGATTTATTTATACAATCCCCGTCATGGCTTTTATCAACACCATAATCATTATCACAATAACTGTTGTTCTTCATCTTCATGAAATCATATCTGAGATCAAACCAGAGCGTATCTAATCCTCTCACATTTCTAACATTGAACGGTTTTGCTTGTAATTTCAGGAAATCTGAGTAGATGCCATTTTTCAAAAGAGAAAAACAGCTCTGTTAATTATTTCAGGATTCTGACTTTTTCTCAGAGCTTCGATTTCACTGAAGAGTGATAACTGAACTGTCAAAACTCTGACAAAGGTTAAAAGGTTGGTATTCAGAAGATAAAGTACAAATTCAGCTTTTTTTCTTTTCTTTCTGACTTTTATCTCAAAATTCAGAGGAAAAAAAGTCACTGCTGACATTAAAGTCAGAATTTTGACCTTTTTTGTCATAATTCCCAATTCTGGGGACACAAAAGAACAGGATCCCGACTTGGGTTGTAGAATCTTAACTAAAAATTGCCTGTTTAAAGGAAGTGTTTGGACTTTCTTGAAAAGCAAGCGTCAGCGTGAGCAATAAAGACTCGACTTCCCATGAGCACTTGCTCCCCACTGTTGTGAGAATGTGACTCTTACAAATGCGTGTGTTTGTTTTGTCAAGGCAACTTTTTATAGAATACAAAGCCATGATATGATATAGTTATTTGTACGTACTAAGAGCTACCGTTTGAAACCTAACAACTATATTTTTAACTTTACTCACAGCCCGGTGCTCTGAGACATGTCTGTAAAGTTAGTGAATCCTAGTTATGTCCTACCAGTGCTCATCTACCAACTACAACCTCACCAGGCAGAGCAAACATTACCTGGCTCTTAGTTATATATCTATTATATCAAATTTCTTTGATATATTGATAGATATTGATTGTTTGAACAGACTGCTGCAATATAACCGCTGCATGTGGATTGGAATGAACATTATAACAAGCAGCTTAGCAAGTGTTTTAGCCATTGACTGTATATAGAATGGACAGCGTGGCTCTGCCTGTCACCGTTCTACGATTTTGAAGCCAAAAAACCCCGTTACTCGAGCCGCCATTGTGCAGCCAGAGTCTGCACAGTAGAGAATTTCCGGTGGAGCAAAGAAAAATAGAGAAATAAAAATATTTATTTCTTCTTTTTTAGAAGGTTTAGTCTCCTTTTGGCTCTTTCCCGAAGTTTCTTATATCCCCGATAAAGCTACTCATGAACGGCAGCTGTCAACTATCGTAAAACGAAACTTATAACACGGTTTTTAACGTCCAATAACTAAAGAGAAACTAACTTCTCAGTAAAAAAAACACCTGAACACCATGCAGCCAGATGACATCATCATACCACCTTAGTGTAAAGATGAGAGAAACGTTTCTACCAGGTATCGTAATTTTTTTAAGTTTTCCTGGCTCATATCCTGAATGCATGGGGGGGCGGGGCTTATGACCTATACTGCAGCCAGACACCAGGGGGCGGGGCATCTGCTGGAGGCTTCAGTTTGAGCAGGACGTCGTTATGTCCACTGATTATACCGTCTATGGTTTTAGCCTTTAGCTCCTGTTTTTGGCCTGTGCTCTATCACTCTCCCATTTAGCTTTTTTCTGCCCTTCTGTCCCTTTTTCTGTCAGACAGTCCAGCTCTAGTGTCCGCTGTCAATACTAAATAAATCACAGAAATCATTTTCAGCAGAGACAAACTCAGATTTTTCTTCTCACTGCCAAACTTTGTCAGTTGATGTGGTGTTTTCATAGAGACTTTGACTTGCCGCAAATCAATCCAGTCCAGTTTGACCCAACTGGAAGCTGAGAAATAGTATTTGGAAATAACCTTTTTTAGCATAGTGAGACTTTTTCAAGATCACTTAGAAAGTCCTCACAGCCCCTTGAATATCAGAATTCTGAGCAAAAAACTAAAAGAGTTCTAAAAATTCCTCCTGAACCCGTGAGCTGCGTGTTGAGGACTGTTGTGAATGCCGTTATGTCAGATTTGCCTTTTTCTCAGGCTGACTTTGATACACGCTGGCTGTTTTTGTTTCCTGCAGTGAAGCGACTCAGTGCGTCATGCTCTACTCCAGACAGGGAACCACAGACACCATCGAAGAAGTGGAGGACGAGCAGGATCAGGGCGAAGACAGGCAGCAGGTTCCCTGGGAGTCCCAGCAGCTGGATGAGAGCGAGGAGGCCGAGGGCGGGCCCTGGAGCGACGGGGAACCCAGGCGGAGCGAAGCAGAGGAGGAAAGAGAGGAGGGTGAGAGGAGGGAGAGAGTGGAGGGTGAGGAGGATGAAGGTCGTGAAGAACTCCAGGGTGAGGAAGGAGGAGAGGCACTAACTGAAGAAGAGAGCAAAGAAAGAGGAGCTGCTCTCTGGGAGTCGTTCGGTCCTGATGAGGGCCCCTCCCTCAGGCCGGAGGAGGTGGACTCCGCCCCCTCCGGCCTGGAGAAAGACTTCATCACTGAGAGCGAGGATGGAGGAGGGCAGCAGGACTTCATGTCCACAGAGGGGCGAGGTGGACTGCTCTACACCCCTGACACCGACGCCTCCAAAACCTCCGACGCCGACGTTCCTCCCAGCTACAGCAAAGCCGTCAGCTTCGACCGCCTGGAGGTCAGCGACGACGAGAGCGACATGGACATCCGGAGGAGGAGGATGGTGATGACCTCTGACAGCCGCTCGGACAGCAGGTCTGACCTGGTGATGCCTTCAATGACCACTGAGCTGACAGCCAGCGAACTGCTGCTCAACAAGTGAGTCTGGAAACGGGAAAACTCCTCAGTATTTGATGTGTGTTTGTGCTCCAGGTCAGGATATTTTGTCTCTGTGTGATGTCAGGGAAGCTTCCTTTGTTGAACTCACGAGATTCTAAGTTACAAAAATTTGGGAGACTCCAGCGAAGTGTCCTCTGCAGACATTGAAATTCTGTGTCTTTATACACAGTCAGGGTTACAGCAATACAATCTCACAAACCAACTACGACCAAAATTTGCCCTCTCTCTCCAAAGGAAAGCAAAAAAGAAATTTGTTACTGGTGCTTGCATGATGATTTAATACTCCTAGCGCCCCCTATTGACTAAAAACCGAACCCCCTCCCCAGCTACTTTGACCCACATGCATCAAATTTTTGTGCATAACTATCAGGACTAAATCTACTAAAAAAATCTTACCTCTAGTGGTGATTGCTCTACGACTGAAGCTCACATTCCCCTAAAAATGTAAAAAAAAAAAAAAAAAAAAAAAGTTTAGAAGTTCGGAAATTTGGTTTAAATGGCAGATTTTGATGATTTTTAGGCCACACACTGCAAAAACGGAAATCTACGCAAGTCATTCTGTCTTAATTGTAGCAAAAATTGTCTTATTGTTCTTAATTTGAGCCACATTCACCAGACCAGGTCATAAAAATGTCTTATTTCAAGTTTTTTAAGAAAGAAATGAGGTGTAAATTGCTTGTAACAAGTAAAAAAAATCTGCCAATGGGGTAAGATGAATACAGTAGTTTCTTGAAATTAGAAAGATGTCTTAAAACAAGAATCTTTTATCTTATCCCATTGGCAGAATTTTTTAACTTGTTACAAACAATTTACACCTCATTTTTGTCCTTAAATAACTTGAAATAAGACATTTTTATGACCTGGTCTAGTGAATGTGGCGTAAATCAAGAATAGTAATAAAAAATTTGCCAAAAATAAGGCATAATGACTTGCTTAGATTTCAGTTTTTGCAGTGCATATTTGAGCAAACTAGTTCTAGAGCTTTTGTCTGATAGTCTTCAAATCGGATATGTGTATACGAAACACATTGATAATGAAAAGTAGTTAAAGGATTTTTCGTATCTCAATGGGTGTGGCTCGGCGAGGCGGCCAAATACATACTCTGATTCGCATTTATCATGCCGAGACCTTCACAAAAGTAAAGAATGTTATGGGGAAATTTGAACAGGAAGTTCAGAAATTTGATGCCAAAGATGGAATTTTCCTACTCACAGGGTACATACTTGAGTGAATTTGTCCTAGGTTTTTTTATTGGATCATCTTAAAATCAAATACAAGTATACCAGACACTTTGACCATGACAAGTTATGAAAGAATGTTTGTTTCTTAATAGACGTGGCCAGAAGTTAGAAACCACTTGTGCACATGTGGTGTCTACAACATGCCCCAACGGCGCTTGTGGCTTTAATTATCCTTGTTTTATGAGTATTTTATTTACAAAGGAGATTATGAAAACATTTAATTTATATGCCTTTAATATTTTTGCATAAAAACTCATCAACATGTCTGTTTTCGTCTCCCAGGATGTTCTACGACGAGGATCTGGAGGAGTCAGATAAATTCTACCAGAAACAGCCTCTGATCCTGCAGCTGGTCTACGCCCTCTACAACATGCTGGTGGCGCACTCAGAGATGGTTTGTTACCTGGTCATCATCATCAACCACATGGTGTCGGCCTCCTGCGCCACTCTGGTCCTTCCCATCACCATCTTCCTGTGGGCCATGCTGTCCGTGCCACGGCCGAGCAAACGCTACTGGATGACCGCCATCGTATACACTGAGGTACAGACGTGGGAGATGGAGTTGATGTTCTCGAAAATGTTTATGACACCAGTTTTCAATCAGAGGCAACCAAGCAGAAACCTCAGGTCTGAATGTATTAAGTCTGGGCAGAAGTTTTAGGAACTGCAGTTCTGTGAGTGTCCACTAGAGGCTGACTGCAGAAACACCAGATATTACACACACTGCAACTCAAAAAAAGCAGATTTTTGCAGCAGAAAAAAAACAAAAAACTGCACTATGAGTTATTTTGTTTCCTCCCTTCTTGTAAGTTTCTGTCTACTGATTCGTCTGCTAGTTATGTTTGATCAAAACTACAGCAAAGCAGCATCTAATTGCCTGTTAATCGTGCATTAACTGAAATAGAAGTAGAAGGTTTGGTTAGTATTCTTGATATTGTTTTCACTAACCCCAATCCTCCTTCATACCTCAAGCACAGGTCTAGTTTGACATATTTGATTGGAAAATGAACTTTACAGTTGTGTTTCCTGTATTCTCTCTCTAGGTCACCATTGTCATCAAGTACTTTTTCCAGTTTGGCTTCTTCCCCTTCCATCACAAAGCGTACAAAAGCAAACCGTACTACCCTCCAAACCTCATTGGTGTTGAGAAGAAACCTGGATACGTCCACTATGACCTGGTCCAGTTACTGGCTCTCTTCTTCCACAGATCCATCCTCAAGGTAAAAACAGAATTGTACAGTGTCAGTCTGAGATTTACCGAACAAATAAAGCTTTTCAAACCTTTATTAGACAAACACCTGCTTTGACTGTTTGCATTCACAGCAAAAAACTGAAATCTGAAAGCATTTATGCTTTCCACAGAAGACTTAAAAAAACGAAAGGTGTATTCACTGATGTTTTCTCTTTCCCTGTTTCCAGTGTCACGGTCTCTGGGACGAAGACGACCCAAAAACCAGGAGAGCGCCGTCACGTCAGAGTGAATCAGAGGACGAGGGGAAGGAGAAGGAAGGGAGCGAGAAGGGATCTGAACCCGCATCCTCGCTGTTCAATGAGAGCAGAAGCTCCACTCACACGCTGAGGTCCATGACGTTTGGGACGTCCATCGATTCGGGACACTCGGGACATTCGGGGCATTCAGGACAGGTTCAGGTTCATTACCCGACGCAGCAGACGTTTCAGCGCCGCAAGAGCTCCAGCGGAGGCTCGCACATTTCTCACCGATCCCTACACTCTTCTGCGAGGTCCAAGAGAGGTGAAGGAAGCCTCTTTTTATTTCCTTCAGTGTTTTATTTCTTAGAATAATACACAGTTTGGCCAAAAAATAGTTGCCACCAAAAAAAAGGTCACACACTCATATTTAGTTAGACCATCTTAAGCTTTAATTCCAGCACACATTTACTGTGGTATTGTTTCAATAAGTTTCTGCAATATCACAAGATTTATTTCCATCCAGTGTTGCATTAATTTTTCATCAAGATCTTAGTCTGACCACTGCACAAAGTCTTCTCCAGAACATCCCAAAGATTCTCAATGGGGTTAAGGTCTGGACTCTGTGGAGGCCAATCCATGTGTGAAAATGATGTCTCATGCTCCCTGAACCACTCTTTCACAATTTGAGCCCCATGAATCCTGGTATTGTCATCTAGAAATATGCCCGTGCCGTTAGAGAAGAAAAAAATCCATTGATGGAATAACCTGGAACGTAATGTTGCTGAACCTGAGCAACTGCAGCAACGCCCGAATCATAGCACTGCCCCCACAGGCTTGTACAGTAGGCACTACTCATGATGGGTGCATCACTTCATCTGCATCTCTTCTTACCCTGATGCGCCCATCACTCTGGAACAGGGTAAATCTGGACTCATCAGACCACATGACCTTCTTCTATTCCTCCAGAGTCCAATCTTTATGCTCCCTAACAAACTGAAGACTTTTCTTTCTGGTTAGTTTTTCTGATTAGTGGTTTTTTTAAAGCTACACAGCTGTTCAGTCCCAATCCCTTGAGTTCTCTGTGCATTGTGCGTGTGGAAATGCTCTTACTTTCAATGTTAAACATAGCCCTGAGTTCTACTGTTGTTTTTCTTTGATTTGAATTGGCCAAACATCATAATATTGTGATGGATAGATCTGCATCAATCTCCTTAGCTCAGTGATTCCCAACCTGTGGTCCGTGGCCCCCTGGTGGGCCGCGGAGATATTGCAAGTGGTCCACCAAATCATTTTCAAAATAGTCTGAGTTTTAATTAAGGGTAATTATATAAAGATACAAATGTACAGAATAATTTTAAAATATTAAAACTTGGTTACATTTGTAAGGATATTCAACATGTTCAAACGTTTGTATATAAGAAAAGTCCTTGAAGAGGGCAAGTTAAAGCCCAACATGTAACATGACCCCAAATTTAACAAAACCCTGAAATTTGATTAAACAAATATTGTGTATCCCAAGACTTTAATCACTGACCCAACATTTAACAAGTTGTTATATCGTGGGCAAATGACTATCACCTTCTGAGCTCAGCATCTGTTACATCATTGACCAGTTATCACATTTCGGGTTTTATTACATTTTTTTTTCTTACATTTCGGGTCTTTGTTACAAATCAAGCGCTAACAAGGCACAATACAGCCCCCATAATTATACGGTCAGAGGTGGGCTGCGAAAAATTTTTGAGACTTAAAAGTGGGCCCTGAATTGAAAAAGGTTGGGAACCACTGCCTTAGGTGTTTTCTCTTCTTGATGCCAATAATCTGACCCTTCTTAAACAGACAAACATCTTTCCTACGACCACAGGATGTGTCTTTCTCTATAGTTTCTCTGAGGCTTGTACCTATTTGCTTTGTCAAATCCAGGTGGTGACTGTTTTTTTGGCCAGGCAGTGTACATTATATTATAAGTCATAAAAGAGGCATCATTTGTCTTGTCTCCAGCCTTGACCCCAGGCTCAGGTCTCTGTGCTTGTGAAACTGAAGCTTGATCTCCGACTCGGTGCTCAGTCACGGTTTATTTACACCCAGAAATGTAAACTGCTCCCACAGGAAGTACGGCGTCCCACAACAGCAGCCGTAAGGAGGGCAGCGTGGCCAGCGTCCACCAGAAGACGCGCAAACAGATGATCATGGAGAAGCTGAGGGAGCAGTTCTTCAAAGGGAAAGCTTTCATCTTGAAACGGTACGATGAAGCACTCAGGGTTCACTGAAGTGTCTCATTTTGTCTCCTTCCTGCTCACTGTGCTTACTCGAGGGTGTTGTTGACAAATAAACACAGGAATCATATCAGTGACACAACATCTAAAACGTCCCCAAAGTCTAAAGTTAGAGCTTTAATTGTAGTGTTCCTGTTTAGGATTAGTATCACACACACTCACACACACTCACACCCCCTGACGTTAGTGTGGTGTGGTGCTTTCGATGAGCATCATTTTAATAAAAATGTGGTAAAACTGCGCTGCTCTCAAACTTTTGACCAGCAAGAGAAGGAACCTTGTTACGCCGCATTATGTAATGATGTAATCCATTTTCACTTTATTTTGTCATAAAATTCTTGAACGCAATATGTAATAAATTTTCCCGCATCATGTAATTATTTCTCACATATTGAATCGGTTATTACAAACTGCAGGTGTTGCACTTTTTTTCCTAGAAAATGTAAAAATTTAGTGCATTATGTCATAAACTACCAAAACTGATGTTTTAATTAGAAAAAAAAATCAACTTACCTTCAGAATTACATTGAGTATCAGCATACCAGCATGAATCGTAAACATAAATTAATTTTAAAAAGGTTTTAGAGCAGTTTTTGTCTCTGTGAGCTCCCAGAAAAAATCTCTATTTGACCAATGAATGATCTTGCTACTTTTTAAAATTAATTTATGTTTACGATTCATGCTGGTACGCTGATAGTCCATGTAATTCCGAAGGTAAGTTTTTGTTTTTTTTTTCTAATTAAGACATCAGTTTTGGTGGTTTATTACATAATGCACTATATTCTTACATTTCCTAGTAAAAAAGTGCACCTGCATTTTGTAAAAAACGATGCAATATGTAAGATGGTGCGGGAAAATTTATTACATATTGAGTTCAAGAATTTTATTACAAAATGCGTCGAATTATTACAAAATAAAGTCAAAATTTATTACATTATTGGGTCATTGACAAAAAGAGGGTCTAAAAACGTGTTTTTAAAAAGTTCTTTGAAAATGGATAAAAACATATTTCTGAGAGAAGAATTATGTTTTCTAACAGATTTCAGTAGTTGACCAACATTTCAAAGTTTTTAGGTCCATTATTTTTTAGTATTTTTAATTTGAGCACCCAAAAATGTCAGGTGGTGCAACCAAATATATGACAATATATATATATGTTCCTGTTATTTTTTCTGTGTGAAATTATTGGCAAGTATCTCTCAAGTGTCTGTAGTGACTCATACATTTTCATTTTGTGTGTTTCATTTCTTTTATTTGTGAATAAGATAAATAATTTGATGTTAAAATAACATTTCACATTATTACATTGGTTGTTCCACCTGACATGGAAATTGTTCCAGTCACCAATGAAGTGAAAAAACCTTTTTTATCAGTATTTCAGAGAAATCTACAAACTTTTCCACTTGGTCACAAATGTCATTTGGGCTCCTCTGGCTGATGCAGTTTCCTGTTNGCAAAGAATGTTTTATTTAAAAAGGTTCAAGCATAAAATAATGCCACTGTATTTTTAATTTCCATTTACAATAACTGACATTCAATTTTTAGAGTTTAATTACTGTGGATACTTGTCAGGACGGTTGCACCACCTGACATTTTGGGGGTTTGAGGAACCAAAACACAAAAAAACATGTTATATTTTAATAGTTTAAAGATGTGTTCAAATAACACAGGTTTCATAGAATAAAGAAATACATGTGATGAAATACTCAATTCATGATGGAAGGAAATATTGCACTGGACACAAATAAAGGGACGTCACGTCATTGACCCTATTCCATAATGCGGCGTAACAAACCTCCTAAAATGTTTTCACTAGTGTCATTGCTCTTTCTCGACTTCTGCGCAGGTTCATGGAGATCTACCTTCCCATGAGGCAGTTCTTCTATAACCTGATCCATCCGGAGTACAGCGCGGTCACAGACGTCTACGTGTTGATGTTCCTGGCTGACACGGTCGACTTCATCATCATCGTTTTTGGATTCTGGGCGTTTGGTGTAGGTTTAAAAGTTTCTTTATTTCAGTGACACAGAGATCTAAAAGCAGCTTATGGTGCCGTTCATCACTCAGCGTCACATGTCAGTCACTCAGTTACTCCTAATTTGCAGGGATTGGTACAGGTAACTTAGCAATTGGCATGTGGTAATAAGTCAGTGTTTTTCAACCTTTTTGAGTCATGACCCCCAATTTAACATGCACTGGTGTCTGCGACCCTGCAAACAAAAAAGCAGAGCAGTTATACAAAAAAAAAACAAGTGAAAAATGTACTTTGAGTTCTTATTCTACTCCCTCAATACTTTGTCAATAAAACTCTGGCTTTAATTTCATCAACAGAGAAATGAAAAACAACTGAGTCGAGCGATCATCAGATATTTATTTTCTTTTTTTTCATGACACAATATCTTAATTCATAACTTCTGATTTTCTAAAGGTTTTTTTTTCATTATTTTGGCAAATCACTTTTGGATTTCTTGAAAATCATATAACAGCATCACAATAACTTTATAACATGATAAACAGACCAACAATATTGGCGGTTAATGTAAAAAATTTCACAAACTTTATTTTTCTTTTTGACCAAAGAAAACAACAGTTGACAGATGATTCAAGTGTTTTAGCTTTTGGCCCATGCTCTATCACGCTCCCATTTAGCTTTTTTCTGCCCTTCTGTCCCTTTTCTGTCAGACAGTCCAGCTTCCACTTTTACCACAATTACCACTTTTTTACACATGACACTGATTCAAACCTAAACAATTTACAGAGGGTAGAAAATTTGTCCATATTTCATTTTCTAAAATTGATGTTGCCGAACGTGAAAAAAAATGAGTCAAAACATTTTGTCTTTCTGTATTTTCAAGGGTTTTTCGGGGTCATTTATAGATCTTACCCTGTCAATCCACGCACGATGCTAAGTAATGAAGTAGGAAAAAATCTCCCAGTCTGAAATTCTGTGATTTAAAATTAGTTACATTTGTCTAAAATGATTTGGCGACCCCCAGAAATCATGTTGGTTACAGGACCCCAAGGTTGAGAATGGCTTTCCTAAGCATTCAGTGGCAGACTATGACCTCCTTTTGGATCTAGACTCTGTTGTTTTTACTTTAAGAGCCACAGTTTTAAAAGCTTTAAGACATTTTAAGAAATGGTGAAACCCACATGTAGAAGAAAATGGTATATGAAAACGTCAAGAAGGTATATGAAAGATAACACAGTACCATCATAACAAGCAGAAAATCAGTCTTTACATGAGAAAATGCTGAAAGTCAAGAGAATAATAACACAAGACCCAGACGCAGGTTAAAGAAGCTTTATTATAAAATAACAAGAGTCCTGACATTGAGCCCTGAGGAACACCGTGTTTCATTTCCCTCGTAGAAACACTCGGCTGCAGACATCACGTCGTCTCTCTCCGAGGATCAGGTCCCGGGACCTTTCCTGGTCATGGTCCTGATCCAGTTTGGGACCATGGTGGTGGACCGGGCCCTCTACCTCAGGAAGTCTGTCGTGGGGAAAGTCATCTTTCAGGTCATTCTGCTCTTTGGGATCCACTTCTGGATGTTCTTCATTCTGCCAGGAGTCACTGAAAAGTAAGAAATCATCCAGAAAGTGGGGTCACGAATGAAAAGTTGTTGAAGAAATTTTCAGTGAAACAATCAACATTTACGACTGTCGCTGTGTGTTTCCTTTACAGACGTTTCAGCGAGAACAAAGTCGCTCAGATGTGGTATTTTGTCAAGTGCATCTACTTCGCCCTGTCTGCCTATCAGATCCGCTGCGGTTATCCAACGCGTGTTTTGGGAAACTTCCTGACAAAGAGCTACAATTACATGAACCTCTTCCTGTTTCAAGGGTAAGCGAGTAATTTCTTCCCGTTGAGTGTTTTAGGTTGCTGCCAAAATAAATTTCTGGATTTTGATTCTCTCCTGCAGGTTCTTTTTGGTTTCAGGTTGTTTGGGCTCAGACCTCGGTGTTTGAGGCCCTGTCCCTCTAATGTGTCATTAAAAAGTTGAGGGTTCCTTATGACCTCATAATTTCAGGAAGTCTACATTTAGAGTGGTCATCAGACAGATTCAGGGATTTCTACAACATTTGAATATGTAGAAGTTTGAAAATCTACACACGTTTCATCTTTGTATCCAACAGTTACTTTATATCTATCTTTAAAGTATAGGAAAGCGTACCACCCCCTCTTACAGGTAAATACAGTCTAAGTTTTTGAGCAAAAGCTTGGGCTAAGAGATTAATAAAAGGATAAAGAAACCGTTTCTATTTCAGCTCCACAGTCAGGTTGTGTCTGTTTTTTTCCCCCAGATTTCGCCTGGTGCCGTTCCTGACAGAGCTGCGGGCCGTGATGGACTGGGTTTGGACGGATACCTCGCTGTCTCTGTCCAGCTGGATCTGTGTGGAGGACATCTACGCTCACATCTTCATCCTGAAGTGCTGGAGAGAATCTGAGAAGGTGTTTATCTTACAGGAATGGGTCTGAGAGCCAGCGCCTGTCATGCTTGAATTCAGGCTCAGATGTACTTTGGTGATTTGTTGAAATGAAGATGTTGTTGAAGATGTGAGGTTTCAGTTCAGACCTGGACTCAACAAATTGTTTTGGGGTCGCTGTCACACTTAGTGGTTCCCTTTATTTCCAAAGAACTACCTTCAGGTGCACTGCAAAAATGGAAATCTAAGCAAGTCATTACGTCTTATTTGTAGTAAAAATTGTCTTATTGTTCTTAATTTGAGCCACATTCACCAGACCAGGTCATAAAAATGTCTTATTTCAAGTTTTTTAAGACAAAAATGAGGTGTAAATTGCTTGTAACAAGTCCAAAAAATCTGCCAATGGGATAAGACGAATTCTCCCGGGAAGTTTCTTGAAATTAGAAAGATGTCTTAAAACAAGAATCTTTTATCTTATCCAATTGGCAGAATTTTTTTTTACTTGTTACAAGCAATTGATGCCTCATTTTTGTCTTTAAAAAACTTGAAATGAGACATTTTTATGACCTTGTCTAGTGAATGTGGCTCAAATCAAGAATTGTAAAGCAAATTTTACTAAAAATAAGACAGAATGACTTGCTTAGATTTCAGTTTTTGCAGTGTCTCAGATTTGTCTCAATCCGTTTTTTTGTCTCATCTGTAAATTCCTAATCCACTTAAAGCCCTTTTTCATAAATTTACTAAAAGCAAATAAAAATCTTGCATGTTTTACTTTGGTGTCTGAGAGAGCACAGCTCAAAGAAACCCCGAGAGAAAAACCTGACAGGTATATAATCTATATCTCACTTCGTTCGTCTCTCTGCAGAGATATCCTCAGCCCCGAGGCCAGAAGAAGAAGAAGGTGGTGAAGTACGGGATGGGAGGGATGATCGTGATGCTGCTCATCTGCATCGTCTGGTTCCCGCTTCTTTTCATGTCTCTTGTCAAGTCTGTCGCCGGCGTCGTCAACCCTCCGATCGACGTCTCGTTTACAATCACCCTCGGTGGCTTTCAGGTATGAACACAGTTCCTTAAATCCAAACTCCAAAGAAGCTCCATGAGGAAAAAACGAGACTTAAAGAGAACAGAGAATAGAATCAGATTCAACAGATTTGTGATTTATTCCAAAGGAAGCTGCATGAGTTCAAGATATGATATTTAGTAATTGCTATTTTCCCTGTTTTTTTGTTTTGTTTTGTTTTTTTTTTTATTTAATTTAATTTGATTTTTTAAATTTATTTATTTATTTATTTTTCATTTATTATTATTCTTTTTTCCTTCTCTTAATGTGTTTATGTAGATATGTATGAAAATGGTAGTCTAGTTGTATGGAGATATGTATGGATGTATATGTACTACGTTAGTTTAAATCCTTCTCAGTTTGTTCTCCATTCGATTTCATACTTAATACTCCTTACATACTATGTGTACTATGATATTTGAATCCATTGCCCCCCTTTTTTTATTTATTTATTATTTTCCTCTCTCTAAATTATTTATTTATACACCCCCCTTTTTTTTTTTCTTTTTTTTTTTTAAACTGTGCTTCTCCCTTTCCTTCTGTTCGTGTTCAATTATCTTTGTTCTTCAATTGATTCTAAAAACTTTGTTAAAATGTTTAAATATAATGGTAAATATAAAAATGGAATCCATAACAGAAAATTGTAAAAGGAGACATGAATGTATATTTAAAATGTATGCAATATTTTTTTTCTCAATAAAAACATATTTGACCAAAAAAAAAAAAAAGATATGATATTTACAAACATTTTCTGCCATTTTACAACAAACATCTTTTTCTTTCAGCCCATCTTCACCATGAGCGCTCAGCAAAAACAACTGCAGACTGTTACTGGAGATCAGTTTAGAGCCTTTGTGCATCTTTACAACAATCGTCCTGTGAGTACCAAATGAAGAAGCCAAGATTACAGTTGTTGCTTTTTTTAAGAACATCTATAATCCCTCTATAACCTTTCTTGAATGCTGCAGTGATAAAACTGAATAGTAATGTTGGGATGCTAACATATGAAATGTTTTTAGTCTTTTGATAATTTGTAAAAGTTGAAGTTTGGTTGCACCTACCTGATTCTTTCCAGCAGTTTTGATTTTTTTTTGGTCTATAAAATGTTAATGTTACATACCCGCAAGAATTTATGATTTCTTGGCCATTTTTCAGAGAATATGAATGAGAACACAAAAACCTTTCTGTTACCCATGGTTAGTGGTTGGGTGAAGATATTTATTAACAAACAAATGTGTTTACTCTTTTTAAATCATAATGAGAACAGAAACTTCCAAAATGACCCTAATCAAAATATGCTATTTTGTGATCTATTTGCTTGAAATTAGTGTGTGTATAAAAGGTCAATGAGTTTCTGAGCTTGGATGTTCCAACGTGACAATGATCCAAAACACAAGGCTAAGTCGACCTGTAATTGGCTACAGCAGAATAAAGTGAGGGTTCTGGAGTGGCCATCTCAGTCTTCTGACCTCAATGGGCCTCATTCAAAAAATGTTCGTACGCACAAATTTGTGCCTAAATCATGTGTACGAACGTTTGACGCACAAACCTGTGACTCATCAAAGTTTTCTTACCTGAATTTCTTCTTACTTTGCGAACAAATATAGAGCCTCCTCGGACCATGCGTACGCACAAATAATGAATGATCAGCTGTCTGTATAAACTAAAACACAGACTCTTTTAACTAAAAACAAAACATTTTAAAACTACTTTCAGTGAAAGAAAAAAGCCTTAAATAGAAATTATTAAAAAAAACTGCGCATCGGCTAAATTTATTAAATAACCATGAAACTGACACATTTTCGTCCTCATCATGTTTATAATATTGAATCTTAGATTAAATACTTAGTTAAGATTTAAAATATAATCATGTGAATATCAGAATGTCAGAATTGTCAGAATATCAGAATTGTAGTAAAAATTCTCTTATTGTTCTTAATTTGAGCCACATTCACCAGACCAGGTCATAAAAATGTCTTATTTCAAGTTTTTTAAACACAAAAATGAGGTGTAAATTGCTTGTAACAAGTGAAAAAAATCTGCCAATGGGATAAGACCAATTCGCCCGGGAAGTTTCTTGAAATTAGAAAGATGTCTTAAAACAAGAATCTTTCATCTTATCCCATTGGCAGATTTTTTTTTACTTGTTAAAAGCAATTGATGCCTCATTTTAGTCTTTAGAAAACTTGAAATGAGACATTTTTATGATCTTGTCTAGTAAATGTGGCTCAAATCGAGAATAGTAAGACAAATTTGACTAAAAATAAGACCGAATGACTTGCTTAGATTTCAGTTTTTGCAGTGTGTTAAAGGGGGAAATGCACGCTATTAAGAACAGGGGGATGGAAACTTTTGGGCCTGATAAAAGTGTCCAGCTTTACGTTTTTAATAACTTCCAATGCTTTGTTCCCGTGAATAAATATTTAGTTCTGCATAAACACACGCCCGTCTTAAACACAACATAATGTTTTCAGATCACTGATTCATTCTCCTTTTTCCCGCTGAGTTTATCATCATTGTTTCCCTCCTCTGTTGCCCTCCTGTTGTCAGGAAGCTTCAGAGTGGCTGGAGAGCTACACGGCAGACGACCTGATCATCGCAGAGCTGCAGGGTAGCTCCAACTCCCTGTGGACCATCAGCCCACCCAGCAGGGAAAACCTGATAGGAATGTTGGGCAGTCCAATGAATTTCACCATCACTGTGTCCTGGACGGTGCAAAGGTAACAAAATCAGATGCTGCCACTTTGTCCTTCATTCATGTTTTCATGTTGCTTTGTGTGTTCATTTGTTTAGTAACTGGCCACATTTAGCACTGCTCACAGCCTGGTGCTCTGACACGTGTCAGTACCGTGTAACGTTAGTGGATCCTGGTTATGTCCAGGGTGAAAGTAAACCAGCCACAGATTAAATATCTGTGAGTAATTATCGCTGGACAATATGAATAAAAAATAGAGAAATACACTTTAAAACAGTCATTGTTTTCGTCTAATAATGCAGAGAAATTACACTTCTTTGTTCAAAAGAAAAGACGTTAAAGATGAGTTACCACAGAAATTCAGAAAATTATGAATATTTTGGAAATGGAAAAGAAAAAAACGGTCTTCTTGAAGGTTTTTTCTTTATCCATACTAGGTCAAGATTTTGGCATAAAAAGTCAAATTAATGAGATTAAAAACTCAAAATTTAAACTTTTATCTCAAAATCTTGACCTTTTACTCATAATTTCAACTTTTTATCAAAAATTATGACTTTTTACCTAAACATGTTGACTTTTTGACACAATTTCACTGCAAACAATCTTGCACTTGCCAAGATTCAAAATCTTACTTTAAGACATGCTGAATAAAATATCTTGTTTTTATGGGTTTTTTAAACGTATTTGTAGTTTCTTGAAATTAGAAAGATGTCTTAAAACAAGAATCTTTTATCTTATCCCATTGGCAGATTTTCTTTTTACTTGTTACAAGCAATGTACACCTCATTTTTGTCTTTAAAAAACTTGAAATGAGACATTTTTATGACCTTGTCTAGTAAATGTGGCTCAAATCAAGAATAGTAAGACAATTTTTACTAAAAATAAGACATAATGACTTGCTTAGATTTCAGTTTTTGTAGTGAGTAAAACACAGGTAACTGCTAAGTAACACAGATGGTTCACACAGAGAATTATTTCTTGTTTTTTTTTTATTTTTAATTCAGAAACCTTTCTCTGGGTGCAAAGTCTGAATACGCATCAGGAAAGCTACAAACCAACCTTCACGCACATGAAAAGACGGCCCTCAGAAATCTGCTCACGGGGAATCAGAGTGATTCCTCAGCGTGAGTACAGAAGCTACACATCACAAATAAATGTTGTTTCTCAAATGGATGAGAAATTAAGTTCTGTGTATAAAATGGAATAAATATTTGTGTTTCTTTTCTTCCTCTGCAGGGTCCTGATGGATATCTTCCCTCGTTTTATCCGAGCCCCGAGTGACTCGGATGCCACGACTGTGGATGTGCTTCACCTAGGTGAACGCCATCATCTTTATTATTGAACAGATCTAATGTGTGACTGTGAAATAGGAAAACACAGGCATTCATGTTTTTATTCTGTCTGGTTCTGTTCTCCTATCTCTGCAGGTGAAGAGGAATCCAAGATGTCGAACATGACTGTGACCCTGAAGCGAAATACAAATGGCTCCGGTCCGGTCCAGGAATGGTGGACAGTCAACCAGATAAAGGCCGGCCCCATAAACATCAGTGGTGAGATACAGAAGAATGCACACGGTCTTCAACTCTACGTGTTCAGCGACCAAGTCAGCCCGCCCAGTTTGGGCTTCCTGGCTGGATATGGGTATGTGTGACTGATGTGGATTAAAACATGATTCAAGAAAGTTTAAGGTCTATACTCATTTAAAGTTTTTGTATTTAAAGCTTTGAGTTTGAAAACAATGGGCATTTCGTTTAAGTGCAGTTGTGCCTAAAAGTTTAGAGAAATTTCTGATTTTTTTGGCCTTTTCTCAGAAAATATGAAAGATAACACAAAAACCTTTCTGTCACTCATGGTTAGAGGTTTGGTGAAGACATTTATGAACAAACAACTGTGTTTACTCTTTTTAAATCATACTGACAACAAACGTCAAAAATGACCCTGTTCATTTTTTTATACACACACACTGATTACAAAAAAATAGATCACAGGTGACGATGGTTACCTTTAGTAGACATTCAAACACATTTGTGTTAACTTTTGTTCATTTATCAGGACAAAACCACCAGAGTTGTGTAAACTTCTTAACAGGGTCATTTTTGAAGTTTCCGTTGTCATTATGATTTAAAAAGAGTAAACTTTATTTTTTTAAAGGATTTTGTGTTAACATTCATATTTTTTGAGAAAGGGCCAAAATATCAGAAATTCTGCTAGGGGGTGCAAACTTTCGGGCACAACTTTGTTTTTAAGGCTTTCAATCTTTCAAGGGTTGGGAAGTATCATGATGTGGATGTTATTTACAAATAGCAAAACCAGTGTAAGTTATCGTTTTTAAAAGGAACCCTGGCTACCAGAACGTCATTTTCCTAAATGATCAGTGTTTTTACCAGCTACATAAGAACGATAATAAAATCTCTCAAAATATCTTAGTTTGTATAAAATTTGAAAAATATTTTCACCTGTAGGCCGCGATTGTTGTTTACGCCGCAATAACGTCTGGGTAGTGATGTCATATGGTTGCACCGGGCTGGATCTCATACAGGATCATATAAGTCCTGGAGCGGACTTCAGTGGTTTCCAGAGGAAGTTTTGTGGGTTTGTGTTGGAAAATAGTCGGCACAGCATTTGGCTTTAGTCTCCGTTTATAATGACCCACACCTGTCAGCTCTTTCATCAGCATGGGCCGGCTAAATGCAGCAAATNCAATAACGTCTGGGTAGTGATGTCATATGGTTGCACCGGGCTGGATCTCATACAGGATCATATAAGTCCTGGAGCGGACTTCAGTGGTTTCCAGAGGAAGTTTTGTGGGTTTGTGTTGGAAAATAGTCGGCACAGCATTTGGCTTTAGTCTCCGTTTATAATGACCCACACCTGTCAGCTCTTTCATCAGCATGGGCCGGCTAAATGCAGCAAATGCTTCTGGGGAGAAGTGGCCAGAACATAGCCGCGGCTCCATGGGAAGTTGTTCACGCCCACAAGCGATTTCCCACAACTTCCTTCTTTTCTTGTCTTTTGGGAAGCTGTGCAGACTAACATCAGTCTCCTTGTTTCCTTTGGACTGAAAAGTGCACCCAAAAGCAGCCACATGTGGCATTATTATGTTTTTTTCCCTCCTCAAACCTCGTGACTTACGGCGACTAGTAGTGAGTAAACGGCCAAATCCAGATGCTCGGCACCAAGCAACCAATCTACGTCATCAACCCAGAATGCATTGCTGCAGTAAAACAATGGCTGCGCCCGAAGGATAGAAACTGTGTTTTAAACTGTATTTTTTTTAAAAGAAAAACCAATTCTTTATGTCTTTTAGCAGCAAATTCTAGTTTGAGACAAAGAGGGAGTATTATTTGTTTTTTTTGTTTTTCAACTGTCCCCCTGGTGCACTCACAGTAGTTTTACATGATTTACAGCTACATAAAATATTTTTTTCTTCTGTTCAATGGTGTTTTAGAAAACTCTTATTTCACCCTTTGTTTTGGCTACAGTCTCTTTAAGGCTCATCACTCCACAAACCCCTTTCACTCTGATTGGCCAGTCTTCTGAAGGCCTGTTTTGGGGATGTATCTATGTGCAGACATTGGTATTTGAGACCCGAGAGATCCCTATCCAATGATGTCATCATTTTACCAAGTTTTGCTAAGATCTCTTGCTATTTTTAGAACAGTGTTTTGATCAGTTTATAGACAGATAGAGGTTTGAAAGTCTACACGACTTTAGCATTAACATCCAGGATTGTTTCTTAATATCTTTGTTAACAACATGGGAAAGCAGAATACCCCCTCTTTAAAGCAGAATACCCCTCTTTAAGTTACACATTATCTGGTTTATGCCTTTTAAGTTTTGAGTTTTAACTTCTGGCCTCTCTTCCTGTCCAGGATCATGGGCCTGTACGCCTCCGTGGTTCTGGTCATCGGTAAGTTTGTACGCGAGTTCTTCAGCGGGATTTCCCACACCATCATGTTCGAGGAGCTTCCCAACGTGGACCGAATCCTCAAGCTGTGCACCGACATCTTCCTGGTTCGAGAGACGGGTCTCGACCTGGACCTCCTCCTGTACATGCGGTTTGAGTAGAAGGAAATGGCGAGCGGTCTCTGATACTAGTTCACCTGCGCCCTCTTTTGACTCACTCTCGGCTTACCCTTTAAATGTTTGTTTTTTTGCTTCTGCTCGAGAACCTAAGTCCTCGAAACAAGTGGACGACTTCCTCGTCGACCCCTGATTGTCGCAGGAATTCAGTGAGACATCCTCTGCACACTTTTTTGAGTTTTAAACTGGCATTTTCTACCCTTTACTGATGAGAAACAACCACAAATGCAATTGTATTATCAAGAAACTCGCCGCATTTATCTGGCGAAAGGTGGCTTCGTTTGCATCCAGTGGATATTTCTTCGTCGACCACGAGCCGACGTCTGAGTATTTGGAAAAACCTGTCAAAATGATTTAGCATGTTCGGGAGAGGGAATATATGTCTTTCCAAAAATGTGAGGAGTAAAGAGAAAGTTAATAAAAGTGTATCCGTTTCTCTTCGAGTTTGACCGACGTCGAAATTAGAGATTCCCGAAGGGTAGATGTTTCTGCACGACAGTGACGACCACACAAGCACAATCTCTCCCCAACTGGAACGTTTAGACTGTGGGACTGTGCAATAACACGCTTTCACTCCTCTGAAGTTTTCCAAAGGAAGTGGACGGAAAGACATGAAACAGCTTTGTTTTTCAAACACTATCAGACAAGCTTTACTTGCCTTATTTTGTTTGTATGAGATGAACTCTTATCGACTACATATCTTTCTCAGGAAGAGCTGTTTTCACAGATATTCAGTGTATGAGTTATATGTTACGACATGTAGGCTTGGATGGATGTAAAAGAGATTGTAGAAAAGAAGAAACTATTTAAATGGCATGAAATTTAACGTGGATATTGTTCAGAAGGACTGATTCTAAGTATGTGTACTGCACAGGCTGTAATAAGAAAGTGGACTGTTTTACCCACAGAGGTTGAGAATATTTTGCCAACTGTCAGAGGTCTGAATCTTCTACAGGTTGGCTGGGTCGACGCCAGCGGAGGGCTGCTTCTTAATCAGGGTAACATGCACAAGATGGAAGACTCTCGCACACATCACCTGAGAACCTCTCGCTGTTTTTAACGTTATGAACACAGCAGTGCTTTCAGTCACCACGGGAGAAACACACAGAAAAAAGATTCTTCAAATGAAGGGCTGAACCACGAAGCCCTTCAGTCCAAACTATGCATTAGAGGACTTGTAGCATGATAGAAAAACTTCATTATTGTCATGATTTTCATTACATGTACATACAAAGAGTACGGGGACAGGACAGGGTGGAATGAAATGTGAAATTGTACTTGTATGTTAAGGCAATGTGGTAAAAGACAGGTCCAGACATCTGCAAATAAAACGTCCAGAAAGGTGTGGAGTTCTGCTTGGTTATGCTTGTGTTTTATTTTCAAGGCATAATGCATGCACGCTCACACACACTGCAAACACGGAAATCTAAGCAAGTCATTTTGTCTTTTTGTCTAATTTAGCTCCTTATTATTGTCTGTTAGCTTCTTTCAACTGTCTGTTAGCTTTGCTTCCTCTAGCTCTTAGCTAGCTTTAAGTTAGCTTTATACAGCTGTTGTTTAGCTCCTTTCTTCCAGCTACCAGCTAGCTTCTTTTGGCGTTAGTTAGCCTTTTCCTGCCCTTAGTTTGCTTCTTAAAGCCGTTAGTGTAGCTTCTTCAAACGTTAAAAAAATAAAAAAAAAACGTAAAAAGTGTCTTTCGGGCAATAGTTAGCCTTTTCCTGCCCTTAGTTTAAAGCCGTTAGTGAAGCCTCTTCAAACTTAAAAAAAAAACAAACAAAAAAAAACGTTAAAAGTATATTTCGCCCGTTAGTAAGCCTCTCCCCGCCCTTAGTTTACTTCTTAAAGCCGTTAGTGTAACTTCTTCAAACTTTAAAAAAAAAAAAAAAAAAAAAAAAACGTAAAAAGTGTCTTTCGGGCGTGAGTTAGCCTTTTTCTGCCCTTAGTTTGCTTCTTAAAGCCGTTAGTAATTTCTTCAAACTTTAAAAAAAAAAAAATAAATAAAACGTAAAAAGTATCTTTCGGGCGTTAGTTAGCCTTTTTCTGCCCTTATTTGCTTCTTACAGCCGTTAGTAATTTCTCAAACTTTAAAAAAAAAACAAAAAACGTAAAAAGTATCTTTCGGCCGTTAGTTAGCCTTTTCCTGCCCTTAGTTTGCTTCTTAGAGCCGTTAGTGTAGCTTCTTCAAACGTTAAACGTTAAAAGTATCTTTCGGCCGTTAGTTAGCTTTTCCCCAACTGACAGTTAGCTTAGCATAGCTAAAAGACAGGAACCCATTAACTCACAGTGATTAACTACTTCTAAAAGCCGTTAGTGTAGTTTCTTCAAACTTTAAAAAAAAAAAAAAACACGTTAAAAGTATCTTTCGGGCGTTAGTTCGCCTTTTCCTGCCCTTAGTTTGCTTCTTAAAGATGTTGGTGTAGCTTCTTCAAACGTTTAAAAAAAAAAGAAAAAAAAATGTAAAAAGTATCTTTCGGGCGTTAGTTAGCTTTTTCCGCCCTTAGTTTGCTTCTTAAGGCCGTTAGTGTTAGCTTCTTCAAACGTTTAAAAAAAAACAACAACCTAAAAAGTATCTTTCGGGCGTTAGTTCGCCTTATCCCACCCTTAATTTGCTTCTTAAGGCCGTTAGTGTAGCTTCTTCAAACGTTAAACGTTATAAGTATGTTTCGGCCGTTAGTTAGCTTTTACCAACTGACAGTTAGCTTAGCATAGCTAAAAGACAGGAACCCATTAACTCACAGTGATTAACTAGTTTAGCCAGTCAATTGACCTGCTTCATCATATGTGTAAAGTTTTACATTTCTCTTATATAAATGTATATAATCAGACCCATTTACAACAGTAAACTTTGAGTACATTAGATATCAGTTAGCAGGGAGCTAACGTTAGCCTCCTCTTTGATACAACTTTTCTCTTGGAAGCAGTGATCATTAAATATCTGCAGACTGTTTTCTTAGCTATAATGGAAAAACTGCACAGAGACTAGAAGATGCCACATAATGGAAATGTTTATTGATGCTTATTTGATAATATTTGAAGATATGCTTCGAGGAATAGATAGGAAGTGGGCAACAGCACAATTTAAAAAAAAAAATGTAAACAATCCCTTAAAATCCTTTAGTGACGTGATATTTATTGGCGTGTTATTACCAGGTGGAGTATTTATGAGCAGAGAGTAAATCACAAATACACCAAATCAGCATTCAAAACTTTAACTTCCCTTTAATCAGTTTGGTCACTTAAATCTGAAGATTAAACCGTGAAGGCTGGAAACAAACACACAGCCGAGATTATTTCGAGGTGACAATGAACAAACCCAGAGGTAGACGAATGGAAACAGTCTGAAATCAAGAGTTCTGCTGTTTAATTTAGTGTTAAAGCTGATGTTATTGCCAATCATTTTATAGCTTTGAGTCAGATTACCTTGGAGTGTTTTTATTAAACATGCATTTACAAGCTGATTGCATATTTTTCCAGTCATATTTCAAGAGGCCGAGCGTTGAATACTGATTAAATTAACTCTGTACAAATAAACACCTATACAATAACTTCTTAGATATATATATTTAGTTTCTGATTTTAACATACCTGTTTCTTTATAGACTCTACTCACAGACAATAACAGCAAAATGTACAGCTTCACAGAGACTAGAAATAATAGAGCATTTACAGACAACAGGCTTTCATACATAATTGAACATCGAAGATTTGTCATTACATCGAGGATCCACCTCAAATAAAAACACAAATTAAAAGGCTGACTCTTCTGCAACACCTACAGTAACTGTTTTTTTTTTGTATAAGTTATCTCTTTAATTTTCACAATGACAGATCAAAACAGCCAAACATCTGGGTTTGTAACGGTTTGCACAGATGGTGTCTTGGTGGTGAGAGTCGGCGCTCCGCTCAGGCTAACACAGTCCTCCCTCGTAGTCGTCCTCCTCCTCGGCAGGAGCCGGTGCTCCACCAGCGCCACCCTGTGGAGCTGCAGCCTTCTTCTTCTTTCCTCCTCCTCCAGGTACCCGCAGGGAAATGGCCAACTTGGCATACTGGGGAACCAAAATAAGAAAAATGAGCTTTGGTTCTCTGGCATAGCTGACTCTGATCTAACGTTGATCCAATTCTCATCTAGAGTTTTGTTTTTGTCCAAAATACAACCATGGCATAACTAAGACTGCTTTCTATCTTTGTCATTTTACTATTTACGGCCCTGGTTGACATTTGGGAACCTGTTGTGGTTGCTTTTTATCCACCTTTAGGAGCAACACACACACTTTCCCTATAATCTGAATGTTAATTTTGAATGTTGTTTCTTCATGAGACTCTTATCTTTATCATTCATTGGTTTTACTTCCTGGTTACATAGAATGAACTGAATGTCATTGAGAGGGATCTCAGACTCAATACAAGCAGAAAAAAAAACATTCCCATCAGAGTGTAATCCACATAAAAACTAACAGCACTGGCCTCCTCGTGGTTAAGCTCATACTTCCTAAAAAAGACAACAATTCATCCATATTACCAACTAGGGCTAAAAGATATATTGTTATCATATCAATATCAATCATGTAGATTTTTCCCAGCTCACTCTGCATGTAAAATTCAGTCGCATGATAATTGGTGATTTTCTGTTGATGTTGATGACTGACAGTGAGCTCTAATCAATTAACCCCACTTTACACATCCTGTTATAAAATCATGCTTTTATTTTCTGAATATGATTAGTTTTCACTAAACCCAGAGTCATATCGTATCGTACTGATATCTAGATATCTGGCATTAATAGCAAGATAGGAAATTTTGTCCATATCGTTCAGCCCTATTCCTAACTGCCCTTTCGCCACTGTCACATGGTGTTCCCTAGGGCTCATTGCTTGGTCCTCTCCTTTTCTCTATATGCTCCCCCTCAGTAACATTATACTGGTTTCTATATTCACTGTTATGCCGATGATATCCATATTTATTAGGGATGCACAATATGTACATATTGACCTGTTGTCAGTATTGGCCAATAGTGGCTTAGAAATGAATTATCAGCTATTGACCGATATAATGATCTGATATAATGCTCATTTGATTAAATGCCCAACCTGGGTGCGAAGAAGTCAAGTGCAGTGCAACATGTTTCTAGTGAAATGGACTGAATTGTCTAGATATCAGAATCAGAATCAACTTTATTCGCCAGGTATGCTTTAACATACAAGGAATTTGTTGTGGTGTACTGTGCTCTCTTGTACAAGGTAGTGGTGAGGCATAAAAGGTAAAATAGTAATAATAAATATGTGCATGAGGAGTGTTATCAACAACTATAAACACAAAAGAATAGCAAATAGACAAGACTAGTATTTACAGGCTAAAAATACGATAATAGTGCAACAGTGAGTAGTGCGAGAATGCAGATATTGAATGAGGTAGTTTAACAAGTTGCAAAGAGGAGTAGATATTGTTATGATTGACTCAGGCAGAGCATAAAGTAAGTATATATTTTTATTTATTACAGAAAATGAACGTTTGTTTGCATATATGTGATCAGTATATGCATCATGTTAATTTACACTAATTCCAATACAGAGGAGAGATGATGAACTCTGCAATTAGGTGTGTGGAAAAATGAATCAGCTATATACGTCCCAGAAATATTGGCATTGGTATGTTGGATATTAGTCAAAAATCTAAAATTATGTATCCTTAAAATTAATATCTCCATCAAATCCATCACTTCTTCAACTATATCTGCACTGACTGATGCAAAAAAAACTTTCTCACTCATGAGAAAAACCACCCTCACTTTATCAACCCACATCTGCAACTTAAGTGTAATTCCAGACTCCAACTTTACCTTGGAACAACTTTAGCTTTATCATATAGAAAAAATTTAAATGTACAAAAAACTGATAATAATAATGAAAATAAAAGTTTCAATAAGACAGAAAGTCAATTTCAATTCAAAACTTTCACAAACTTCTTGCAGTTCCAAATATCAAAGTTAAATATTGAGTAATTATAAATAGTATTAGTGTCAGAGGTCTTTGTTTATATCTGTAATATAGTGGATAGCTAAGTGCCTTAAAATTAAAGACAATGGATATAAATAAAAGCAATTCATGTGTACATGAGGTGTTGCACATTAGGAGAGGGAGGGATTGAGAGGGCTGGTTTCTTATTGTCAGATGTCATATATGTAATTTGTGTTTTACTAGATTCAAAAAATCTCCTTCGACTTAAATGAAGCTCAAAATAATTCTTGTGAAAGGCTGGCAGTCTATCCAGAGTGAACCCTGAGAAAGTGTTAAAATTATGGATTTATAAGATTATGAACCAAGAGAGTTAATGTTGCTAGAAAGCAGACACAACTACAAACATAAATAAACAGTTGTTACTCACGTCATTATCCATGTACTTCAGTAAAGGGGAGTTGCAGACCCGGTACACCTGGTCCTCGTCCTGCTCGTCGTAGCCCTGCAGTAGTGTCTCCATCGCAACGCAATCTTCACTCCCACTGTATCCGGGCAGACTGACAGAGACGAGGAGAGATTCTTACATAATGAGCCATAATTTCAGGTTTTTTAAGGCAGTTTCAGATGGTGACACATCACAGAGATGACAGAGCGCGATGAAACACACCTGTAACTTTCTCTGACGCATTTATCAGCCGCGACGTAATCCCCTCGGTGAAGGTGAATCAGCACTTGAGCTGTTGTTTTCTAAAAAGTGACGACATTTTTAACTTGAATCACTCTGAATTTAAAAAAAATCATCATGGCTCAAATACAAAAAAAAATCACAGACCTTAAAGCACATGGGGAAGTTTTCGATTTCTTTATACATGTTTTTCTCTTTGTGCAGAGCCACAGCAGCTTCATCCAACCTGAGGAGAGAGAGAGGACGACGGGTGAGTGAGGAATAAACCCAGAAGTAACCTTTACTCTTCATTAGTAGAAGTTTCAGTGTCTCCTTCAACTTCTTCCTTTACCGTTTTAATCTCACAAGAAGTCTGGAGGCTTTTCCTAAGAGTTCAACAGCCTGACGCAGACGGTCCTCATTCTGCACAAAACGAAAACAGAATTGAAAGATAATCAAGTAACATCCATTATGAATAAATCAGTTTGAGGGAGCTCCAGTTCACCTCAAATACTCCAGCTGCTTTCTGGTACAGGTCCACAGCCTTCTCCAGGTTTATGGGCTCGATAAGTCTGAGAAAAAAGGAAGAAAAGGGTTTAATACATGCAAAGAGTGAACTTTATTTGTCCCTGAGTTTGGCATGCAATGCAAAAGTATCCTGGTTAGAGGCATGATTTTTTTTATCGTACTAAAAGAGCACAGTACCAAATAATAACACTACAAGAGGATAAAAAACAGACGACTGAGACCTCAATACAAAGATGAGTAAATGCAAAAGATGCAGTCATTTTTCTTAAGTGAAGAAAATATTTAAAAGGGACTGTAAGGACTTTCTTAGTGAGAAAAAGTTGAAAAAGTCTCATCTCTAGATTTATGACTGATCGTAATCTACAACTTAGAATAAGATTATCAGTGCTAAAATACTATTCCTTGAGTACCCGGTCGGGCCAAGCAGGATGGAATTGATTCACGGCAAAGTCTCAACACCACGCAGGCTAACAAAATTTAGCAGTGAGAAGCGAACTGTCTGACAGGAAAGGGGCAGAAGAGCAGGAGAAAGCTAAACAAGAGAGTGATAGAGCACGGGCCAAAAGCTAAAGGATAAAACACGGGCTAAAATGTTTGTGATAATATTCATTCCTGTCCACATGCAGCAGTTATTCTGCAGTGATCTGTTCAAACCTGAGAGTCTATCAATAAAATGAAGAGTCAGGTTATATTTGCTCTGCTTGGTGAGGTTGGAGTTGGTAGATGAGCACTGGTAGGACACAACCAGGATTCACTAACGTTACACAACATGTCTTAGAGCACTGGGCTGTGAGTCACTAAATCCAGTTACTAAACTACAGCACAAACTGAGTTCATAGCGTTTGCTTCCCCAGCGACACAGAACTTAAAAATAACAATAGCCTACAGTTATCCAAAAGTTAGTTAGAACCAAACCAAGATCTAATGTTTAGAGAACATCCCTTTTGGTTATAATGAACCCTGACAAAGCCAACAACAGCACTACGTAATTGTTGAAGATCTGCTGTCCATTCATTTTTCCTAAACAAACCAAAACTGAAACTAACACACGTTCATTGTGACAGTGGGGAGCAAAGGCTTATGGGAAGAGTAGTCTTTATTACTAGTGTTAACGCCAGCTTTTTGGAAACTCCTCATGGCTGGTTTAAGCATTTATTGTCATGTGAACAGTGAGGAAAAGTGTTTTTCAGTGAGATACCAGTGCAATACAAACAAAAAGTATATGGTCAGGCAGAAAAAATACAATGTGTACAATAAGAAATCTGAACTTAGTGCAAAGAGAGAGCAGTGACAAGTTGTGTTGGTCTGTGGATTAAAACTCCTGTCAGATGTTTTATATTTGTGGCAGGGGGATACTCCGAGTGTTTAAGTCTTGAGTTTGTATTCTTACTTTCCAGCCCGGTCCAGAGCCATGGCAGCAGTGTCAGGAGTCCCATTCTCCATGTACATCATACAGGCTTTCTCAATATACTGGATGGCCTCTGGCATCTTCTTTTGTTCCTGTTAGAGAGCAAACATGACAAAATTATATTCTCAGAACACATGTATAATAAACAACTATTTACACGGGGAATGAACTTCACCTTCATCATCATGCCGGCTTGTTCGATTGCCCTGAGAAAAAAAGGAAAAGTGTTAAAATAAAAGAGGTTTTTGAGTGTATTTCTGTCATACACAGTGTGATAACATGAGATACTTACTTTGCAGCATGAAAAAGCCTGCAGGATGAGTTAAAGAAATTATAGAAAATGTAAAAACAGCTGTGTCATAGTGTGCAGAAAGAGTAGAGAAAAGGATACGTCTTGTTTTCTGTGTGATATTCAGCTTCTTTCAGGTAAGCATCCTTCGCCTGCTCGTACTGCTTCGCATTCTTGAAGCAAACAGCTGAAAAAATGGGGGAAACAAAAAGTAGTTAGAAACCAGAGAGTAGGTTTAATTAGGGTGACCATGAGTCCTCTTTTAAGAGGCTGTCCGGCCTGGGTTTATAAAATCCTTCAAATGTCCGGGTTTTTGATCTTGCCTAGCTTGAGCGCGTCACAGACCAGTGTATTTATCATTCACGTTGAGTGGTTCCTTTAGAAACACGCTCTGAGAGGTGGAGTTTGAGCCGAACCCCGGAACATGCATTCATTCATTCACAAATCAGAACAGAGGCGCTCCACGCTCCTCACTCTCACTCGCAGGCTGACAGACAGGTCGGCACACTGCGAGAGAACACTCGAACAGAAAGAAAATGCCGAAACACAAATGTCATTTCACTGATGACATGCGAAAAAAGTTCCCCTGTTTTCGTCCGGTACGAGACAAATGGGAGGCAGAATGTACAGTCTGCAAAGCTGGAACTTATGTCTCTGTGGCTAATAATGGTCCCAACGATCTGTAAGCCCATATCACCACAACAAAACATTGAAGAATAGGCTACCTCTCTTTTTTCTTAATATTTTGAGACATTATTTCTATTTTTACGTAACTGATAATTGGGAGGTTATCTTGAAGAATGGTTCTCTACCTCACTTTCCCAACTAAGGTGTAAGTATCAAACTTAAGAGAGATGATTATTTCTTATTTTGTTAAACATCTGAATACTTGTGTTGCTACAGAACTTGAGTAAATAACTATTAAAGACTAGAACATGCCATATTTGTATGTGACTGATTATATTGTTCAGGAGAATTGCTTTAAAATAATGAATATATTATTTATAAAGAAACTGTTTGTGG
Source organism: Thalassoma bifasciatum (assembly GCA_008086565.1). Lineage (NCBI taxonomy): Eukaryota > Metazoa > Chordata > Actinopteri > Labriformes > Labridae > Thalassoma > Thalassoma bifasciatum. The sequence continues at coordinate 186,224 of RPOG01000430.1, forward strand.
GTGTTTTGGGCTATTTCTCAGTATATCCAGGTAAAGTGTTCTTTACTGGGGAATTCAGAATATTTATTTAACTGAGTTAGAAGCACAGAAAGCCCCCTGACCCAAGGAAAACCCCTAAAAATGAGGGGGACTGAACATATTTCGAATATGGTGACCCTAGTTTAATGTAAAATAAAGGGATTATACTGAAATATACTGGTACCTGCTTTGGCGTATTCTGATGCAGCGCTGTCAAAATCAGGTTTCCACTTGGTCAGGCTGGTTTTTAAGCTACAAAAACATCATGACAAGCAGTTTAACACCGACTCAGAGAAGCAGAATAAACAGAAACATCAGTGATAAATCTACACAACGACATTTAAATTCTAATTAAATTACAGCACAGGTCAACACAGTGAGTTAATGGTGCGTTATATTCCTTATTTAGATGAAATAACCTGAATATAAAACAGCACAGTGGCCTGTTTATCGTCAGTTAGCTCCATCTGTAGTAAATCAAACAGAATCGAGATTTTTGAGTCTAACTCACCATTTTTCAGCTTTAGCTATATGTTCATGAGCTTCGTTTATCTTCTGAGCAGCCATATCCTTGGTAGATACTAAATCTGTGGAGGTATTTCTGATTCTTTTATCGGTAAATTGCGCTGAATGTCGATGTTTGGATTAGCAGGAACTCCTCCTCGGGCGCTACGTCACTCAATGTCGCAGGCTACGGAGGCCGCCGAGGACAAATCGGACTGGAACCGACTGGAACGGGTGCGTGCTGTGTTTTGTTGGGTCAATGACGTGACGTCCCTTTTTTTGTGTCTGAGTGCAATATTTCCTTCCATCATGAATTGAGTATTTCATCACATGTATTTCTTTATTCTATGAAACCTGTGTTATTTGAACACATCTTTAAACTATTAAAATATAACATGTTTTTTTGTGTTTTGGTTCCTCAAACCCCCAAAATCTCAGGTGGTGCAACCGTCCTGACAAGTATCCACAGTAATAAGACTCTAAAAATTGATTATCAGTTATTGTGAATGGAAATTAAAAACACAGTGGCATTATTTTATGCTTGAGCCTTTTTAAATAAAACATTCTTTGCAAATAAAAAGAATTTTAAAGCTGTTGAGAAATTTAAAAAACTTTTGTCCCGTAATTTTCACCTTGTCAAATGTCAGGGTGGTGCAACCGTAACATTAGACTTTTATTTTAAAGTGAAGAGAATAAAACAGGAAACAGAAAACTGCATCAGCCAGAGGAGCCCAAATGACATTTGTGACCAAGTGGAAAAGTTTGTAGATTTCTCTGAAATACTGATAAAAAAGGTTTTTTCACTTCATTGGTGACTGGAACAATTTCCATGTCAGGTGGAACAACCAATGTAATAATGTGAAATGTTATTTTAACATCAAATTATTTATCTTATTCACAAATAAAACGAATGAAACACACAAAATGAAAATGTATGAGTCACTACAGACACTTGAGAGATACTTGCCAATAATTTCACACTGGGGGGGTAGGGGCCCACCAGCCCCGCCAGACGCCAGGCCCCCGACTGCAGGAGAGCACAAATACCCAAGAGAGCAGGACCAGCCCAGGCAGCCACCCACCCGGGTCCACCTTCAGCGCCCTCGACCAGGCCCCCCCTCCATACATAAGCCCACCAACCCTCCCTGGAATCGTGTTGTGTTTGTCACAGAGGATCTTGAACTTGATCTCATAATTCTGACTTTTTTTTCTTAGAATTCTGAGATTAAATTCAAAATTTTGACAAAACAAAGTCAGAATTCTGAGATTAAAGTCAGAATTCTGACTTTTTTCTCAGATTTCTGACATATATATATTTTGAATTCTGAGAAAAAATTCAGAATTCTAAGATTAGAGTAAGAATCCTGAGATTTGGTTGGGGGAGGGGTTCTGACTAAAGTCATAATTCTGACTTTTTTTCTTAGAATTCTGAGATCAAAGTTAGAACTTTGACAGAACAAAGTCAGGATTCCGACTTTTTTCTCAGATTTCTGACATATATATATTTTTTTAATTCTGAGAAAAAATTCAGAATTCTGAGATTAGAGTAAGACTTCTGAGATTTGGTTGGGGAATGGGGGATTCTGACTAAACTCAGAATTCTCACTTTTTTTCTCAGAGGAAACTTGATCTAAAAAATCTGACTTTTTTCTTAGAATTCTGAGAACAAGAAGTCAGAATTCTGAGATTAAATTCAAAATTTTGACAAAACAAAGTCAAGATTCTGAGATTAAAGTCAGAATTCCAACTTTTTTCTCAGATTTCTGACAAATATATATATTTTTAATTCTGAGAAAAAATTCAGAATTCTGAGATTAGAGTAAGAATTCTGAGATTTTGTTGGGGGGCGGGGGATTCTGACTAAACTCATAATTCTCACTTTGTTTCTCAGAGGAGACTTGATCTCAAAAATCTGACTTTTTTCTTAGAATTCTGAGAACAAGAAGTCCGAATTCTAAGATTAAATTCAAAATTTTGACAAAACAAAGTCAGGATTCTGAGATTAAAGTCAGAATTCCAACTTTTTTCTCAGATTTCTGACATATATATATATATATATATATATATATATATATTTTTTTTTTTTAATTCTGAGAAAAAAATTCAGAATTCTGAGATTTGGTTGGGGGGTGGGGGATTCTGACTAATCTCATAATTCTGACTTTTTTTCTTAGAATTCTGAGATCAAAGTCAGAATTTTGACAAAACAAAGTCAGGATTCCGACTTTTTTCTCAGATTTCTGACATATATATATATATATTAATTCTGAGAAATAATTCAGAAGTCTGAGATTACAGTAAAAATTCTGAGATTTGGTTTGGGGGTGGGGGATTCTACGGAAGAGGATTAGGGCCACTGAGAAAAAAAAACAAAACAGTCAGAATTCTGAGTTTTAACTCAGAATTCTGACTTTTTTCTCAGAATTCTGACTTTTTTTTTTTTGGAATTTTTTTTTTACTCAGTGGCCCTAATCTTCTTCCGTAGGGGATTCTGACTAAACTCAGAATTCTCACTTTTTTTCTCAGAGGAGACTTGATCTCAAAAATCTGACTCAAATCTCAGAATTCTAAGAAAAAAGAATTCTGACTTTTTTCTCAGATGAAACAGAAATAATATATATTGGAGTTTTTTTTCTTTTTTGTTTTCAGTGGCCCTAGTCTTTTTCCTAGAGGAGTTAGTTTTTTAAGTTTAGTAGAAATAAAACCTTAGAAATTTAGAGACAAGCGGCGGAAGCGGAACAGCGTACAGTCGTATTGACGTACAGTCAATGACGTGATGACGGCCCCGGTCTCTAATGGCTGAACAACAACAACTCTCATCGAGTGACAAACTTTCTACAACTAACACACGGACAAAAGAAAGTTGTAAATCTTAGCCAGTTTCTCCCGATCATAGGTGAAAGTGTGTTTGTCCTTTCTTCCTGTCATTACCAATGTGGAGTTTCTGATGGATCCCAGGTATGACATCCCGCGGAGGGCCGCCGCTGGTGGCGGGGGCTCCGCGAACTCGTCCCCCGCTCTGGGAGCTCAGTCGCGCCGCAGGAAGATGCCTCCCCGACCCGCTGACTTTAAACTTCAAATTATCATTATCGGCTCCCGTGGTGTTGGTAAAACCAGCCTCATGGAGAGATACACTGACGACACTTTCTGCGAAGCTTGCAAGTCGACTGTAGGTGAGGAGAGGAGGCGTTCAAGGACTTGTTTTTGTCAACTTTTTAACGCTGGGCTCTGTCTATTTACTGGAGGGCAGTCACTTTAACCCACCCGTACTTTATGATACAACCTTTTTATCTTTTATTACATTACATGAAGTAACTATAAAGAGGTTATAGTCCTATTTTTGGTTGGTAACTGGAGCTAACTATAACAGTTTTAACTGTCGCCCCTGAGAAAACATTAATGAACATTTGTGCTCATGTGTTTACAGGCACTTGCATAATATGAGAAAATATTTTTAATCAATTCGTCTTAATTTTGTAGGCCCTTTTTTGAAGAACAATGACAACGAAAATACTCAAATTTACATATCACACAGGCTGACACACACAGGATTAAGTGGCTGTTGATGATAAGTGTCAACACCTGTGACTTGTTTGATTGTAAAAAGTGTTTGTGTGTGAATAATTATTAAGTTCAGGGAGCTGCACAGATTTCATGGATATTTTAAAGCAAAAACTAAAATCTAATCAAATGTCATTGTCTTAATTTTAGTTAAAAAAAAAAAGAAAAAAAGAAAAGGACCTTAATATGAGCCCCATTCAACTGACATTTTTTTTTATCTCTCTTTGCTATTTGTAATCAAGACCTCATTAATACAAAAGCTAAACTGTGTCTTTGTACAGGAAGTTATGTTTTAGTGTCATTCGATAGCTACTAGTTTCTAGCTATAAGTCTTATTATTCATGACTAAATTTTTTGTCACTGAAATAAGCATAAAGTTATTATACCAACAAAGTATGAGATGGGAAGTGTCTCGAAATGTGGCGAATTGATTAATATTTAAAAAAAAAAAAGACATTTCATGGGTCTGAGAGGCAGAAATGTAATGTTCAAACGTGGACACCAAGTTATAAGACATTAAAGATATGAAAAGACAAAAATTAGGTCAGAATTACTTGGATGAGTGAATAAGATTGAGTGAAGAAATCAGCCAATGGTGTAAGAAAACTTTGCTTCTGTCAAGTTTATTGAATTTAGAATGATGTCTTGATACAAGAAACCTTTTCTCACACCATTGGCAGACTTTTTTTTCACTCATTACAAACAATTCAGACCTCATTTTGTCTTTAAATATCTAGAAATAAGACATGTTTGTAGACATGTCTGCTAAAAATAAGACAAACACTTGATTTGATTTTAATTTTTTTGCTGTGTGGACCATGAGGGTTGTAAAAGAACTGGCTTTGGACTTTGAGAAAACATAGTTGAGCTTTATAAATCAGGAAGAAGGTAAAAAGTTATATATATCCAAAGATCTGAAGATGCAAATCACACATGTGAGTAGTAATTAGACTCTGACACAAGAATAAAAACACTTGTAGATGTAGTTGCTGGATCGAGAGCATCATAGCAACATTGAAAAAAATCAAAAACGTCATAATTTATTTCACACTTTTTGATAGTTAGCGCTAACTAATCCATTTATTCTGATAGTTTCTGCAAACATAAAGAGACAGAGATTCATATATACCTGCTTGGTTGTTGTCAGCTACAAAGAAGTGATAGACAATTGGGTTTAATCTGCATGTATGCTCTTGTTTTACAAGTTTGCTCTTAATTAATTTTTGCTTTATTTTTTCTTCAAAGCTCCCCCTTGAACTCTCACGGTCCCACAAATAATATACCAGCAACTGACACATATGCTTCTAAGAGTTATTTGTAACTTCTTCTTCTTCTGTATCTTTTATTATTGAGTTTGGTCGTGACGTATGGGTCAATGACAAAAAGAGGGTCTAAAAACGTATTTTTAAAAAGTTCATTGAAAGTGGATAAAAAACATTTACTGAGTGAAGAATTAAGTTTTCAAACAGATTTCAGTAGTTGACCAACATTTCAAAGTTTTTAGGTTCATTATTTTTTAGTATTTTTAATTTGAGCACCCAAAAATGTCAGGTGGTGCAACCAAATATATGAAAATATATTTATATGTTCCTGTTATTTTTTCTGTGTGAAATTATTGGCAAGTATCTCTCAAGCGTCTGTAGTGACTCATACATTTTCATTTTGTGTGTTTCATTTCTTTTATTTGTGAATAAGATAAATAATTTGATGTTACAATAACATTTCACATTATTACATTGGTTGTACCACCTGACATGGAAATTGTTCCAGTCACCAATGAAGTGAAAAAACCTTTTTTATCAGTATTTCAGAGAAATCTACAAACTTTTCCACTTGGTCACAAATGTTATTTGGGCTCCTCTGGCTGATGCAGTTTCCTGTTTCCTGTTTTATTCTCTTCACTTTAAAATAAAAGTCTAATGTTACGGTTGCACCACCCTGACATTTGACAAGGTGAAAATTACGGGACAAAAGTTTTTTACATTTCTCAACAGCTTTAAAATTCTTTTTATTTGCAAAGAATGTTTCATTTAAAAAGGTTGAAGCATAAAATAATGCCACTGTATTTTTAATTTCCATTTACAATAACTGACATTCAATTTTTAGAGTTTAATTACTGTGGATACTTGTCAGGACGGTTGCACCACCTGACATTTTGGGGGTTTGAGGAACCAAAACACAAAAAAACATGTTATATTTTAATAGTTTAAAGATGTGTTCAAATAACACAGGTTTCATAGAATAAAGAAATACATGTGATGAAATACTCAATTCAAGATGGAAGGAAATATTGCACTCAGACACAAAAAAAGGGACGTCACGTCATTGACCCATATATTTCTGTATCAGAAATGAAGTTTCTGCAGCTAAAAGGAATATAAATCCTTATATGTCATAGGTGGAATTGGGTAAACAGTCCTGTGACCAAAAAAAAAAGTCAGTCACAGTGTACCATCCCAAAATAGTCACACACACACAAGCAGCTGCTGTGGCAGAGCTTCTCTTTGCACCCTGTCATTCCTGTGACACAGTTACTGATCTCTGAAAGCTGCTCAGATGGATGACTGACGGGAATAACTTGACTGAAAATGTCTCACTTTGTTGTTTCATCATGCAGAACATTAAAAAGAACATACTCTGCTCATGCATGTCCACGCGTGTGTTTCTGATTCCTCTTGTAGGAGTGGACTTCAAGATAAAGACGGTGGAGCTGAGAGGGAAGAAGATCAGACTACAGATATGGTGAGTAATTGGTCAGAAGTCTTCACTTCCTGTATTCTTCTGCACGGAACATTTCCTGTGTCCATTCTCTCTGCAAGCTTCACTAACTAACTAACCAACTAACTAACTAACTACAGGCTGAATAAGACAGCGGCTTAACTCTGCACAAGTTACAGTATGTATCTCTAAAAAATTATGCTGTATGGTTTTATAGGTGTATGATACTATCAGTCAATAGAAGCTTAAAAAGTTAGTTTTAAGAATCCTAGATTTGAGAATTTCAGCCAGCATATTCCTCAATGGAGAGATTTTGTAGCATCATTCTTATCCCAGACAGTGCAATATTTCTTTAACCTGAAATGTGTCAAATACCAGGTACTTTATTTTTGCAGTAGATCTCTAATGCTCTACATCAGTGTTACTCAACTCGGCTCAACCAAAGGGACAATTTTTTTTGAAAACTACATTTGCAAGAGAAACAATCTAAGTGGGAAAAGAGGCAAAAGTGGCAATAAAAGTAAGTTGAACGTGGCAAAAATGGGCGAAAAGTGGGGGAAAACTTTTTAAAAATGGTCAAAAAGTTGCGAAACTTTTCAGAGGACTTACAATTCTGTCATAAATTTTTCTTTTTACTGATTTTATGCAATATTCTTGTATCTCTGAGACATTGATTTTTGGGTTTTCAATAATCATAAACCATAGACATCAAGGTTTCAAGAAATAAATGTTTGAAATAATTCACACTATGTCTATATAATGAGTCTATAAAATATTTGGGTTTCACTTTCGAAAACAAGTGACCAATATTATTGAACTTTTTCATGATGATCTAATTTTTTGAGAAGTGCCTGGACATAGAATAGAATATTCTTTATTGATCCCTCGTGAGAGAAATTTCCATGTCACAGCAGCTCATTAACGCTCCAAGTGCAAAAGATGCAACAATAAAATAGAATAAAGTAGAATTAAAAATAATAATAATAATAATAAATTAGAAAAAAATCTATACAAAATTAACTATAGTAATAATTATAATAATAATAACAATAATAACGACAACAACAGCAACAGTCATCATTGTTTTATTGTTATCATTACTGCTACCATTATCATTATTACCATATAAAGACTTCAACCTGCAAACAGAGTTTCTTTTGTGGATTTTTTTTCACAGAAATTTATCTTCTATCTACATGTATGTGTTTGTCTTTGTAAATGAGAAAAATTAAACATTCCTTTCAATATAGCTATTGATATTGACGATTATTAAAAATAATGGCACAATAAATCAGAATTGCAACATAGGAAAAAAATAATTAAAATCTGATTATTTTTGCAAATCAGCCTTATTTTGAAAAGCATCAAGAGTTTCTGAGAAGTAGAGATGAAAAAATAATGCCACCAAAAAGAAATAGCAGGGAAATTACAGAACACACAGTTCGCAGCTTGTTTGTGTCTGAAACACTGAGAAAAAGGATGTTAATTCATCGGTTTGATTCTCTCGTGTCTCCTCTTGTGATTCCTGTTAGGCCTTAATTACATTTTGAAAACATCCAGTGTTTCTGTCTGTAAAACCCAGCGACACGCCACTAATTACAGGTTCTGCACTGACAGCTGGATGTAGCTTCGTTCATTTTTGAGCCACAGTTTCATCTCTGGCTTGTTTCACTAACATCCACCCAAACCTCCCGTCCCATTTCACCACCACCCTCTCCCCCCCCGTCCGTCCGTCCTCAGCGTGTTGACTCGTCTCTCTGTCGTTGAACCGCTCACGTCCAGCTCCATCACTGCCTAACCTAACCTCGCCATTGTGCCGCTCGCTGTGTGTCTGTGCGCTCGCTGTGCTGCTCATAAGCCTGACTGTGACTCACATGGGGGAGAAAGTGTCTGACTGAAGGTACAGTAACACGAGAGTGGAGCTCATACACAGAACTAACAAACACTTTTACACCTCTGTCTGTAGGAATTACAAGTTACTAAGTGATATCAACACATTTCAACTTCTTACTTACCAGCCTATGATGACTCTTACTGCTTTACAAAGAACTTAACTTTCAGCTGTGACTAGAGTATGAACATGCCATCAAAAGTCAGTCACAATCTGCAGTTATAAGATTTTTTCATCTGTTTAATAATGTGCATTNTTTTTAGCAACTAAAGCTCCTTTTATGGAGACATGTTTAAATCTTAATGTACTTTTATTTAGCTTTTATTGTCTTTTACTTCTGTTTTTACTTCTTCTCTGAGGTATCAGAGTTTAAGCGTTACCTGCATGCAACTCCAGAAGCTGTGTAGACCATTTATTTAAGTGTTTATGCAAAGTTGTATTCCAGGCGATGGGATACCAGGGTTTTCGTTCAGAAATTATTCTTAACTAGGCCAGGGGTTCCCTTTTTCAGCCCGCGACCCCCTAGATCAGTGGTTCCCAACTTTTTTCAATTCAGGGCTCACTTTTAAGTCTCAAAAATTTTTCGCGGCCCACCTCTGACCATATAATTATAGGGGCTGTATTGTGCCTTGTTAGCGCTTGATTTGTAACAAAGACCCGAAATGTAAGAAAAAAAATGTAATAAAACCTGAAATGTGATAACTGGTCAATGATGTAACAGATGCTGAGCCCAGAAGGTGATAGTCATTTGCCCACGATATAACAACTTGTTAAATGTTGGGTCAGTGATTATAGTCTTGGGATATACAACATTTGTTTAATCAAATAAGTCCCAAAACAATTTAAACCCCAGTACAATCATGTTGGGCTTTAACTTGCCCTCTTCAAGGACTTTTCTTATATACAAACGTTTGAACATGTTGAATATCCTTACAAATGTAACCAAGTTTTAATATTTAAACATTATTCTGTACAGTTGTATCTTTATATAATTACCCTTCATTAAAACTCAGACTATTTTGAAAATGATTTGGCGGCCCACTTGCAGTATCTCCGCGCCCCACTAGGGGGCCACGGACCACAGGTTGGGAATCACTGCCCTAGATAGCAGTGCTGGACACAAGTGACCCCCTCCTGTGGGAATACACTATTAGGCCAAGCTAATAACATGCAAACAAAAGAAAAGGGGCTTTGTTTCCTAATTTAACTCTGTTTGCTTGAAAATCAGAAACTCACATGAGAACTAGATTCAGCCCAAGTGAGAAGAGTTTCACAAACTTATCACAAAAAGACAGTTTGTGTTTGATGGATTATGTCTTTCTTGTAGTAGTGCTTGTAAGTAAGGTCACATAAAATGTAGTTTCAACGCCATGTACACATTCCCAATATTTATACAGAAACTTTCCCGTCAGGGTAAAACTGCATTGACTGTAAACTTTCCTCTCCTTTTGTTTTATCCAGGGACACTGCTGGTCAGGAGAGGTTCAACAGCATCACGTCAGCTTACTACAGAAGCGCAAAGGGAATAGTTCTGGTGTATGACATCACCAAGCAGGAAACCTTCGACGACCTGCCTAAATGGATGAAAATGATAGATAAGGTAAAAAGCTGTCAGGCTGTGGTTTTCTCCTCTTAATAACACACAAACACTTCAATATGTTTTTTACTGATGCTTGTTTTTATGCTGGACTAATACACTTAGTACTCGGGCCGGGAAATTAATCGCAAATTAGATTAAATCACAATATGTCCTGTTTCAATATTCTAATCACAGACAGTGTCATATTTCCATAACCTCAAATATATCACAATGTCAGCTACAGGTTTTTGCAGTCGATGTTTTCTGTTCTACACCAGAATTACTCAACCCTGTTCAACCAAAGAGACAAACTGTTAAAAACTACCTCTACAAAAGAACCAATATAATTGGTAAAAAGAGGCAAAGACAGCAAAGAGTAGCAGCACAACTTTGTTTAAGATGGTAAAAATTGCCAAAAAAGTAACTAAAGTTTGCAATTAAATTGGGATAAAACCCGGAAATACTCAAAAAGTAGAAAAAAATGGTCCAAAAGTTGCAAAAAAAGGAGTGAAAAGTGACGAAAATGGCCAAAAAGCAACAAAAAAATCGGAGAAAAATACAGAAAGTAGCAAAAGTGGTAAAAAAAAATGGGACAAAAAACAGTGAAAAGTGGTAAAAATGGCCAAAGTCAACAAAAATCACAAGAAATTTGGGGTCAAACTTGGGAAATTAGTCAGTTTTTTGCAAAAAATGGTCCAAAAAGTGGTAGAAAAGAGTGAAAGGTGTCAAAAATGGGCAAAAACAACTAAAATTGGGAGTGAACCTGGAAAATAGTGAGAAGATATTAAAAAAAAATAGTCCAAAAGTGTCAAAGAAGAAGTGAAAGAAAAAAAATTGTTGTTGTGCTGTAATTAATGTAACTGTTTATGTTCTACAATGTGTTTGTTTAAAAACATATAAGAAGGAAACCTAGAAATAATCATAATTCCAATATAGGGAATCATAATCGTAGTGAGATTGTTATTTTAAATCGTCCAGCCTTACTTAGTACATTTCTTTGCAGTCGTTTGGTTTCACTTTTTAATCATGAATAAACCTGATAGTTCTCTGTTTTTCTCGGCAGTACGCCTCAGAGGAAGCAGAACTTCTCCTGGTCGGGAACAAACTGGACTGTGAGAGCGATCGAATCATCTCCAAACAGCAGGGAGAGAGAGTGAGTTCACACGAAAAAACTCTGACTTTGTGCAGCGTTTGTGGTATGCTGCTCCGTTCAGTTCTTCCTTTTGTGGTTAAGTTCTCACGTGTTTTTCTGACATTGAGCTGATTTGATTCTCCCTCCTGTTCCAGTTTGCCTCCAGAATAAGTGGAATGCGTTTCTGTGAAGCTAGTGCCAAGGACAATTTCAATGTTGATGAGATCTTTTTGAAGCTTGTGGACGACATCTTAAGCAAGGTCAGTGTGTAAACAGAAGGAAAATGAAGAAGTTTCCTTTTTGATTTTAGAAAACTGTGACTTCTTTGGACAGAAGGAGAGCCTCAGAGAGAGATATTAGAGATATTACTTGTTGCTATAACTTTAAAACAAACAGCTTCTTCTCAGACATGCAATCCATTTTCTTTACAGCTGACCAGATGTCTGTAACTGTTTATTAATGAAAGTAATGACTCGTAGGGAGAACCACAGGGAATCAAAAAAAAATGTAGTGTCTCTTGTGCCAAAACAACCTGAATGTGAAATGATATGAAAACTTGACTAACTCCTCTACTATCATATTTAGACTACGTAAGATAGGAAATAAGGCACTGGTTGGTCTCAGGTAGGCGAAAAAGTTTCATATGTGGACAAAAACCTTTCTCATGAGCACAGGAAACTATTCTGTGTGAGCATAAATTGGTATATGGTGCACACAGGGACCCCATTATTTGAAAGGATACCTCCTCTTTAATGATTTTATTAGGGATGCATGATATTGGGTTTTTGGCTGATATTGGATGTGCCAATATTTTCAACTAATTTAGCCGATACCAATATTTTTTCTGCACACCAAACTGCAGATCTTCACATTTCTTCTCTATTGAAGTCAGCATACAGTGATATGGTACATGGGTCAATGACAAAAAGAGGGTCTAAAAACGTATTTTTAAAAAGTTCTTTGAAAATGGATAAAAACATATTTCTGAGTGAAGAATTATGTTTTCTAACAGATTTCAGTAGTTGACCAACATTTCAAAGTTTTTAGGTTCATTATTTTTTAGTATTTTTAATTTGAGCACCCAAAAATGTCAGGTGGCGCAACCAAATATATGAAAATATATTTATATGTTCCTGTTATTTTTTCTGTGTGAAATTATTGGCAAGTATCTCTCAAGTGTCTGTAGTGACTCATACATTNAAGGTTCAAGCATAAAATAATGCCACTGTATTTTTAATTTCCATTTACAATAACTGACATTAAATTTTTAGAGTTTAATTACTGTGGATACTTGTCAGGACGGTTGCACCACCTGACATTTTGGGGGTTTGAGGAACCAAAACACAAAAAAACATGTTATATTTTAATAGTTTAAAGATGTGTTCAAATAACACAGGTTTCATAGAATAAAGAAATACATGTGATGAAATACTCAATTCATGATGGAAGGAAATATTGCACTCGGACACAAAAAAGGGACGTCATGTCATTGTCCCATAAACACCTCTCACATTTTCATTTTCCCTGCAAAGTAATAAAAATACTTAATTACTTAATGCTTCCCTTTAGTCAATCAAAACAACACCCACAACCAGGGCCAATTTGGTCAATTTGAGGAGACAAACTCTGTTCATGTTGGGTTATGCATGTCCTCTTCATATCAGTGTCATGATGCTGAGGTCCGGCATTTAATCAATTTGTATCGGCCAATATGCACTGATATACATTGTGCATTCCTAGATTTTATCTTGTAGATCTGTTCATGGCTCTGCTCATCTGATGTCCCTCTCTAAACCCCGTCTCCTCCTCCACAGATGCCTCTGGAAGTTCCCAACAAGGAGCTTTCCAACAGCGTCCTGTCTCTGCAGCCTGAGCCGGAAGTGCCTCCGGAGCTGCCGCCTCCTCGCATGCGTTGTTGCTGAGAGTCGCAGTGGTTCCCCGATCCCTTGCACACACATGCGCTCACACATGCAGAGTATCAATCTGACCACCAGGGGGCAGCACACAGCAGCAGTTCGGAGCTCTTTGTACTCTGTATAGAAACAGTATTTTCTCTTCCCTTCTTCCCCTGTAAGTGCACACGATGACATGTCCGACACTAACACTTCAGCCTCGTAAATCACCCACTTCCTCCCAAACGTCTGTCTTCACTCGACCCTGACTACCTCATACCTCAGACCGTTAGGCCAGCTGTGTCCCACAGGTGCCTTGGAGGTAGAGAAGGATAACTGAGGGCCTTACCGCTTCTTCTCTTCCCCTTTTTTTATTAACAAACAGTCAATATAAACACTGCACACTAAGATTATTAAAGAAAGGGACGACAATATCTCACCACAGCTTAGATTCTGGCTCCAGGTGCAGCAGTTTTATACTCTTATTTTGAAGTGTCATGACAGCGTGATGAGTCGAGGTAAACAAAAGCACATGATGTAAATAAGCTGACTGGACGAGGTGTGAGTTTCTGTTACCAGCAGAACGTAGGTGTGTGCAGGTGATCTTATCAGTGAGTATCCTTTGCCTTAAGGTGTTACAGAGGCTGGAGTGACTAATCTCCTGTTTGTACAAATTGTAAAGTTTTGCACTACAGATCAACTCACCTAGCTAGTGTCGCAGGAAGAAAGCACAAGTTGAAGTTGCTGGGTAGTGTAGTCTCTAAATCTGGATTTGTGTTTCCCCCCTTCATAAGTAAGGCTGGCTTTTTTAGAGCGAGTGCAAACATTTGGGTTTGGCTTTTGATTTAACTGTGTTACTAATCTTGAAAAGTGTTTTATATTTTATGTTTGTTTCCTGTAGTTCAGACGCACCTGAAAGAGGAAAGTTGCACAATGTTTTATTTGAAATGGCTCATTTTGGCTCATTTTGCTGAGTGTTTCCTGATTAATAAACTACAAAATCCACCTTAAAGCTCCTGTGAGGAGTTTTTGACGGGCTGGGAATTAAGTTTTAATGCCTCGAACCACTTTGAGGGTGTAGGTGTTGGAAATTAAGAGCTCTTTGTTACTGCAAACGTTCACAGTGATTTGTTTCAGTGTGTCCACATGTAGCTGGGTATCTCAGAATATGCATGTTTGTTTAAGTTTAGACCTGTTATTCACACAAAACAGCAGTTTTACGTCACTGAAAATGATCTTTTATGAAAAACTCCGGCTAAAGTGAAGATTTTGGAAAACTCTGGTTTCATGGTTTTGTATACACAGAGTACGACAAAGGAGTCAGAGGCTTAAAAGTGTGTTAATACACAATTACAATTTAAATCACTCAAGATTTCAGCCATAAAAGTGAAAACTTCCTCCATTCGTGTGTGAGTTGATTTTTCCTGGCAGAAAAATTAATGCACAGAGGCAGTTTTGTTTTTTAATCTTTAAAAAAAACCCATTTCATTTAGGCTTAATTATGAATAGTTTTTTTTTTTTTTTTTTTGCTTTTTTCTGCAAGATGTCAGAAAGTGAAGCCAGTAATTTGTGATAGTATTTAAAATAAATTAGGCCTTTGCATGTTTGCAAGCCATAAAAAGTCTGAATTTGGGATTAAACAAAAGCCAATTTACAAGAGAAAGTCAAAATTTGGGGATAAAATAGTCAAAAATGTAAGATGATGAAGTAAAAAATTTTAAAGAAAAGTTAAAATGATGAGAGAAAAGTCAGTTTTGTGAGGTAAAAAAAATGTCAATTTTGAGATAAAAAGTCAAATTTTTGTGATAAGATGCCAAAATTGGGAGATGATAAAGACTATTTTCGGAATTAACAGGCAAACCTCTTTATAGATACAAACGTAAGAACTTGTCGCCATGTTCAAATTTGTGGTGGAGAAGACAGAATGACAGGGATTCGTTCTGATTTGGTGGCACGGGTTTCACATCTGAAAACTTTTACCACATTTAGAGCTGCACTTTTTGATAGATTTCTTGCGGGGTTTTTGTAAACAATAAGGTGTGAACAAAAGTATTTTCAAAAACCAATGAGGAGGGATATATGTTTTTGAAAATACCCGGCTACATGTGCACAAAGCCTCACACTTTTCTGGTGCTTTTCCACCAGAAGGTCCACAAACATTTTAGTTAAGTTTTGTTTAGTTGATGTTTCCACTGGGTTGATCATGTAAATCAGGCCTTATGGTGAAAAAAGTAATTGCAGTACACTACCACACCAGTAGAGGGCAGTAACGCAGCATCAAAGGCTACACAGTGCTGTTTTTATTGTACTCTATTGCACTGCAGATGGATTTGCTGAATCAATACAGACAGCAGGGATCGACCGGTGTTTCAGCTTAAAAAGTGACCCTGTTAATCGAGGACTTTCAGTGAGATGCATCCCTCTCAATTAGCTCAAGATAATTGTTTGAGAATTATCTTATTTGAGAATTTTTACACATTTCTTCCATGTTTGAACAGCTGTTGTAAACTGGATATCCACTGACACGTTTAGCTGAAGGTCTCAAGTTTACAGGGTCACACTTTTAACTGGAACACCGGGAGCTGATTCACACTATAAGGCTCAAAGAAGACGATTGTTTAGTTATTATTTAAACCAATTTCATCACAGTGAGGGTTGTTTTATTGCTGAAAAGAGTTAGGGAGGGAGAGATTTAAAAAAAAACTGGCAGTGCCTTGTCCACAGGGGGGCGCCAGATTCAACACTAGCTTTCAGAGACGGGATGCATGAAAAACAAAAAAGAATTTACATGATATTGTTGGATCAGAGAGTTAGATCAGCTTCTTGCAGGTTAACATCTACAATTCACTTTCTGTCATATGTGTTTGTTTACATACAGATAGTTGAGCGTTTTATTCTAGCTGCAGTGCCAACTAGTGGTGGGAGGGTGCATTACGGCTTATACAAAACAATGAAATTGATGTATTAAACCCACTTTAAAAGGTGCACATCCTTTTCTAGAATGAGTCAGCAGTTTGTCTTTTCATTACCATTACCTGCATTCCTGCAAAATGACTCTGCACACTAAGCCCTCCTGTCTTCTCTGACATTTATAATCCTTTAATTCTTCCCTTTTTCCAGTCAGAAAGTAGCACTGCAGCCCTGCAAGTCGTCTCTTTTCGTTCATACATGTTGAAGCTAAAGCCCAGTGAGAGGTTGAGGGAGACCGACCTCATGCGCCTGACCTGATTAAAAGTGACTCTGCTGGTTAATTCTGTTTTGTTGAAGATTTATGTTAAACCCAAGCAGCTTTGGTGGACTTAAAAGGGCACATTTTGTAGTCTAACAGGTGAATATAGTTAAGTACCAAAACAAAGGCGGCAGAAACACATCACGCAGATGAGATGATGCGGCAGAAAAACGAACAACAAACTCCTTCTTTAGCCTTCATCACTAACCCTGTGGTCTTTGTTTTTAACAGTGTTTTCAGCATTTAAGAAAAAAAAACTGCTTTTATTTCAAATGTGTATCCTTCAAGATGGAAGACTGTACTTTGTATTAAACCTGTTACAAGTCTGACAAGTTTTGGCATGTTTTAAAAAAGAGGTTTGTGGTATTTATAACTTGTGGCATTCTCAAACTAATGAAATGCAATAAAAGATATCTATATTTATTACCAGATTATTGGCCTCATTTTACTGTGTGATGGATTCCTGGTGCACCAAACTGACATTTAAAGTCAGTGGAAGAAACAATAAAAGTGATTTGTGTAATTGTTCTGTTCTATGAAAACGTTGGCTTTCCTGTTCCTGCATTATTCAGCAAGAAAAACCCGAGACAATGACACAAAATATACATTTGTTTGTGGTAACTGAAGTGTGTTGTTGTTATTAAAACATACATGTGCCAGTTTTGATGCACATTTAAAATATATATATATCTTATAGAGCCTTGTTTGTGCCATGAATTTGCCATATCCTTAGGAAAAGTTGTCGTGGTTTAGTGACATGTTTTGAATTTAAATCTTTGTGTTTCACCTGTTTTAAAGATTGTGCTACGAAGTCAAGTTTTATAATTATGTAGCATAGTAATTAAAACACAATAATATCAATAATTGTAAATGCTTTGCAAAAAAGAGCTGTCACATGATTTCACAAATAAGATGGAGGCTCCTTCCTCCTTTTAAATGACTAAAAATGAAAATTTGGCTTTAGTGAGCTTTTTTTCCCCTTGACCATACTGATTCAGAATTTATTTGCAGATAAAATGTCAATATTCTGTTTTAAAAAAAAATCAGAATTATGAAATAAAAAGTTAAAAAAATAAGAATTGAGGAGAAATTTTTGAGATACAAAGTGAAAATCATTAAATAAAGTAAAATTAGGACGAAAAAAGTCATTTTTTAATTGAAAAGTCAAATGTTTTGGATAAAAAAGGTCAAAATTTTGAGACTCCAGTTGGACTTTTGAAATAAAAGTCAAAAGTGAGATAAAATGTCAAAATGTAAAATATTAAAATAATCAAATTTTGAGACAATAAAGTCAAAATTGTTAGAAAAAAATCCAATTCTTGAGAGATGAAGGTTGAAAAATCGGACATTTAAGTGAAAATTTTGAATAAAAAGTGGAAATTTTGAGATGAAGTTAAAATTTTGCGATTTCAAATATGAATGTATAAAATACAATGTCAAACTTATGTGAGGAAAAGTAAACATTTTGAAATTTTGGTGTATTTTATGATAACCAAAATGTATAGATAATAAATTAAAAATTTGGAAGAAAATCAAATTTTCGAAAAAAAAAAAAAATTAAAAGTTTGACATTTCTAAGTCGAATTTTTGAAGGAAAAAAAGGCGAAATCAAAAGATAAAAAGTTATAATTTAGTGAGAAAGTTGACATTTCTATATTTTTTTTATTCTATTCTAAATATTTAGATAAAGCCAAAGTTTAAGATTTTAAAGTCAAAGTTTTTAGTTTTTGTCTCTTTAATTTGACCTTTTATGTCTTAATCTTGACTAAACAAAACCATTTTTCATTTTTATTTATTCTTAACCTGTGGAAATATGCTCTTATTGTTGTGAGTCCTTGTGTTATTTGTTTAAAAAAATACAAATGAAACATGAAAATCCAGCATTTTTCACAGAACGACCTGATTCAGACTGAAATCCAAAGATGAAAGTGATTGATGGGATTTTCCAGAAAGAGGTGACAAACCTGAGTCCTGTGAAAGTGTTCAGAAATCACATATGTGTGTGTGTGTGTGTGTGTGTGAGTGTGTGTCATTAGGGCATGCGCACCAAAGCGTGTCAGACCTGGTCCCAGAGAAAACAAGGGGTGTGCTCGAGCGCTGGGAGGCAGCGGCGCATGCGCCCCGCACGAAATCACGGGCGTCGAGCCTCACACACCGCAGCGATTGCAGATCTTACATGTCAGATAGGGAGGAAGGAGTGGGAAGGGGTACGAGACACGGGGGGGCCCAGCACTTAGAGCCCGGTGTGTGTGAGAGAGAGAGAGAGGGATGGAGATCCGAGCTGCGGAGGGAGAAGAGGGCTGACGTGACTCCGCCTCGCAGCTTTTTTCCTCCCAACTTGAGCAGCTTCTCTGCGGATGCAACCTGTCCGTCAGCCCCGGTAATCCCTTTTTTATTGCAGCGTTTCCTCCGAGGAGGCTCCAGGCAGAGGGGACTACAATGACAACCTGGTGAACGCACACGACATGGAGTGAAACATTCAGCAAAAAACGCAGGATGCGCATCCCCAGCCCGACAAGGAAGAAGGTAGAGAAACCTGGCTGCTTTTCTGATCCTGCGCCTCACAGCTTTTCCGCGGTGTTGTGGATTGATCGTTTCCTCCATCGCCTTCCTCCACCTCCTCCTCCTCCTGCTGCTGCTGCTGCTGCTGCCGGTGTCGGTGTATAATGGAGAGCTCCAATGGCTCTGGCAGCGACACCAAACCGCAGAACCACCAGTTGGAGAAGAAGAGACTGAACCGAGCTCCTTCCCCAGCGAGACCTTTCCTCAAGGATGTGCACTCCCGCTCCACCAAACCACCTGCCATCGTTCCCAAATCCCCTAAACTCAGCAAGCAGCAGCAGCAGGCGTCCTCACTGCCCCTGGCGCATCCGAACCGCAGCTCCAGGCGCAACACGCCCGGGCCGAAGGAGAAAGCAGCCCCGGTGAAGAGCAGCGTAAAGTCCTCTGTGGCCAAAAAGCCCTCCAAGCTGCCCCAGCATGCAGCAGATCCCAAACCCGCCAGCATCAAACCGGACTGCACCAGCAGCCCCATCCTCACTAAAGGCAAAAAGGGGAAACTAGCCTCCCAGACGGGGCCTCTCAGCCATGGATCCCCGATCCGGGTACCGACCGGTGCGCCTCTCAGCCGCGTCTGCCAGACCGACAGCAGCTCAGACCTGTCAGACTGTCCGTCAGAGCCGCTGTCGGACGAGCAACGACTGGCACCGGCTGCAAGTAGCGACGCCGAGTCCGGTACCGGCTCCAGTGACCGGGACCAGGTGGGAGCTGATAACCCGAGAGGGGAAGCGAGCGGAGCGGCTCCAGCTCCACCTCCACTGCAGCGCACAACCGAGGCTTCCTCCGCCGCCAAGGGAAGCATGTCTCAGGCTCAGCCCGCTCCGGGGGCGCACGGAGAGAAACACAAGCCGGAGAAACCTTCATCATCTTCATCTGCAAGCGCACAATTCAGACTGCCAGGGAAGAAGGATGGAGCTGAGGAGGATCTGCAGCGGGAGGTGGAGGACTTGAGATCTGAAAACGACTACCTCAAGGTACCAGCACGTTTCCTCAACAAGTTAGTGACAGAGAAATGAGCTCACATTCATGCGTGCAAGGTCAAAGTTTGCATGCAATAAAATACACTTTTAATTCACAAATCTGACTCAGGATGGGACAGAGAAGTTTGGCTGCTTAATGCAAAACTTTAGCAAGAGAAAAAGACAAAAATCAGTCTCATTTTCTGCAGGCTCATGTCCTCTATCACCCCTAATTTAATTCTTTTTTTTTTTAACTCTCTACCCTCTGTCTTCTAACTGCTTAACCCTCTGATGCATGAATCATAAAAGTCAGTGTCAGGATTTTTCCCTTGAGTGTTTTTACTTGTCTTAAGAAAAAAAGTTTTGCTTTTTTTTTCAAATATTTGTAACTGAGCATTCAACATAAAAAAGCAAGTATGACTTATTTTTTTGTTTGACCTCTTTTTTTAATAATTTCATGAATAATCTTTTTTTTTAATGCGTTGCGAAACATTTTAACTCTCTTTCATCCATTTTAACTCTGAATTATTTATAGTTTATAAGCCTTTTCACCCTCAAATGTTTGTTTAAAACATTTTTGAAAATATATATATATATGTTTGGAAATAAAAAATTGAAAACATTTTTTCAGGCCCTAAGAAGAATAAAAATATCCTGACACAGGCAAATATGAATTTCCACCACATGAACCATTAGATTTAGGAGTAAATAACTTTTAAATACACAGGGTTAAGAAGAGCAAGGTGTAAAATTCTCCCCCTTTTTTTTCATTTCTCCTCTTTAGACAAGATTTTTCCAACATATTCACATAAATCCAAAAACTCCTTTTGTAATATATGGTATTAAAGACCTTATTTAGATAAAAGTACATCTCTTCTAAGCAGGAATTTTGAACTCTTTTCACTAAGGTTATTATATGTTGATGTATTATCACATCACAGGTACACTGCCACCAAAAAAAGGTCACACACTCCAATGTTTCCTTGAGCCGCCTTTAGCTTCTATGACAGCACACAACCACTCTGGCATTGTTTCATTAAGCTTCTGCAATGTCACCAGATTTATTTCCATCCAGTGTTGCATTAATTTTTCACTAAGATCTTGTTTTGATGATGGGAGAGTGCATCACTTCACCTGCCTCTCTTCTTACCCTGATGCGCCCATCACTCTGGAACAGGGTAAATCTGGACTCATCAGACCACATGACCTTCTTCCATTCCTCCAGAGTCCAATCTTTATGCTCCCTAACAAACCGAAGCCTTTTTTTCTGGTTAGCCTCACTGATTAGTGGTTTTCTTAAAGCTACACAGCTGTTCAATCCCAATCCCTTGAGTTTCCTTTGCATTGTTCATGTGGAAATGCTCTTACTTTCACTTTTAAACATAGACCTGAGTTCTACTGTTGTTCTTTGAAGTAATCACCATAGACTGTATAATGAGTGGATGTAATGACGTTTGGCTCAAACTGAAGCCTCCAGCAGATGCCCCGCCCCCTGGTGTCTGGCTGCAGTATAGGTCATAAGCCCCGCCCCCTGGTGTCTGGCTGCAGTATAGGTCATAAGCCCCGCCCCCTGGTGTCTGGCTGCAGTATAGGTCATAAGCCCCGCCTCCCCATGTATTCCAGATATGAGCCGGGAAAACTTTAAAAAATTACGATACCTGGTAGAAACGTTTCTCTCATCCTTACGCTAAGGTAGTATGACAATGTCATTTGGCTGCATGGTGTTCAGGTGTTTTTTTTTCTGAGAAGTTAGTTTCTCATTAGTTATTGGACGTTAAAAACCGCGATATAAGTTTCATTTTACGATAGTTGACAGCTGCCGTTCATGAGTAGTTTTTATCGGGGATATAAGAAACTTCGGGAAAGAGCCAAAAGGAGACTAAACCTTCTGAAGAAGAAGAAATAAATATTTTTATTTCTCTTTTTTACTTGGCTCCACCGGAAATTCTCTACTGCGCAGACTCTGGCTGCACAATGGCGGCTAGAGAAACGGGGTTTTTTTGGCTTTTGGCTTTTTTGGTTGACGATGGGTCCCCACCATCCTTCCAGTTTTCAATAATGCGTTGAACAGTTCTTAACTTAATTTTAGTAGTTTCTTCAATCTCCTGAGATGTTTTCTTTGCTTGATGCCACAACCACTGGATTTTTCTTTCTCCATGGTTGTTTAAGAAATAAGAAGTTACTCATTACATCAGCTGGAGTTAAATAACTTGTTACCAGCTGAAAGATAACCACCCATGCAGAAATTATTCAATAGGAGGCTTGTACCTGTTGGTACGACAGAGTATTGGGGCCACAGTGAGGGAAAAAAATGGGGGGAGGAATTTTTTTCCCCCCTCCTCCTCATCAAGTCAGTAAAGTCGAAATGTCTAGAATAAAGTCGAAATATAGTGTTAAGAATAAAGTTTAAATGTCGACATTTTATTTCGACTTTATTCTCGACATTTCGACTTTATTCTCGACATTTCGACTTTATTCTCAACATTTCAACTTTATTCTCAACATTTAGACTTTATTCTCGACATATCGACTTTATTCTCAACATTTCAACTTTATTCTCGACATATCGACTTTATTCTCAACATTTCAACTTTATTCTCAACATTTCAACTTTATTCTCGACATTTCAACTTTATTCTCGACATTTCGACTTTATTCTCAACATTTCGACTTTATTCTCAACATTTTGACTTTATTCTCGACATTTCGACTTTATTCTCAACATTTCAACTTTATTCTCAACATTTAGACTTTATTCTCGACATATCGACTTTATTCTCAACATTTCAACTTTATTCTCAACATTTCAACTTTATTCTCGACATATCGACTTTATTCTCAACATTTCAACTTTATTCTCGACATTTCAACTTTATTCTCGACATTTTGACTTTATTCTCGACATTTCGACTTTATTCTCAACATTTCGACTTTATTCTCAACATTTCGACTTTATTCTCAACATTTCGACTTTATTGTCGACATTTTGACTTTATTCTCGACATTTCGACTTTACCGACTGGGTGAGGGAGAGGGGGAAAAAATTCCTCCCCTCATTTTCTTTTGCTTGGTTAAATCTAGATGGCGACTTTTTTTTGGCCAGGCAGTGTATGTGTTATCACAGACTGGTATATGTCAAAGTGTAGACAAGATATTGTTACTTAATAATTACATTTTTTTGATGGCAGGAAGGTGCTGTGAATTTTTTATGAAACACATAATTACCAAAAAAAGTCATAACTAATTTTAAGTTTATGTAAGTAGCATAGCATGAAACCATATATGTGTAATTTTCAAGCAATTTTATGAAAGAAAACTAAAGTTATGACAAAGTAACTTTTGAAATATGGTCGAATTGACTCGAAGAAAACAAGATGGTTAAAGAAGACTCTAAACTGCATTTTTTTGCACAATAGAAAAAGCTTCACTTTCCCATGTAGACCCCATCCTCTACCTGCACCTACTCACTTTATCCAGAACATAATCAAAGTGTGAAATCAAGCATCTTATGAACACGTTTCCTTTACTGCACAGCTGTCATCCACGAGAGGTCTCCTCCTCTATCCGATCCATCATGTCGTCTTTTTAACCTTCCTGCACTTCCCTGCAGTTTGACCTTTATTGATGGGACTTTAATGGATGGCGGCTCCGCTCCGGCGTGTGTTCTCAGACTTTTAAATCGTAGCTGTTGAATCATCAGAGTGTAAAAAAATATGACAGAAAGTTCCAACATTTTCCAAACAACGCCCAAACAACCTTTGCACTCAGGACTTTTAAAGCAACGTTTATTTGCAACTATTACATCATGTGATATCACCTTTTTCTTGATGTCATGCACCATCTCCCTCTTTTTTAAGTAGGCTACCCTTATTAGTGAGGGAGGGGAAGCAAACAGATAATGCGGCAAATAATCTCGCAGCTCCCTGTGTCTCTTTTGTGAATGTGAGCCGGTTTATTTGCATGTTACCCTGAGTATTATTCCAAACTTCATCACGCATGCCTGTCTCTGTCTGTCTGTCTCTCTCTCTTGGCGCGTTGGAAACACAAGAGAGTTAATCAGCTTTACTGGCTCTGGCTGTAATGGCTTTATCCCACAGGAGTTGATAACAGTCAGATGTCCCATGTGTGTTGGGTTCAAACACCCTCCTGCCTGGTTGTCAGTCTGCCAGCTGGGACCTGGAGGCTTCCTCCTCCTCCTCCTCCCCCACACAGAGCGCCCCCAAAATGTCAGGGAGTCCCCATCAATGCCACCTCTGCTGCTGCTGCTGCTGAAAAAAAAACATGTTTACTGCTCATTTTCAGGCCTATACTTTTACCTCTCATGGGGTTTTGTTATTCAGAATTACAGAAAAATTACCGTCTTCATTTTTATAAAACTAATGTCAGCTGAAGTGATGAACTTGTGTTTAAATAATGTTTAATCCTTTATACAAACAAGGTCCTTATAATGATAATAACAACAGTAACAACTTTATTTATAGAGCACCTTTAAAAACAACAGTTCATGAAGTGCTTTACAGCAGAGATCCACAGCAAAATCAACAAACAAACAAACAAATAGTGAGTTAAAAATAGCGAACTACTTTGAATTGAACAATATAAATAACCAATCGTACAGACCAAACAGAAGCAGAAGAGAAAAACAACCAAGACCCTATGATGAGACCATGAGTATCAGAGGTGAAAAAGGGTAAGAAAGCAAACAGGAACAATAGGGAGGATAAAAACAACATACGTGAAATATAGCAGTGAATAAATAAGATAATAAAGAGGATAAAACAGCCTTAAATTAGAATGGAAATGATAACTGGAGCGCTCAACTCATTAAAAACAAATTAATAAAAACCTGAATAGTTAAAATAAACTCATGAGTGAATGACTAAATAGGGAGATGAATAGATAGATAAATAAGTAAGTAAATAAACAAGTGAGTTAGGGCAGTAAAAATACAAAAGAGGACAACAATGAGGTGATAAGATAATATTGGTGATAAGAATAAGACAAAAAAACGCCAGTTTCCACAAAAATGACTCACATTGTGATGAAATATGGTGGCAGAGCAGAGCAGTAATCTTTGAAGTACACATGAGGCAAAGATGGAGTTAGTTCGGAAAAAAAACAGGATAAGTTTGTACAAATATACACACCCTGTGATTGGAAAACTCGAACTTTTAACACCAAGTTTCGAACTTCCTGTCGAGATTCCGACATCCTCTCAAGAGGACCCACAAATAGCTGTTAATTATTCACAAATTTCCACCTACTGTAAACACTAACTTACAGATTGTGATTTGCTTACAGTTAAATTTTCACATTATCTTAAAAAATTATGTGTCAATTGTCATGAAATTTTGAGATAATTTCAAATATATTAACTATTTCTTAATTTAGATGAAACTTGCGGAGCTGTAAAGTAAAGTGTTACCATTTTTTTTCTTTTTTTACAGTGTACTTTTGGGAGTTTTACAGTGGACTATATTTTTAACGTCCTGCTCCTGTATAAATTAAGGTTTGTGTTGCATAAAAATCTACTGATTTATAGAGAAGATTTCAACGTGCACAACCGCAACGTAACCTTTAAAGTTTTCAGACATTTTTGATTATCTCCTAAAATGTATGCCCACATATTTGTTCACTCGATAGATCATAATAACTTTTACATTTGTCTTACAGTAGAAGTTTAAGTTTTCTCCAGTCTTATAATTAACTGTTATTTAATGTATATGAAACGGTGAAAGTTAACGTTTGGTTTTACAGTCCTTAGTTGTTGCGTTTTGACGATGTTTTGCTGTATTTTTTACTGACTCTTTTTACAGCGTACAAGTGTTAAAACTGTGCCATCATAGCTGATGAAGTAAATATGAAATATGTGTAAATAGGTGTCAAGTTCAGTCATAAGCGTACAGTCTTAGTTCTGTTGCTGCTGTCCCAGGATGCCGTTCTCCCTGCAGCCGTGCTTTTAACCCAGCCATCGATTGTTTCGACCCTGTGCGAGGTCGTTACCTCCTTCCTCCTGGGCGCTCCTGGCGTAACAGCGGTGTCTGAGCTTTCCCAAATGAGGATAGGTTTAGTTTTCATTAATTGACACTCACTTCTCTCAGCAGCCAATCGTCTTTTCATCAGGTGCCGGTCAGAGCTCTGATCACATCGTCTCAGGGGAAATAAACAGACTCTTCAAACACTGAGCGCTGAACAAACTATCTGAGAACGGATGAATCCATTTCTTCCCCCTCCTCCTCCTCGTCTGCCAGAGGCCAGGTTGTTTCCCGTTGATAGGAGATGATAAAATGGACACATCCAATCGCTGAGATAAGATGCTTAGAGCCAGTTAGTGCTCTTACATCATCGGCGCTAAGAGTACTTGCATCACTGGAACTGATATGTAATCACATAAAAGTATTAGTATAATCTACAAAGGTAAAGTACATGTCATCTTTTTTATAGAAACTGGATGCCCGACTCCTTCTTAAGCGTGTTAAAGAGGCCGGTGTGCCGTCTTTGTTTATTGAGCGTCCTCGTTGACCTTAAAGAGGGGCTATTGTTTTTTTTTTTTAGCTTTGTTCTGTCCCTCTGGTGCCTCTGTAGATATCTCATCGTGATTTATAGCTTAAAAAAATAACCCTATTTTTCTCGCATCTGTGTTTTAGAAAACCCTTTTTTCAGCCTCTGTTTTAGCTGCTGTCTCTTTAAGAGCCCCTTGCCCCACAAACCCTTTACCCTCTAAATGGCTGAGAGCAAAGCTTTAGGAAGACCTTGGTGTTTGAGGCCCATTATGGGGAGTCTTGAGTAAATTTCCATAAGATCTCATAAAGATCTTGTACCAGTGTAACTCATGATACCCCTCTTTAACCATTTTTGACAAAAATTTCGAAAACTGCTTGTCTGTTTTCAAAATAAAGTGGCTTAAACCCGGACCTAAAGACAGAAACCCGAACTTGTACAGAACTTAACAGTTTTTCTTGTTCTAGATTCTTGCTAAATTTCTATTTAACAGCATGGTGCATTATGGGTAATGAAGTCCTTTAACCAACTCAAAGCTTAAGCTATGAAATAATGATCGGTTGTTGTTCTGCCTCCCTCAGGATGAAGTGGACGAGCTGCGGGCGGAGATGGAGGAGATCCGCGACAGCTACCTGGAGGAGGAGGTGTACCAGCTGCAGGAGCTGCGGCGGGAACTGGACCGCTCCAACAAGAACTGCCGCATCCTGCAGTA
The DNA here is from genome assembly GCA_008086565.1 of Thalassoma bifasciatum. Taxonomy (NCBI): domain Eukaryota; kingdom Metazoa; phylum Chordata; class Actinopteri; order Labriformes; family Labridae; genus Thalassoma; species Thalassoma bifasciatum. The sequence continues at coordinate 213,479 of RPOG01000430.1, forward strand.
CCGTCTGAGGAAGGCGGAGCAGAAGAGCCTGAGGGTCGCTCAGACCGGACACGTGGACGGAGAACTGCTGCGGAGTCTGGAGCAGGACTTAAAGGTTTGTGTAGTTTCAAAAAATGTATGTGTTTATTTCAGATAACACTGAGGAACACAATTTTTGTTAAGTTAGGTCTGACAGCTGTTTTTAACTAATTTTTGGCTGCAGAATCAAAAACTGATCTCAGTTTTTCTCTGTCAAATCAAGTTTTTGAACTATAGAATCCCCATTTTCTGAAAAAACACTGGGGAACAAGTTGTAAAAATTTCTGTTAAGTTAGATTTTTATGCTGATTAAAACTAAAACTGACATGGGGATTCCAAAATTGCAGAAAAATTCCACTGATTGAATTTTGCTTATCTGGAGGGTGAGCTCAGAATCAGAATCAGAATCAGAATCAGTTTTATTGCCTAGTATCTTCAAGAAGCACACAAGGAATTTGACTTCGGTTTTAACTGTGCTCTCTTTGCACAAAAACAAGTAAGAATTAACATTAAATGTCAAATATATTTAAAAAACAAAAAACAGATATAAAGTAACTACAAATTAGAATGGGCTGGGGGGATTAGAGCACAGGTTACATCTTGATGTTGCTAGTTTTCCTTGATAAAAGAAAGAGATGCCTACATTTTGTCAGGATCCTGATTTTGGTTATCTTTGTTTTTGTTCAGTGTTTTTCAGATGTTTTTTTTTTTCTTTTTTTTTACTGGTGTATCTTGCGTTGATTTTCTCTTGTCTTGTGTTGTTAGTTATTCTTGTGTTTCCCTTGTGTTTCATTTTGCACTTGATCCTTGTCTTTCTCCTCCTGGTTGAGTTTTCCTGTTGCCCCTCATGTGTTTCACCTGTGTCTTGTGCCACACCTGAGTTTGATTAGTGCTTGTGTATTTAATCCCTGTCCTCAGTTCAGTCTGTGTCGGCTCATTGTTATGTGGGTTTTTGGATTTTTTTTAAAGGGAGCCCAGACTGTAAGGACTAACAGGCATGAATATGCTTAAATGTTTGTAACAAACTAGAATTTGTTGTTAAAAGACATAACGAATTGGTTTTGCTTTAAAAAAAATACAGTTTAAAACACAGTTTCTATCCTTCGGGCGCAGCCATTGTTTTACTGCCGCAATGCATTCTGGGTTGATGACGTAGATTGGTTGCTTGGTGCCGAGCATCTGGATTTGGCCGTTTACTCACTACTAGTCGCCGTAAGTCACGAGGTTTGAGGAGGGAAAAAAACATAATAATGCCACATGTGGCTGCTTTTGGGTGCACTTTTCAGTCCAAAGGAAACAAGGAGACTGATGTTAGTCTGCACAGCTTCCCAAAAGACAAGAGAAGAAGGAAGTTGTGGGAAATCACTTGTGGGCGTAAACAACTTCCCATGGACCCGCGGCTATGTTCTGGCCACTTCTCCCCAGAAGCATTTGCTGCATTTAGCCGGCCCATGCTGATGAAAGAGCTGACAGGTGTGGGTCATTATAAACGGAGACTAAAGCCAAATGCTGTGCCGACTATTTTCCAACACAAACCCACAAAACTTCCTCTGGAAACCACCGAAGTCCGCTCCAGGACTTATATGATCCTGTATGAGATCGAGCCCGGTGCAACCATATGACGTCACTACCCAGACGTTATTGCGGCGTAAACAACAATGGCGGCGTACAGGTGAAAATATTTATTCAAATTTTATACAAACTAAGATATTTTGAGAGATTTTATTATCGTTCTTATGTAGCTGGTAAAAACACTGATCATTTAGGAAAATGTCATTCTGGTAGCCAGGGTTCCTTTTAAAGTTTGGATTTTTTGGGGTTTTCCTTGTTGAATTTTTTGAGTTTGGATTAGAATAAAGACCTTTTTTTTCACCTTTCACCTGTTTTTCCTGGTTCCACTGCATGACACATCTATTGATAAAAGTTACATCTTTTACATTCAACTCAGATATTTCCCTGATTCTTCAATCTGACCCAAGTCGTTGACATCTCAGCCCCGATGAATAAACAGAAAAATTATGGATTGTGGACTAAAAGCATTCATCATAAAAGATTCATCTCTGCTCTCAGGTGGCCAAAGACGTGTCCGTGCGCCTGCACAACGAGCTGGAGAGCGTGGAGGACAAACGCAGCAGAGCGGAGGACGAGAACGAGCTGCTCCGCCAGAGGATCATCGAGATGGAGGTTTCCAAACAGGCGCTGCAGAATGAGCTGGAGAGGACCAAAGAGGTAAGAGGACGATGACGCTGTTTGAGAGAAAAAACACGATGCTTCCTCTGACCGTTAGACATTCGTTTGGCTGCTGGCGAGTCTTTGCTTTGTGCGCATAATGAACAGGATCAGTGGCGATCATCAGCCTGATCAGGCGGCCGGCCGCGGTGCATTAATCCCATCAATCACTTCCTCTGACAGCCCGATCAAAACAACTGCTTTGTGCGCTGATTCACAAACCATCCCAGAAATTTCTTCACGCAACAGTTGCGAATCAAACAAAGCTTTGAAGCTGCAGAGAACAACGATGAGACTACAAATATTCAGACGGAGCTGCAGTTCTTCTTCTAAACTCCACCTGAAGTTGTGTGTGAGGTTATTCGTGGTTTAAAGTTCACCTGGAGGCCAAAGTGAAATCCAAGTTCGCTTACATAATGAAGAAGTTTGACAAGTTTTTCTGCTCGGTATTCTCTCCTGATCTGCAGCTCTGAATACATTTCTGATTTAAGCTTCTGTTTTGTGAGAATGATGAATTTTTCAAGACAGACATGACAAGTTTGCATGTTTAAGAATCTGCACCTCGCTGATCTGTTTTCAGTCGATTTGAAAAACCCAAAAGTTAATCTGCATCGTAAGGAAATCGTTCTTGAGCGTTTCTTTCACTGCTGCTCCCAGTGTGAAGTTTTTTGCTTCATAGCTCTGAGGTGAGTCCCTCTCACAGGTAACAAGATGAGCGCTGGCGAAGTTTCAGCTTAGACTAATCGATCCTGACGAGAGCAGGTAACATCCAGTCTGCTTGTTAGGAGAAAGTAGGCTAATACCACAGCAGTCAGTCAGTCAGTCAGTGAGGACATGTGGGGGCTTTTCCTGCTCTCACTTCTGGAGGTGGAGCCTGCAAGCTCCATGTTTCTGATTGGTGGAGCAGCCACAGCTGTGATTGACTTGGTTTAATAACTCCTGAACAATGTTCTTCTTTGAGCCTGATAGTGTGAATGTGTCTCTGTCAGCTTCCGGTGTTACGGTTTAAATAGTGACCCTGTAAACTGGAGACCTTCAGCTGAACATGTCAGTGAAAATCCAGTTTAAAGCAGCTGTGTAGAAATATATACGTTTTATATACGTGTCATAATCTCCTCATCAGATCAGTATTTACTGAACTGGCTGAAAGGATCACTCTCTCAGTAGGATCAAAACCAGGACAGGCTGAGTATCCTCTGCTAACAGGTCAAATGGAGTACAGGAATTTCCCGACCATTGGGGGCACTTGAATACAAGCTGCAAACACTCAATTTAGAAAGATGAAAATTGTACATATATAGGCTGCACTTGTCTATAAGCTGCAGGTGTTGACATTGTAGCATTAAATATTACACAGAAAAAAATTATTTAAGTTCAATTAGATTAATTTTTTTTTTCTGAACAGTGCCTATTACACAGAAGCCTACCAGAAAAGTCTTTGATCTCTATCTTTATCTTCCTCCTGCATACTAAAACTACTAAAGCCATCTTCTTCAGTGTAAGGATAGTATAATGAAACCCTGTTTTACCGTTGCTGTGTAGATGGCAAGCCAGAGATTTCAGTGGAAACGCTGATATTAAGCGCTGCTTTCATTGTGCATTGACCATATGCGAACGGGGACAACAACAACAGTAACAATAGCAGATTAGTGTTTTGTGTTTGTGCTGCAGAATCTACTGATTACCTTCAACAAAATGTGCACCAAGAAGATTTCAGTATAAACTAGTGATCAATACTGAAATATCTTTCCTCCGATACCTGATCTTTATGCTCTGATATCAGTTCTCAAATCAAAACATCGATACTTTTAATACTTTAGATATTTGAAGTAATGTTTTTTTATTAAGGGAAACATGGGAAAGAAACTACACTATAAAAATTTTTCTAAATGAAACGAGGTTGATGAGAACTACGTTTTAATTCTTCCACCCGCATAAGTGAAAAAATGCGTAAGTGTGGAATCCGTTAGTGCAGAATGTGTAAGTGCAGAATGTGTAAGTGTGGATTGTGTAAGTGCAGAATGTGTAAGTGTGGAAAGTGTGAGTGCAGAATGTGTAAGTGCAGAATCTGTAAGTGTGGATTGTGTAAGTGCAGAATGTGTAAGTGTGGAAAGTGTGAGTGCAGAATGTGTAAGTGCAGAATCTGTAAGTGTGGATTGTGTAAGTGCAGAATGTGTAAGTGTGGAAAGTGTAAGTGCAGAATATGAAAATGCAGAATGTGTATGTGCAGAATATGTAAATGCAGAATGTGTAAGTGCAGAATATGTAAATGCAGAATGTGTAAGTGTGGAAAGTGTGAGTGCAGAATGTGTAAGTGCGAAATGCATAAGTGTGGATTGTGTAAGTGTGGAAAGTGTGAGTGCAGAACCATAAATGGGGAATGTGTAAGTGCAGAATGTGTAAGTTTGGAATGTGTAAGTGCAGGATGTGTAAATGTTGAATGTGTAAGTGCAGAATGTGTAAGTTTGGAATGTGTAAGTTTGGAATGTGTAAGTGTGGAATGTGTAAGTGCAGAATGTGTAAGTGCAGAATGTGTAAGTGCAGAATGCGTATGTGCAGAATGTGTAAGTGCAAAATGTGTAAGTGCAGAATGTGTAAGTGCGAAATGCATAAGTGTGGATTGTTTAAGTGTGGAAAGTGTGAGTGCAGAATATGTAAATGCAGAATGTGTAAGTGAGGAAACTGTAGGTGCAGACCCATAAATGTGGAATGTGTAAGTGCAGAATGTGTAAGTGTGGAATGTGTATGTGCAGAATGTGTAAGTGCAGAATGCGTATGTGCAGAATGTGTAAGTGCAGAATGCGTATGTGCAGAATGTGTAAGTGCAGAATGCGTATGTGCAAAATGTGTAAGTGCTGAATTTGTACGTGTGGTAAGCCTAAGTGTAGAATGTGTAAGTGCAGAATGTGTATGTGCAGAATGTGTAAGTGCAGAATGTGAAAGTGGAATGTGTGAGTGCGGAATGCAGTGTTTTCATACAAATACTTTTTTTTTTTATAATGAGTTTTTGTTTTTGTTTTAAAAATGTTATGAAATGATGTCACGTTAACTGGGTCTTGATGTCTTAGCAACATGAAGCTTGTTTGCTTGTAAAAATCCAAACATTAGCTGCATTAATGTTTGAGCCGCTGGGTTCAAAGTGTGTGAAAAAAAGTAGTGACTTATTGTCCGGAAATTACAGTGTAACGTGACTTTTCTGTCTCCTCCTGTGGTGTTAGTTTATTCTGTATGGCCTTCGTTGTTGTCTCACTGCCCTCTACTGGTCTGACAGTGTAGTGCAACAACTTTTTTTCCCCCTCAGAGTCACTGGTCTATTTTGGATGACCTTCTTTCTTTATTAATTTCAGGCTGTAAAACCTCAAACCTGTTGACTCCTGTTCTGGCTCCACTCATTTAGTCAGTTTGTTGAATACTATCTGGTTTTGTTGTGTTTTATTTTGAAAGTTACCTGAGTTTTAAATGTGTTTTCGGTGCACTATTTCCTGTGTAGATTTAGTTAGACTGCGCTAACGCTCAAATTTCACACCAATCCTGAGTCAGTCAGTCTCTTTGTTGGTCAAAAAAGTCCACATCTACCTCTGGAAATCCAGAAACTTCCAGATAACAATGATAAGTGACTGAAAAAAAACAGTCATGAGGTGTTTCTGTGCGGTGGCTCCTGACCTGTATTTCGGCTGCAGTGTTGCGACTCACAGGACGACGCTCTCTCTCGTACACAGGAGAAAAAAAAACAGGCAGAGAAGGAGTGAGCCTGAGAAACAGGCTGCTCTGAATAATTGCAGAATTTTTTTTTTTTTGAGTTCCCCTTGAGGTTTGTCCCAGAAAAACATGAGCCGTCTCCGGATCCGCACTTCCATGTCACGTGACAGAGCGTGTGTTTATAATGCAGCAGCGCCCCAACATTTTCTATTCTGTTGCATGAAATTTACAGCTTCCTTGTCCCAGATTTCTTCAGATTTAAATCACTGTGTGCTCATTATGCAGGCGTCTAATTCTTGTTATGATCAAACACAGTAGGTAACCTCTTATACGGCTTTATTGTTGATAGCAGGGGATGATAAAAGCATTTACAAACATTTAGTCAGGGTGAGTTTGAGAGAATCATAAACCTCAGACAGACAGAGAACAGAAGAATCATCTCACTGATAAGAATGTCGTCTAACTGGACCTGAAGGTTGTTCCTTCCTCTTTCTGCTTTAATTACACTTTGGGAATTGTGACGCAGATGTGATGTTACACTTTGAAAACTCGGCTTGATTTTCACAGGATGGTTGGAATTCTGCTGTTGGCTCAGGCGCTGTCTTCCATTTTGCTCCATGCAGTATCTTCTGCGGTTGTTTTAACACCAAAGTAAAAGCTGGAATATAAACAAGCTTCCTTAACCTCTTATGCTCCACTGGAGAATCGGCGAGCCGTTTGCCATTCCTCTAACGTCATCAGAGTATAAACAGTAACGTCTTCATCAAACATTGGACACATCAGAAAGTTTAGATTCTCCACATTTCAGTCGCTAAGTTTGTTTTACAGTTTTCTCGACCGACAAAACGTAATTAGTGAAAGAATCACTCTGATAGTGATCACAACAATGTGGACGTCCTACCTGTTTGGGGTCATTACGTCACATCCTGACGCCCGTACCCTGAATATTCACTCTCTTTTCCACCAGAGGAATCCAGAGTTCAAACATATCAAAAGTGTTGTTTCATCAAATTATTCCAAGTGGTGAAATTTCTCCTGTAAAGTCCGTTGTTTGTTCTCATCAATAACAGCAGCTTCACAGTCTGAGAGCATTTCCTCCTCAATGTCAATCTGACAAAACTTGGTGTGTTTGATTTCTAAGACGTCTGGCTCCAAGACAGAAGTGTCCCAATTTTGATACATGGAGATTTGATGCCAGGAGAGCCTGATTTATACAAGAAGAGCTCTCTGCTTAACTGGCCAGTAGCATTAGCTAATGCTGAGTAAAACCTTCCTAACAGTCTTGTTTATTGGCTGTCAGCCTTGTCAATCACTTTTACAGTAACCAGCTACCTTAGCATCCACACAAACCCTGCCTTAGCTAGATAGACTGCAGAAAAATTGATTTTTTTTTTTGTAGCGTGTAATCATATATATTGATGTACACAACAGGAGCAGTACAATCCATGGGTGGGAGCTATAATTTCAGGATATTTTTGGGAACCTTTTCACAGAGAGAACAAAGTTGACTACAAAGAGGACACTGAGCACTGATACAGCTGGTTTTGTTTGCGCAAATTTGTCAGACTAGAATGTATTAAATGGGGATACATCTGCTAGTGTGTGGTCACCTGACACTAAAAACTCTCTAACTCCTACAAGTTTTTACCTAGATAGCTCAAATTTCACCCAGATGTAGATGACAAGGTGTAGAACATGAAGCATCTTTTAGTTAGTGATGTTCAAAAATTTGTTATAAAAAAGTTGTTTCAGCTGCATTTATCCTGATGTAGCCTCATATAAAACATGACATTTTCTGAAACCAGAGACTTAAATCTTTCAAATGAGGTGTCACTGATAAATTTTGACCTTGTGGTTCTTCAGTTATAAGATCTGAAACATAGCATGGTAAATAGGCCAGAATTGGGTGGAGTGTAAGGGGTTAAACTTTCTCACTGCAGAGGTGAAAATCAAATCGGCTCAGACAGTATCGTGGTCTGCATCCTCTTCAAGTCCATCACCTGTTCCTGAGCCTTTTTTTTCTCGACTCTGACCCAGAGATTGGCACCTCTGCATGAATAAATCCAACAAGAAGGCCTGTTATGAAACATCCTGGCATGATCCGGCTGACTCTGACGGGAGGGGAGGGGAGAGTGAGAGAGGGAGAGATGGAGGGTGAGAGAGGAAGAGAATGGCTTTAATCAGATGGCTGTTTCTGATACCAGCTCACTCCGCTCGTGTTATAGGGTTAGCAGACTGAACCGAGGAGGAAAAAAGTGCAGCCGCTGCTTCTGTGTGGTCACTTTGAACATGAACAGATATGTTTCCCTCCTCTGGCGTCTGAAGAATGACTCTGATACGAGTAATGAAATGGAACTAATGAAATGTCATCCTGCATAACAGGAGCAGCAGGTGATTTATTAGGTGTTGTGTGTGTGCGCGATGTGATGAATTCATCTTTCATTAGGAGGAAGTGATAACACGTCAGGGAAAACCGCTCCGGTCCCATGTCAGATTTCCTGAGTTGTCACAAGAATCGAGTCGACATCAAATCCAATGAGGAGACAAAATCTAAACATTTTTGAGCACGTGTTGGAGAAAGTCTGTTACAGTGAAGGTGTGGGAGTAACAGAAGCTGAGATCACACTTGTAAGACTTCATAGAGGTGTAATTTCACTGGGAAATTTATACGCTACACTTCCCTGGCTCCCATAAAAACACCTTAAAGGGACGGTCGTTTTTTGATCAAATGAGGTTGTGTGACATATTCAAGAGAATAAGATGTAATTGCAATTTTTCTAGCAGATGTTGCAATTTTTATTTGATTCACAATTTTCTTCAAATCAACCTTTGGTGAAGTTTTTAAAAATGAATAGTTATATTTACAAACTTGACAGAAAATAACATCATACCCTCCATACATTTAAAGCCATTACTCTAATGTAAGGATAAAAACTGAAGGTAAAAATAGTTTACAAATGTATTTATTAAAAAAAATGCGCACATATTCTTAAAAGTCCTATAGAATATATGATAATATAGGGCAGCAGGGTATATTATAATACTGTAAGATGGACAGTTAAAAATTGTAACAGAAATTTACAGTATTTCACTGTTTATCACCTTTTGACCACGAGTGAGGGCACCCGTGTGATTCATCCATGTACAGCAGCGTCTCATTCATGTCCACTGTGTATTTGTGTTCAAATAACACAGGTTTCATAGGATAAAGAAATACATGTGATGAAATACTCAATTCATGATGGAAGGAAATATTGCACTCGGACACAAAAAAAGGGACGTCACGTCATTGACCCCTCTACGTTTGTCTTCCTCTAATAAGAAGTATTTGTTTGTTCCTGCTCATGTAAAAATAGAAACTGAGGGTAACTGAGAGACTTTTCCACCCTCACATCATTTGTTTCTTTGTTCCACTCCTCCAGGAGCAGGAGCAGGGGATGCCTGCATTCTTAATGTGTCAACAGCGTCTGAGCGAGAATCACTGCAGACGTCGTTTGTTTCATGTCGGAGCAGCCGCCTCCTGCTCTTTCTCTCCTTCTCTCTCTCACTTCTTCTTCTTCTTCCTCTCAACTTTGAAGATTCTCCTGATTCTCGTCGTCTCATCTCTGCTTCTCACGACTCCTTCACATCTCTCCTCTGCGCTCCTGTGCTGTGCTTCCCCGTCGGAGGAGTGTGAAGGAATCTCATTGACCCAGTTAATATCTGGTGTCTGACTCCACCAATGGGAAGGAGAGCAGGCGTGAGGCGAGGAGAAGCGCAGGGACTCTGCTGTAAATGGAAATGTGCTGCAGTGACACGCGTCCATATAGAGCTTATCGACACACGGCGGCTGTGCAGCAGCTGCCTCGGTTTCCTCATTTACATAATGGACAGGAGAAGGTTTTTCACACCTCGAGTTTATCTCTAACTCAGGTGGAGATCATTGAAACGACCTTAAACGCTTTAAATCGATGACTCTAATAAGTTTTTATCAAATGTAGTGATGGTTAAAGAATCTTTATGTCAGGCTCTTTCACAGCAGTGACACGGAAACCCTACAGGCGAACTACCCCCGACAGAAAGCAAATAAGGAAACCATCAATTCTGCATGAAACCCCGGAGTAATGTGTTTTAATTCTGCTGCAGAGCTTTGAAGTCTAACACCCTTAAAAAATGAGATTCCTCCTCCTCCTTCTTAGGAGCGAATGTTTTAATTCACACAGCTATCAAAGCTGCTGCAAAGTTGTCTTTTAACATCCTGAAGCATTAAGAGTCAAAGTCAAAATATGTTACTGAGTATCTGCGATAATAATCTCAAACATAATCTGGAAATAATCTGCATTTAGATCCTGAACCCTGAGAGTTAGCGATTAGTTTTTCAGAGTGCTTTGTTAAAAACTAGTTGGGACATTTTCTTCATTAAGAAAACAATGAAATATAGATTGAAGGTCATTTATAAATATGTACAAATATGTTTATGTGCATGAAAAAGCCAAGGAATCAACAGCATTAGTTGGATTCCTCCCCTGGGGACAATGATCAAGGGTTGAAAAAAAACAAACCTGTTTCTAATCATAACTCCAACTTCAGGCAACAACAACAAAAAAAAAAAATCTTATTTCCCCCGATCATTCGTAAAATGTATCATCTAAGCAGAAAGAAAACCTTTGGGGAAAATGTGTGTAAACAGACAATTTGGAAACAAACCCATTTGCTAGATTCGTCCTCTGAAGACACCGAAAAAAACATAAACAAAAACCCACTGCAATAATCCTGAAAGTATAAAACATGTTTCTCAAACCAACATTCACAAACCACATTGTTGCTCTGAAAAATATCTGGGTATGTGCAACATGTGTTATATCCTCTGAGGACAATGAATGTGAGAGAATGTGTCACGAAATTTAAACCTGTTAACTAACAGCAGTGTGTAAATTTTATATTGTCCAAAAGCAGTTTTTACTTTTTGGTTTAAGACGCGAATTAGTCAAGGAATCAATATCAGTTGGATCTTTCTTCTGGGGACAATGAACAAGCGCAGCATACAAAATAAATTAGATAAACACTCATGTATTGTTGTGACATTCTATGAAACACAATCAAACTTAAATGTTAACCTAAGTGTCTAACAAGAGAAATGCAGAAAGAATCAACTAAATTATCAGAAGTCATCCTCTGGGAACAATGAAAATCTGAAAACAACAACAACAACACTGCAATTGTGCTAAAGGTCGTTAGACAAATCTATTAAACCACTGTGCATCAGCTGCGTTGTTGTTTTGAAGAAAAAGACAGAAATATCAGTGTGATGCATCCTATGAGGACAATGAATACTTGTTTGAAAATCTGCCTGAACAAGCTACAATCATATTAAGCTGTCCAAATAAAATTTTGTTTAACCTCAGCATGTGACAAGAAGGGAAGGAAGAAAACAAATCACAGATCAGGTCTATCTTCTAGAGACAATGAATATCTGTAAAAAACAATATTCTCAAGAAAGTCATAGATTCAGCATCAGCTTCAGGTGCATCTTCTGAGGAAAAGGAATATTTCTGAAGAAACAAAATCAGCTCATTTCTGTTGCAATAACTTACAAAATACGAAAAGCCTTCAAATGATTATCCTAAAGTAGAACTGGAGCACACTGCAAAAACGGAAATCTAAGCAAGTCATTATGTCTTATTTGTTGTAAAAATTGTCTTATTGTTTTTTATTTGAGCCACATTCACCAGACCAGGTCATAAAAATGTCTTATTTCAAGTTTTTTAAGACAAAAATGAGGTGTAAATTGCTTGTAATAAGTCAAAAAATCAGCCAATGGGATAAGACGAATTCACCCGGGAAGTTTCTTGAAATTAGAAAGATGTCTTAAAACAAGAATCTTTTATCTTATCCCATTGGCAGATTTTTTTTGTCACTTGTTACAAGCAATTGATGCCTCATTTTTTTTTTTAAGTTACTTTTTTGGCCTTTGTGCCTTTATTGGATAGAGGAGAGTAGACTGGATAGAGTTGGAAAGGGGGAGAGAGTGGGGAGTGACATGCGGGAAACAGGCCACAGGTCGGATTCGAACCCGGGTCACCCACTTGAGGGCGAACCTCATGGTGCGCGGCCATATCCACTAGGCCATCTGCGCCCCTTGATGCCTCATTTTTGTCTTTAAAAAACTTGAAATGAGACATTTTTATGACCTTGTCTAGTAATTGTGGCTCAAATCAAGAATAGTAAGACAAATTTTACTAAAAATAAGACAGAATGACTAGCGGTGGTGAAAAAAATTGATAATCGATTAATCGCGATTATTAAATGGCTGATTATGAATCGATTTGAAATTTCCCAAAAATCGATTATTTACATTTTCTAGTTGAGGCAAGTCCTCCGGTTACTGGCTGTCATACAAGATTTAACCACAGGGTGGCGCTGTTACCTGTCTGTAAGAGAACCAGACACGGTGTAACACAGTCAGCGAGCAAGTGTGTGCGAAGAGGAGTTAATGAGGTGCTAACTGAGGTGAACGTGGTGCGGATGCAAAGCCTGAAAAACGGAAAGGGAAAAAACAAACGGCAAGAAACTAATCCACCCAGCTCCAGCTGAACTAACTGATGTTAAATTGAAGATCAACAAACGACAAAAATCGAATTAATAATAGGCAAGAATTGAAAATCGGTTGGTAATCGAATCTGGACTTTAATAATCGAATCGAATCGAATCGGGAAATTAGGCCAATTCACCACCCCTAGTAATGCTTAGATTTCAGTTTTTGCAGTGCAGTCCTTCCCTAAATTGTTGGGATCAGCCTCTGGGGACTCTAAAAACATGTTAAAAAGAGAAAATTAAAAAAAAGTTGCAATGATACAAGTGTTGAGGAGCATCTCATACACCGTTTTTCATCAAGTGTATTTGTACCTTTAAGAAAAAGACACAGGAAGGATGCATCCTCTGACGACCATGAATACTTTTGTAAGATGTTAGATATCAGCTTACAGTTGAGACGCTTTCCCTGAAGCTTCACCCTGATCGTGGCTCTTGAGGAAATATCAGGGGATCAACAACAGTTGGGGGTGCATCTTCTGGGGATCATGAACATGTTTGCAGACGCTCAAAGCAAATCTTCCAGTAGCAGTCGAGTTATTTCAAGGACAGACTCTGCTGGTGCCGATACCGTAGCTAAAAGGCATCATCTCAGAGAACACCGCTGCTCGGCTTAACCCAGATCTGGAAACAGCAGAACATCCACGGAGCCGTCGGTTGGAGGTTGGTCCTGTGTTCGCTCCTCCGCTGCACTGTAACAAATGGGTTTAGCAGTTATATTTAGGGAGGCTGACAGCAGCTTGGCAGGCTGTAAGTCAGTCTGACTCATTGTGTTTCTCACCTCTCCTCCAAACACAGGGAACAGACAGGCCGTCAGAACAACACAGCTCACAGTCGTGTGATGGGAGACGTAGCCTTGAGTGAAATACAGTCATCAACTAAACAGATTTTGGCCTCGCTGAAGGTTTGCAGAGAGTGAAGATGTCAGGATTGATCTGATTTATGCAGCTGAGGCAAGATTTCTGGAACCACTTGTGTGTCTTATTCCACAAACGGAAAACAAAACTGCCTCATCAACAGGGAGGTCCTGTCCTCCTTTAATCATAACGTGTGTTTATTATCTGTTGTGAACAAGCTGACAGAGCATTGCTGTTGATCTGATATCAGAAAAGTCATTTAACGGTGACGTCTCCTTTTCCTTTTCCAGCTTTTTATTTAACAAACAATCACATTTTCTTGTCTCTCTGCTCCACTGCAGGATGCCAGGGCAACGACACTTGTTTTGCACACAGTTTTGTAACTTTGCTGCCATCTTTAACACATTTTCTCACCCATCTGGTGACTTCAAAAAAACAAAAAGGTGACAAATCTAGACTTATTTTCTTGAGTTTGAAGCCTCTGGTATGAAAGTAGAATCGATCTTACTGTTCTCAATGAGCTGTAGATGATGCCGTGAGCCCTCAAAACACTCACAGGTGGACAAGTCCCTCCCAACTGCAGAACGAGTGTTTTTGATAAACACTTTCATGGCACTCAAGGTCACCTTACAAGAATAAAAGTGCATTAAAAGAGGACTAAAACAGGTATAAAACAAACAACAAATACAATGCAATATAATACAATAATTACAATACAAAACAGTGCAATGGTTTACTTGCATTTTGTCTCTCCAATGACATCATATCTTTCTCTCTTACAGCACCCATAACAGTAACATTAAAATAGTCGACTATACAAATTAGGGAGGACTTTTAGGAGAGACAATAGTTGATATTGCACTGAATTAGCAACACTGTTGACACAAAATATATCAGGTGAGAAAGGAAGGCAAGCACTGAAACCATATCTATAGATTCATTGATTTTCAAAATAAAATGCACCATGTTTACCAGATCATATTTAGCCTGACTATATCAGAAAAACGACAACCTAACATGAACAAAGAGAGGGAACTCCTCAGTCTGCTGGCGTGACTGACTGAAACAGAGCCAGATGATAAACTTCTGTCATTAATCAATTTTTTTGTGATGATGACGACGTAAAATGATTTTTCTGATTATAAAAAGCCTAGCGACAGTGAGTTTCGTTCTGCGATGTAGACAAAGTGATTGTGGTTGACTATCTGACATTCAGAATCCATGATGTTTTCCCGCCGTGTCTCATTTGTCCAAAATACAATCAATGCAGTCCTGTAACATGCATTTTGGGACCCCAGCGACTGGGAAAAAGTTTTTGGATCTCAATCGTCCCAGCTTGTGACAAAAAAAAACATTGACATCACATATATGCAACATTTATTAATGACAGGCACAAAAATGGCGAGCCTGAATGCTGTTGTGTATTAGTTTTGATGCAAACACTTTTTGCTTGCTTATTTTGTTAAGTGCATCTTGTTACTTGCGTTGAAGAGCAAACCTCTTTATCGATCCAAACAAAAGATTCCTGGGGTTGTGTTTCAATCTCTTGTGAAGAGACAGAATGATGGTGATTTTTTCTAATTGACTAGCATGGGTTTATAAAAAACACTGCCACCCATGGGAAAGTATTTTTAAACACTAATAAGAGGGGTATTCATTTTTGAAAATACCCAGCTATATGTGTACAAGGCCTTAAAGAAACTAGAAAGTAGCAATATACTTGAACCACCAGAGAGTCGTCCAACATACTACACTGTAAAAACTGAAATCCAAAAAAGTTATTATGTCTTATTTTTTGTCAAATCTGTCTTATTATTCTTTTTTTTTTTTTTAATATATTTTTATTAACATTTTAACATAGCATTTTACATCTTCACACATTTTGCATAGATTTTACATTTTCTCCCCCCCCAACACACGCACAAACTTGTGTACAGGGTACTGTCTTATTATTCTTGATATGAGCTACATTCCACTGATAAGGCCAGGAAAATGTCTTATTTGTTTTTTCTTATTTTTTGTTTTGAAGACAAAAATGAGGTCTGAAGAAAAGTTTCTTGTATAAAGACATCTTTCTAATTTCAAGAAACTTTTTTCTTATTCTGTTTGCAGATTTTTTCGACTTGTTACAAGCAATTCAGACCTCATTTTTGTCTTTAAAAAACTTGAAATGAGACATTTTAATGGACTGGTCTAGTGAATGTGGCTCAAATCAAGAAAAGTAGACATAATGACTTGCTTAGATTTCAGTTTTTGCAGTGTACTATAGTAGCTTGAGCATAATGGAAAACAGGTGTGCAGGTGCAGGAGTGAGTAAGAGCAGGAGAGAGCTGCCCAAACTCTGGGGGGAGATCAGGAGAACTCCATCGTAAAAACATGAATCAGCACACATTTGGCGATCTGTTATCTTGTGTGAGTCTGGTGTCAGGCTTTGGCGTTCCACATAAGCACGCAGAAGGTCAGGGAGCTCCATGGATTGGTTGCAGAACTCTGTGTACAAACCACTGCATCACGTTTTAACCACTTTCTAAATCCATAAGCACCGACTGTCGGCTTCTTCTTAAAGCACATTGCTGTGTTCGGTCAGTGCTGCAGTATTCCTCCGAGTCCTCCATCACATTTTAAGTGCTCTATTTAGAGCCGTATGTCCGTCTCAGAAGCCGTGTGAGGGGAAAAAGCCCCTGAGCGCTTCATGTGTTTGCGCATCCTGGAAGCCTATAGATCTGCGTTCTGGTTTGAAGTGAAGCGAGCTCGTTATAGAAGATGAGAAGAAGCCAAAGAGTGGCGAGGCAGACGGGTGCTGGCACTCCTCGCTCTCTGGGGCTGCGTGTTGTCATGATTTAATGATGACTTCGGCGGTGAAGACGGAGACCTGCCCACACAGCTTGATACGCTCTGAGGGAAGACTCCATCAGACGTCTTTTGAATCTTATCCGTCCTCCTCTGAGCTCTCAATCACTCTTCCTCTCAAAGATAATCTCTTCTTTATCATCACACAGCTGTAAAACATCACCGTCCAGCTCTTTACTTCCCTCAGGGGTCACATTTCAGTTTCCGTGCAGAATGTGACACTAAAAAGAAAACTTCCACCTAAAGAAAATCACTGAAAACCTGCCCAGCGAAAACATGTTCATGAGCTAAAATTAACATTTAAACCACGTTTTGTGTATGTTTGGTGTCCCATTTTTTCAATAATGCCACTATTTCTAACCGGATTTCTCTAATCCCCACTGTGACTCATAAAAAGTGACAGAAAGCTGGAGAATAAAGATAAATAATGACACAGATTTGCTAGCTTAAGGTTAGCACATTTAATGGCATTGAAATAGAAAGTGGTAAAAATAACTAGAAGCTGTCAGCACCTCCTTAAACGACCATTATGAACATGTGAGACTCCTCTAAACGCACTGAGTGAAATAATATGAGCTCTTTAAATGTGTTTCATCCACACTTTGAGCTGGTTATTACAATTATTCTGCTTTACAGCCAAATTTATCTCCACATTCAGGTTTTTCTGTTGTTTTTAAGACTCTTAGAGCTCAAGTTTTTAAATGAATGTTTCTATTATGATGTGAAAATGTGAGTTAAAAACAAGAAGAGACGACTTGTGCGCTAGTGCATTGCTTGTAGCTTTATCACTGTAATAATATTAGTGTAACAAATTACTCTTGAAATCAGGTAATATCACAGTTACTCACCCAAAAAGCGACTTGTTACTTTCTTAACATTGTTATTTATGTTTCTAAATGCCAAAATCCACAGATTAATGTTATGTTTGTCTGCCGAGCAGCGAGCATGGTTGCCAGGTTTGAGGTTTTCCAGCAGAACTCAGCATCTTTTAGGAGTTTTCTTGGCTTGTTTTTACTATTGTTGTCATACATAACTGGCAACCCAGGCCCAGGTTTAAGTTAAACAGCTGGAAATAAACCTGTTACTTAAGCTTTGCAAAGGAGAAAGGCNTCAGTGTCAGGATTTTTCCCTTGAGTGTTTTTATTTGTCTTAAAGCATGAAAAAAAGTTTTCTTTTTTTCAAATATTTGTAACTGAGCATTCAACATAAAACAGTGTGAACTTAATGTAAATATGACTTATTTTTTGTTTGACTTCTTTTCTCTTTTTTTGGTAATTTCATGAACAATCTTTTTTTAATGCTTTGCAAAACATTTTAACTCTTTCATCCATTTTAACACTGAATAATTTATAGTTATTACACTGTTTTACCCGCAAGTGTTTGTAACTTTAAAAAAAAAAAAAAAATATATATATATATATATATATATATATATATGGAAAAAGAATTGAAAACATTTTTTCAGGCCCTAAGAAGAATAAAAATATCCTGACACAGGCTAATATGAATTTCCACCACATGAACCATTGAATTTAGGAGTAAATAACTTTTAAATAGGTGTCCACTGTAGTGACCACTATGCACCAAAGGGTTAATATATATCTTCCGGCAGGGAGTAATAAGTAAAGGAATAATATCAATTTAAAAGAAATAATGAGTGATAAGTATTTTAATGCTCTTTTTCCATTAAAGGGCCCAACACTTCCTCATGACTCACAAAAACAGTTCTTAATTCAACACCAAGTCCCTTTCAGCAGGGGTGTGGCTGCTCGTTTTTGCCAAATAAAAGCAGGTCTCGACTGGAAACTTTCACACTGTATTTTTTAAATCTGCAGTAGTTTTAGGTAACATCAGAGTCCGGGTTTGGCTCTGTCAGAAAAGCATGAATTTTAGTTACAGAGGCTGTGACCCTGTGTTAGTCTGACAGGTGCTTTTATAGCATTTCTCAACCAAGTTTACCCAGATCGACTCAAATAAAAGCCCGGGGCTTTTAATTAAGTTTCAACTGAGGATGCGTCTCTTCTGTGCCTGAGCTCATTCTCCAGCTCAGCAGAAGCAGATAATCCCCTTTACAGCTCCAGAAACTCCTAAAAACTGCATTTTAGCTGGTCAATATCCCACTAAAGGACACAAACTATAACATGACCCTCCATCTGAGCTGATAACGGGTCCGTGTAACAACCCCCCAGATAACCGAGGCTGCCACCTGAGCTCAGAGTTCGTTATCTTTTACAGCACTCCGTGGTTCCTCTGGAGTCTAAAATACTGTACCCCCCCTCCCTTTTCTCTCAGACAGCATGTGTGCAGAGGCGAAGACCCCTCCCTCTCATTACCAGGCCATTGTGTACCTTTGGTCACACACAAGGGGACGGTGAAGTGCCGGGTGGCGGAGAGTGGGGCGGGGGCGAGGACGACCTCATTATCAGCCAGCTGGACGGCCTCGCCGGGCCACTCGTACCTCCCCCTCCACTTAATAACCCCCTACCCCCGGCCTTCACCCTCCTCCCGTCCAAACTACTGTCAAAATGAGAATGGTGCTCTGTTGTCTGGCTCCTTTTAATGAGCAGATGAAAAATGTCTGCAGCCCAAAGGAGGAGCCGTACAGTCGGAGTTACAGAAGTTTATCACCAGAGTTCGGTGACCATTTTCACACACGATTGACCACAGAACCATGAATCATACAGACACAATACAGCTTATGCTAATAATGAGTGGTAGATGATGCAGCAGGATTAGGGCTGTTTTGTTTCCCAGCATTTCACTGGAGTGAGACGGGTACGTTAAATTAAATTGTTGGATCTTTGTAAAGCTTAAATATTCAGGTTTTATCTCCTAGTATGAGTGCTAATGCAAGACACCTGCAGGTCAAAGACAAACACGCTGTGTCCTGTTTTATAAAGACAAGCAACGGTTCATTGTCTAAACTACAAACTAACAAACAGGACAATAATCCAAAATGACTATTTAACCCCCTGCATGAAATTTTACAGCCTATGCCCAGATTTTACCCTTAAGAATTTTGTTCTTTAATCATTTGGTTTAGATTTTTTAATTTTTTATTTTTGAGTCTGGGTATGTTGCTGCCGCCGCATATGCAGCAAGATCAACCCCAGCTAAAAACAATGGCTTTCTGTTGTCAATATGTCTAGCATAGATACCCTATAAATCGTCAAAATCCAACATTAAACTCAAATTTCCTAACTTCCTGTACATAATTCACTGCATGTTTTACACGTTGCTGCCGCCTCATGTGCAGCAAGATCTGCCTCAGCTAAAAAAAAAATTGCATTGTCAATGTGTTTAGTTTACATATCTAATTCAAAGATGAAAAAAATAATTAGGACTTGTTCGTTCACTTAGTCACCCAATTAATCGTCAAAATCTGACATCAAACTCAGATTTCCAAACTTACTGTTTGGGATTCACTACAGTTTTTGGAGACTTCTTTTTGTAGATCTTGGTGTGATAGTTATGCACAAAAAAATTCACGAATGTAGGCAAGAGTAGCGAGGAGGGCTGCTGTTTTTTTCGTCTGCAGGGGATATTTTTGCGCTATGCTTTTTGCGTTACACATTCAGCACCTATGCATTCCCCATCATGCATTCTGTGCTTACATATTCATTCATTTTGCGCTGTACATTGGGCACTTACGTATTCATGCATTCAGCCCTTTTTACTTTGCACTACATATTTTTCGTGGTGTATTTTGCGTGACATATTTCGTGCAACTTATTTTGCACAACGTAGTTTGCGCTACACATTATGCGCTACACTTACGCAGTTACTGATTCCTCACTCACACATTTGTTCTTTTATTTAAAACAGGGATAATATTTATTAATAAACATATACATGTAAGTATGTAAGATTATAGCCAACGGTTAATTTCCATCTTCCCTTCATTCTGAGCTTATGCATTTGTTTATTTTGCGCTTACGCATTCGGGTCAATGACGTGACGTCCCTTTTTTTGTGTCCGAGTGCAATATTTCCTTCCATCATGAATTGAGTATTTCATCACATATATTTCTTTATTCTATGAAACCTGTGTTATTTGAACACTAGAAATTTGATAATTTTATATTGTACAAAAAAACACAAAACCAAGGAGTTTGGGGGTTTTACAGTCCACCACGTTGGCAGCTGACAAGTATCCACAGTAATTAAACTCTAAAAATTGAATGTCAGTTATTGTAAATGGAAATTAAAAACACAGTGGCATTATTTTATGCTTGAAGCTTTTTAAATAAAACATTCTTTGTGAATAAAAAGAATTTTAAAGCTGTTGAGAAATGTAAAAAACTTTTGTCCTGCAATTTTCACCCTGTCAAATGTCAGGGTGGTGCAACCGTAACATTAGACTTTTATTTTAAAGTGAAGAGAATAAAACAGGAAACAGCTTTGACGTAGTCGGTCTCCTCGGGTTTACTGTAAACACTGGTTCACCTTTTCAAACATCTAAAGAGACTTTATGACTATTTTTTCCAAAAAAGTGATCATTGGTGACTGGAACAATTTCCATGTCAGGTGGAACAACCAATGTAATAATGTGAAATGTTATTTTAACATCAAGTTATTTATCTTATTCACAAATAAAACACACAAAATGAAAATGTATGAGTCACTACAGAAACTTGAGAGATACTTGCCAATAATTTCACACAGAAAAAATAACAGGAACATATAAATATATTTTCATATATTTGGTTGCACCACCTGACATTTTTGGGTGCTCAAATTAAAAATACTAAAAAATAATGAACCTAAAAACTTTGAAATGTTAGTCAACTACTGAAATCTGTTAGAAAACATAATTCTTCACTCAGAAATATGGTTTTATCCATTTTCAAAGAACTTTTTAAAAATACGTTTTTAGACCCTCTTTTTGTCATTGACCCATTCCACACTTTTGCGTTCCAGCTGGAGGAAGTGG
The DNA here is from genome assembly GCA_008086565.1 of Thalassoma bifasciatum. Taxonomy (NCBI): domain Eukaryota; kingdom Metazoa; phylum Chordata; class Actinopteri; order Labriformes; family Labridae; genus Thalassoma; species Thalassoma bifasciatum. The sequence goes on from RPOG01000430.1 coordinate 234,634, forward strand.
AAAAGTAGTTCTTACCAACAACATTTCATTCAGACAAAATCTCAATAGTTTAGTTCCTTTCTTGTGTTCCCCTCAATGAAAAACATTACCTCAAATATCTTAAGTATCAAAAGTATCAATATTTTGATTTGAGAGCTGATTTTAGAGCATAAAGATCAGGTATTGGAGGTATCGATGTTTCAGTATCGATCCTGTCATTAGTTAGTGTGAGCCATTACAGCTCCAGGTTTTCGGTTCCTAAAACAGGGACGCGGAATATTGCAAGGTTTTTTCCAACAAGTTAAAGCTCCCAAGTAAAGAGAAATAGGTAATGATTGACTGTTGAGAACACGAAGTTTAAGAAACCAGAGCAGCAGCAGTAGCTCATGATCCAGCCGCTCTTACATGGATCAATTATTTCACATTCTCTCACAATGGAGTGAAATTCTGGGTTAGGAATTGAAATGTGCAGCCGTAACAAGCTGCTCATCAGTAAAATAAATTTCCTGCTGCCTGTGGGATTTGTGTTGAGCTAAAAAAGAGACTCATTCAGGCTTCGTGTCTCTTTGGACAAACGCGTCTGCCAAATAAATTCATCTGAAGGCAGAATAACAGGAGAGTTATCCTTAAGTCTCCTGTTCAGAGAGTTTTCTTAATCTCAGCTGCACCGAGCGGTCCAGGAGCGGGAACATGGAGATAAAAGCTGATCCTCCTCTTTTCATGTCTGAGCCGGCGACATTTGTTATGGCAGGAGCAGCATGGGAAAACGTAGTATCTCTTTCCGCTTTTGATTCGTCAGCATCCTTTTGGCCCGGAGGAGCTGCAGTCAGGAGTGTCTCTGTGATGGTATCTGTCTCCTCTGTGCATCATGATGAAAACAGAGTGACATTCGCCTCCTCTGCCCTCTCTCTCTCTCCATCTCTGCACGTTACACACTGGCTGGCACGTCGCCAGTTCGCCGGCCCAGAATACTCGGCGGGACCTGCCGAGAAGTTTGCGGGCAGATGACACAGCAGCGCTTCCCTCCTCCTGGCCTGTCTGAGCCTCAGTGTCATTTATAGCTGTTAGCGCCGCTGCACAAACAGGACGACTCCTGTGACACGTTCAAACTTCCCTCCCAGCCTCCTTTTCGGTCAGAGTTTAAACCGTTATGAGCGTGTGAGGTGAAAACGACCTCCAGACGGCGGTGAGGGCGGGTGCCTTTCAGATGTATCGGCCTCATTCTGTCGCCTGCTTGTCCCTCGTGGGGGTTTTGCTGAGACTGCAGACCTGCTCATAGTTACACACACAGTCCCACCTGGGAGCTGCTTACTGCTGTCGAGGTGGAACCAAACATGTCTACTTTTTTCCCCAGGGTTGATTTAACTTTCTTCTCCTTTAGGCTTTTTGCAGCTTCCACTCATGGACTCTCACCCCCTTAAAAAATGAAATACACCACCAAACCTTGAATATACAGCTCTGGAAAAAATTAAGAGACCACTACAAATTTTCAGAAATCAGCATCTCTACATATGGATCAATGACAAAAAGAGGGTCTAAAAACGTATTTTTAAAAAGTTCTTTGAAAATGGATAAAAACATATTTCTGAGAGAAGAATTATGTTTTCTAACAGATTTCAGTAGTTGACCAACATTTCAAAGTTTTTAGGTTCATTATTTTTTAGTATTTTTAATTTGAGCACCCAAAAATGTCAGGTGGTGCAACCAAATATATGAAAATATATTTATATGTTCCTGTTATTTTTTCTGTGTGAAATTATTGGCAAGTATCTCTCAAGTGTCTGTAGTGACTCATACATTTTCATTTTGTGTGTTTCATTTCTTTTATTTGTGAATAAGATAAATAATTTGATGTTAAAATAACATTTCACATTATTACATTGGTTGTACCACCTGACATGGAAATCGTTCCAGTCACCAATGAAGTGAAAAAACCTTTTTTATCAGTATTTCAGAGAAATCTACAAACTTTTCCACTTGGTCACAAATGTCATTTGGGCTCCTCTGGCTGATGCAGTTTCCTGTTTCCTGTTTTATTCTCTTCACTTTAAAATAAAAGTCTAATGTTACGGTTGCACCACCCTGACATTTGACAAGGTGAAAATTACGGGACAAAAGTTTTTTACATTTCTCAACAGCTTTAAAATTCTTTTTATTTGCAAAGAATGTTTTATTTAAAACGGTTCAAGCATAAAATAATGCCACTGTATTTTTAATTTCCATTTACAAGAACTGACATTCAATTTTTAGAGTTTAATTACTGTGGATACTTGTCAGGACGGAACGTGGTGGACTGTAAAACCCCCAAACTCCTTGGTTTTGTGTTTTTTTGTACAATATAAAATTATCAAATTTCTACACAAGTTTATTGTGTCCAAAGATAGAATAAAGAAATACATGTGATGAAATACTCAATTCATGATGGAAGGAAATATTGCACTCGGACACAAAAAAAGGGACGTCACGTCATTGACCCACTTATAACAGTTGTAAAAAAAAAAGTAATGGAACAATAATAGAAGCAGTTATAATAACAACGATGATAATATACACAATCTCTATTTTTTACATAATACACATGATATATGTTATATTGCACATATTTCTAAAGTGAATTATTCCAACTTAGAGAGACGGAGAAATAATTTTGCAACCAGTTCAAGAGGGCAAGAAGAATGTGTCCTTTCCTCTAACCCTGCAGTATCATTCAACAGTCATTTCCTGGTCGCATTTTGAAGCACGGTTCTTGCATAACTGGTCTAACAGTTACTCTTTACTTCCAGTTTTGATGCTAAGCAACTTCTAAAAGTCCCACCCCTTCTTGATTCTGATTGGTTGGTGATCAGGAAGTGAGTTTGATGAACTGGGTCTTCAAATCAAGTGTTTCTGTCTTATTTGTTGTCAAATCTGTTTTTATGAGATTCACTACAAGCCACATTCACCAGAAACCTCCAGTAAAATGACTTGTTTCAGAATAAAAGAGGATTAAATGAAGCCTAAACTGCTTGTGAAGAATGAAAAAATGGCACAAAGCGTTTAGAGTCCAAGACCCTTCAGCTTCTTTGTTTGAAGGAGTGTTGCAGCTCTAATATCAAGTATTCATAAGCCGCTTTAATCCAATAGTCTGTGTCTGATGTGTCACGTTTAGGCCACTTTCCTGACAATTTAAAACAATAAAACCTTTGTGAAAAGATGATGAGAGCTGTTTGTGACATGCTGTGTGTCTCGGGGGATAGAAGTCTTTTAAAATGAACTGAATCTTTCTTATTTGTTCATCCAGCCTGACTGTCTCTCTGTGTCTCTTTTAGAACAAAAAAAATCAATCAGCACTCCCCACTCCTGGCCTCTAGCGGTCCGGGACCTGTCCCCCCGTTCGGCTCCACCATCAGCTCTCTCACAGAGCCGCGGGTCCAGGTTGCCAGTTCTGCACTCGTCAAACTTCCTCGGCCCGCAGCGGCTCGCTGTTCAGCACGGCTGCTTTTAGTCCTTCAGTTTGTTCTTTCGCTGGTAGATCGATCGTTTCAGAGCTGGATCTAATTTAACGTTCAGTGTGGCTCTAAAAATGATAAACGACGGTTAGAAGAGAGGCTGTTTGTAATTGTATTGTTTGAGTGATGATAACAATCCACAAAGTTGCCTTCAGTGATTCCTCTAATGTGATTGGCTCTGACAGACGTGCACGGATTACAAAAGAAGTCTCAAAACACTAAAACACACAGGTAATTATTTTCTTTCTCAGCTGTTGATAATCAAAATACAGGGGACACAATTCAACAGTATCTGCTCTGGTTGATGTAGCAACAATTAGAATGGTTTGCTAATAAACACACACAGTTGAAACCAAATATTTCCACCTATTAGAGAATATCATGAACTTTATAAGATATGTAGATAGATAGATTTTACTTTTATTGATCCCTTTAGGTGTGTCCATCAGGGAAATTGACATCTCCGTCACATTCACAGCACTGTGCACAATAGACAATCCAAAAAAGTGAACACTATCAAAAATATAAAAAAAGAAATAGATATAAACATAAAAAAATAAAGCTTTTAATGTATGATGTATTCAAGTGTGCTTCTGTGCCTGTGTGTATATGTGCATAGGAACCGGAACTCTAATAATAATAATAATAATAATAGTATAGTATAATATAATATAATAGTTTAATAGTATAGGACAGTATAACAGTACTAATGATAATAATAATAAGTAAGTAAGAAGTATAATAATATACGAATAGCAGTCGTAATAGAAAATAATAATAACTAAAACAAAAACAGAAGCAGTAATTATGACAGTAATGACAATAACAATTATAATGATCATATACATTCTCTTATTTACATAATACTCATGATATATATATTGCACATTGTTCTGAATTATTATGAGGTTTCAGCATTGGTAACAAAAAGAAGTAAAACAAAGTGAATTCACAACTTAAAAAAAATTAATAATTTTGACTTTTTATTATAAAGTCTTGACTTAATATGAAAAAAACTTTTAAAAATCCTGTTTTTAATTTTCTATATTTTCAACCAGCAGAAATTGGCTTTTATATTCATCTCTGTCTCTCTCAGCTTGTTTAAAATTTTAATCAGTTTATTTTTAAAATTTTTCTAACTCATTTTCAGCGTCTTTTCTTTTGAGAAAAAGAGTTAATGTTTCTCTTCATCATAAGACTGAAAAATGACTGTTTTACAGTGTTTCTTCCCATTTTTATTCATATTGTTTAGAGACGATAAGATATATTTTTGTAATTTTGAAGGTTGGGCGCAGAGGAGACTACCAGGCTCTTTCAGAAACAATTGGAAATACGTAAAAAGAGATTTTTTAAAAGTCAAGGTAGTTTTTAAGACTGCATATTGCGAGTGAATTTATTTTCCGACCCAGCGAGCGGCTGTGACTGGTTTTAAATGAGCTGTTGAACGAATGGTCGTTGAGGATGATGACTGCAGAGTGATACATGCTTTCACGTCAGTCGCCAAACACTAGAAAAGTCGCCTATGACACCAGAAAAAGTCGCTAAATTTGTCGCTAGTCGCTTTTGACATAAAAAAGTCGCCAAGGGGTCTGGAAAGTCGCCAGATTTAGCGAGAAAGTCGCTGAGTTGGCAACAGTGCCTGTACCAGCTCCAATTTAACATAATATGCTCAAAATTTCAGTAAAAAAAAGAAGCAGGAAATGTTGAGGGAATGTAAAGAGGTACTAGACTACACTGCCCTCATGTGTTTTGGAGGAGTACTGCATAAGGACACAGCCACATTAATGCTGAAGTATGTTGAAGTCACGACCACTTTTTTTTCGTGATACTAAAACCATCTTTGATATTTGTGAATATAAGCCAAGATGTCAGCGAGGTAGCTAAACTGCTTTTGTCAATAGTTATGTTGATGATACTCTGGTGTACGGTATGTAGCCAGAAGCAGCATGATTAAGATGCATGTAACAAGAGTGTTATATTTACAAACCTGAATGAAAGCATATCATCTTTAGACGGCTCATATTCTCGGTGTCGCTAGAAAAACTGCCAAGAACCCAGAGACTAAGATGTTTTCTGCTCTTGGAAATTCATGGGCATATTGTTTCAGAAATGTTGTTATAAACCTTCTGTATCATCTTCTTTCTAAAGAAGGGAAAGGGAATGTTTTATCAAACAGAGAAGAGCCTCTTTTTACCTTGTGTTTTCCGAAAACTGAAGATGAAGCCAAATTTGTGTTCTGATTAATCCAAATAGGCCGCCTCTGTCATCACCTGCAAGCTACTGTTGCTGCAGCAGCGTGAAAATGTCAAGTTCAGCCGCTGGAAGGTTTTTTTCCCCGTCACCGTGTTTGTGAAATACCAAGGGCACAATATGCTAATGTCACGCTGTAACACTTCAAATCCAGAACATCCTCATTACACTCAATCATGCCCTCCATCCCACGAGTTAAAGAGGCCTCCAGCTCCTCGTCTAAATCCTGTTCCAGGTCAGATTTGTCGATGCGCTTCTCTAAAACCATCCATTACCATGGCAGCCGAGTGGACGGCCCAGCCAGGCGACGGATCGTTAAGTACAGCGAGGAGAGTTCCCGATCTTCAGGACTGTTCAAAAGGAAACAGAGTCGATGTTGCCTCTGATGGAGAGACAGCTTTGTTGTTAATTATCTGTCTCTGAAAGAGGAAGAAAGCAGAAGCATCTTTAGAAAACACAGCTGATGTTTTATACGCTGACACTGAGGTCAGGTTCTCCAGGGAGTTTCATTGGGATTTACCGGAAAAAGAAGCAGAAAGAAACAAACTTTTGATTTAGAGACTTCTACTTTTTGTGAAGAGGCACTCAGATTGGAAAAAGGTGATTCAAATTTCTCCTTTCACATAGATAAGATACACCTGTACTGAATTCATTGAACTCTTTGCATGTGCTTCTGAATTATTAGATGCTGTCGTTTTGGCTCGTTCGCTCACTTTTTGCAGGTGCAGAAATGAGGAATCCTTCAGTAAATCAGGCCCAGAGTGTTCATGTGATTGGTGTGTTAAATGTACTAATGGCTCTGAGAAAAAAGCGGTGTTTTCTTCATTTGTGACTCCAAAAAGTCAGCTCTCTAAGTATTTTCTGCATTACTTTGCAACTTTTTGATACGCATCACGAGCAGCCAGTACGTCTTTGTACTGACTTTGTCTGCAGTTAAGAACAACGAGAAGCATAAAAGCTGTTTTCTTATTACCAGGAAAGTGAAATCTGAAAGGCTTGTGCACGTTTCTTGCAAGTTCTTTGTTTCCAAACAGCTACATCACCCAGAAGTAATTTGCATGAATAATCACCTAATCGCAAGCGACTGTGACCTTTTGAAAGCAAAAACAAATGATAAATGTTCTCTTGGGAGGCAAAATGCAAGCTTATGTGCAGTCTTAGAAGCTATGAAGTGTGCTAAAATGCCCCCTTGGGAGTCTACACACACACTTAAGTGCTCTCTTGGGAGCATACTTTGTTGAAATACCAGCTTGGGAGCCAAAATGCATGTTTGAGCGTCTTTTTGGAAGCCGAAGTCTTTAGATACCCTCATGGGAGCTAAAAAGCATACTAAGGTACAGTCTTAGGAGCCAAAACACACACTTAAGCGCCCCTCTTTGGAGCAAAAACACATGTAGGTGTCGTCTTAGGAGCCAAAAAGCGTAGATGTAACTTTATGGGAGCCAAATGCATGCTTAAGTGCCCTCTCGGGGACAAAAACATGTGTGTATGCCCTCTTGGGAGCCAAAAGATACACTCAAGTGCCCTCTCTGAAGCAAAAAAGTGTGCTAAACTGCCTCCTTGGAAGGCAAAGCATGTAAGTACCCACTTGGGAGCCAAAACAGTGTGCTGAAGTGCCCAAGAAGGCGTCAAAATATCACACTGAAGTACCCTTTTGGGAGTGTAAACACACTTAGGTGCCCTCTTGGGAGCCAAAATTTCAGAGTGCCTTCTTGGAAGCAATACTTTATTGAAATACCTGTATGGGAGCCAATTAGCATACTAAGGTACAGTCTAAGGAGCCAAAACATATACTTGAGTGTCCTCTCAGGAGCCACATCACATGCTCAAGAGCCAAAAAGCATAGAAGTGCCATTTTGGGAGCAAAAACATGTGTGTTTGCCCTCTAGGGAGCCAAATGCATGCTTAAGTTCCCTCTCAGAAGCAAAGACACATTCTTGAGTGTCTTCTTGGGAGCTAAATCGGGAACTTATGTGACATGTTAGAAGCTAGAAAGTGTGCTTAAATGCCTCCTTGGGGTGCAAAACCTGTAAGTACCCACTTGGGAGCCAAAAAGTGTGTTAAAGTGCCCTCTAAGGAGCTGAAATATCACACTGAAGTACCCTTTTGGGAGTCTAAACACAAACTTAGGTGCCCTCTTGGGAGCAATACTTTGTTGAAGTACGCGTATGGGGGCAAAATGCATGCTAAAGGACAACAATAGGAGCCAAAACACACATTTAAGTGTCCTATTAGGAGCCACATCACATACTCAAGATCTCTCTTAGTAGCCTAAAAGCATGGAAGTGCCAGTTTGGGAGCACAAACATGTGTGTTTGCCCTCTTGGGAGCCAAAAATACACACTTAAGTTCCCTCTCTGATGCAACAGCACACTTTTAAGTTTCTCTTTGGGAGCAAAAACATGTGCAAGCTTGTGTGCCGTCTAAGAAGCTAAAAAGTGTGCTTAAATGCCTCCTTGGAGTACCAACTTTGGAGCCAAAAAGTGTGCTAAGGTGCCCTAGAAGGAGCCAAAATGTCACACTGAAGTATTCTTTTGGGAGTCTAAACACACACTTTAGTGCCCTCTTGGGAGCAATACTTTGTTTGGATATATATTTGGGAGCAAAAATACATGTTTGAGTGTGACTTCGGAAGCCAAAAAGTCTATAAGAGGCCACCTGGGAGCCAAAAAGCGTGGAAATGCCTTTATGGGAGCCAAATCCATGCTGAAATGCACTCTTGGGAGCAAAAACATGTGTATTTGGCCTCTTGGGAGCCAAAATACACACTTAAGTTCCCTCTCTGAAGCAAAAGCACATTCTTAAGTGCTCTCTTGGGAGCCAGAATTCCAGAGTGCCTTCTTGGAGGCAATACTTTGTTCAGATATATATTTGGGAGCCAAAATGCATGTTTGATTGTCTTTTTGGAAGCCAAAAAGTCTGTAAATACTCTCTTTGGTGCCAAAAAGCATACTAAGGTACAGCCATAGGAGCCAAAACACACACTTAAGTGTCCTCTCTGAACCAAAAAACACTCTTAAGTGTCTTCTTGGGAGCCAAAATACACATCAGTGTTCTCAAGGCAAAATCACACGCTTAAAAGCTCTAATGGGGAGAAAAATTGTGACATTATGTGCCTTTTCTTTTTTTGCCCCTGCCCTTCAGAAATCCTGTGCACACCACTGCTCAGGGCTCACATAAACACACCAAACCTGTGTAATCTTGCAGCATTAATTTTGGTAGAAATCTTCGAGAAAAACAAAGTGAAGTGATGACTCTTGACCTTTCCAGGACGAGGATTGTTCTGAGGGTGTGAACAGCTTTGTGACACTTCAGGTTTGTTACTTCATGGTTGAATCCTTTTCCACTTTTCTCTGGTAAAAGCTGCTGCTCAGCTTCACTTTTTGCTCTCATAATTTAAAGTAGATGACTTTTCTTTTACACTATTACACTTTTACAGAAAGAGAGCTGTTGCCAAACTGAATCTAAATGACTGTGTGTGTGTGTGTGTCGTGTCGGGACCTTGAGCTGATTGTAATTACACATTTTAGAGAAGCTAAACCTGCTGAAAGGAGACTCGCTGATGTGTCGCCTCCTTCTCTCTCCTGTGCTTCTTTTCTTACCGTGCGATTTGTCGACTCAGCACGGCACGCTGGAGCTATTTGAGAACCTGTCCGCCTGCATGTTTGATGTATCATTCATGCGAAACACACACACCTGCAGGAACACACACATTGATCTTTAGTCGCAGCTATTACGCAATAATGTTCGCTCGGTAATGTTGGTGCTTGTTCTAATCAAGAAATTGCTGATAATTGTTAGCGGTTAATTGCAGCACTCTTGTTGTTTTGGTGAAAGCAGCGTGGAACAACAGCACTGCTCTCTCTTAACAAGGGATTAGTGCACAAACTCCTGAGTTTCTCGTCCCTTGTTTTAGTTCCTCTCTCTCAGCCTTCACTTTGGGCCAGTTGGCACGGCGGTGGCGGCGTGTTTTCTGCGAGCAGCATGCCAGGCTGTCAGGTTGTTCAGGGAGATTTGTAAAGCGTGAGTGAAAGCGTAGTGACACGCCCCATAAAAGCTCCATTGTGCTTCTCTTTAATGCATGTCGAGTCTCAGACTGGGGTCAGGGCCGGCTTAGCCGAGAGGAACAGTGAGAGTGACCCTCTGCTGCTCACGCGCCACCCCCCTGCAAACACACACACACACACTAACAAACAGAAACATTCAGTCACACATACACACATATACACACTCTCTGAAGGGCGTTTTGTTTTGATGTAGCAGCACAGGATGATATATAACCTGTGCATGTCAGGAGAGGTTGCTGTAGCTACCAGCAGAGACTCTTCAGAGAATTCCTGTTTTCTTATTGGACCTTTAAATCTCCAGCGGACGACCAGGAATAGCGCCGTGTTTACACCTCACGACTCACCTGTTGATGTACATCCTTTAGATTCTGTGTGTGCTTCTCAGTCCTGGACTCACTGGTTGTTTTTCTGTTGTGTCTGTGGCATCCAGAGAAGTCTTAATCTAATCGGCTTGAAAAATGTCTCACAGAAACTTCTCATCAGTTAATTTAATTTTGGTTTCCATACAGATCATGGATTTCCTGAATTATTAGATTATCACTTTTCAGCCATAATTCACACGCTGCATTCAGGGACAGGGTCTGAGTTTGGAGAAATACGACATCCAGGGCTTCTTCAAGCAGCAGCTGAGAAGTTTTTTTTTTTTACTGTTCCCAGCCGACGCCAAACCTGCCCCAAGTCTTTAATTAAAGAAAAAATGAGTCAACACAGTGAAAGTTTTTTTTAACATATAATGTCCTTGGATATGCAACAAAATCAAAATGTGTTTTGCTTTAACTTATGACGCCCTGTTGGATTATTTCAGCCCCATATGGCTCACCAAAACTCGCCATAAACTCCCATTTTACACCTTATGGAGTTCACTATAATTTTTTCAGCATTATTTCTTCAGTGTGTCTAACAACTTTAGGAGAGACGGGAAATTTCAAACAGACACTCCAACAAATGGATTCATAGCCACATGTGTTTTGATTTGTAATCATTTGTATGAAAGTGGACTTTTCCATTTTTTAGCTCTGTTTTGGTCACCACCATCACCAGAAGAAACTTTTTTGAGCTTAAATCCATTCACTCAATTTAGTAAAGATAGAACATTTTGTTAACTTTGGAAACTTAATGTTTATACCAAAAAGAAGGGACAGCTTTTAGATTAAAAGACAATTATACTCCATTCCATTCAATTCTATTCTGTCCCATTCAATAATGTTCCTTTTCATTCTTTCTGCTAGAACAATTCAAGTAGATTCACTTGCACTCCATTTAGTTTCTTTTCACTGCACTCTATTTATTGCCATCCATTCAGGCTCATTCCATTGTTTTTTGTTTAAATTCTATTTCTGCAATTCCATTAATTCAATTTATTTCTATTCTATTATCCACCCCATTCTGTTATATTCTATTTTATTACATTTCATTCTATTCTATTCTATCCATACTTTTGAAAACGTCACATTTTGTTTAACTCCATGCCATCTTATCTAGTCCACTCTATTCAATACAGGTATCATATAATTTTTTGCATTACATTCTATTCAGTTCTATTTATAAAAGAGTAATAAATGTGTTTTACTATTTTGTTCTTGTCTAGTGTAGCATAAACTATTATATTGTATTGTATTCATGTCAAACCTAGTCTAGTCTTTTCCATTCTATGTTATTCTAATTTATTCTAGTTTAGTTTGTTCACAGGGGTTTGAAGTTGAGTCGTGACCATTACTGGTCACCTGTTTTCATGATATCTACTTTGTTTACTTTTTGAAGTAGAGCTTTGTGTTTTTGTCCCGTGTTTGTCATAAACATCTACATGAAAACAACAGCAGTAAAACTCAGTGTCACACAGACAACAATTCAATTTAACAGAAGAAGAAAAACATCAGTTTTTCTGAGTAAAGTCACGTCATGTTTAGTGTCTTAATCCTTCTCAGAGACTTTTACATTCGGCTTAAATTTGATGTTTCCGTGTTGAGAGTATCAGCAGCAGGTGATTTGTGTTTTTGCTATAACAGAAATAGACAAACTCCTTTTTGCTGCAGATGAAATTGACCTGAAAGAAAAAGAGCTGAGAGACCAAGTTCGCACGCTAGGAAACAAAACAATGAGCTAAAAATGCCTCTAAGGGTTGAAAGGACACAGGGTTTTATGATAATTCTGTTTGAGCTCATCACTTGAACCCCTCACTCTCTTTACAGTCTTATCTTTTGTTTATGTATTAATACAGATTAATGCAGCTTTGTGAGGAGATGTGGTGCCTTTTTCTGACCGGTGGAGAGCGTAGAGACAAAATAGGTCGTTGTCGTTGCAGCTAATCAGCAGTTTTTTTTAAACATTTTGAAACGTGAAGCTGTGTTATGCATCCTCTCTTGACTCCAGCTCTGGAATATGAAGGTTTTCTCTCCTGCGTCTAACGAAAAGGAGTTCACATCAGCCTCAGAGAGCGGGGAGAAATCTCTTGACGGATATTGATATCACGATGCAGGGAGGATGTCGTGGTCAGAGTCTGTTTACAAGATGCTCACATCCATCCGCCGGGGGAAGGCCTGACATTGGAGTGACCTCAGAGAGTGCTGCAGTCGGCCTGTCTCACTGCCAAACCTACAGCGCTCACTCACACACACACACACACACACACACACTGTGGCAGACGTATACGAACCCTCCAACCCTGCTTTGTCAGTGTGTGTGTGTGTACCTGCGTCTGTTTACGTTTACGTGTGCAAGGGTCTGTGTACACCCTCTCGCCACTGACGTCTACACTTGTGCGCACACGCGTGTTTGTGTGCACACGTGTAGCCGACTCGTCGCGTGAGATGACCTAATGAAATTAAGACAATCGAAACTAACCAAATCCCGAGAAAACTATGTAGTGACGTTGAGCTAGCCGTGCAGGCGTGGGGGGGGGGGGTTGTGCGTCATTTTCAGGCTGCAAATTGAATCTTAACGGCTTATATTTGGCTGATGAAGCATAAACACAGACTCTATATTTAGACTGTGAAGGTATACTGCAGCCAAAGATTGATCACGCTCATAAAAACAGCTCATAAGTGTAAATCAGGGAAGGCAGATGCTTGAGATCACAACCATGGATGGCAGAAACGTAAATTAACCCTTTACATCCCACTTAATTCTGCCCTTTATACCATGCTATGTTTCAAAGCTGATAATCGAAGAACCACAAGATCAAAATTCATCAGTGACTCCTCATTTAAAAGATTAAAGTCTCATGTTTCAGAAAATGTCATGTTTTAATATGTGGTTAAAGTCCACATCAGGATAAATGCAGCTGAAACACCTTTAATTTTTGGACCTCATTAACTTCAAGATGCTTCATGCCAGACATAAAACATCCACCACATCACTTCTACACCTTCTCATCTACATCTGGGTGAAATTTAAGCTTTTTAGGTAAAACTTTGTAGGGGTTAGAGAGTTTTTAGTCTCATGTGTCAAACACTAGGCAGAGTTGTACTGACTGCTCACACTCTCATCCGGAGACTTTGTGTAAACAAAACCAGCTGAATAAGTGCTCAATGTCCTCTTTGTAGTCAACTTTGCTGTCTTTGTGAAAAGGTTTGCAAAAAAAATCACGAATTTGTCGTTCCCAGTCATGAATTGCCCCTGTTCCGAATGTGGATAAAAATGCGCAGCAATAGATAAAATAGGTCTCGCCAGTGATATAAATGGCTACAGATGGCTTTATGTGAACAGTAAGGTGATTGGTTAACTGTACAGCGAGTGACAGGCCTGTTAGCCAATATAAGACATCAAAAAGCGCAATTACACAAGACCACTATGTGCTATTGGTCAGTCAAGCAGGGAGCATTTGTCGTCTATCACAAGCTCTCCTGGGATAAAAACTCAATAGAAAATGATGGGCTCTTTTTTTTCTTGTAGCTAAAGCCCTAAGGTGAACAAAAGCATCTAGTTTTGTCAGATGTACATTGAGGAGGAAATGCTCTAAGACTGTGAAGCTGCTGTTATTGATGAGAACGGACACGACAGACAGACAAACAACGGACTTTACAGGAGAAATTTCACCACTTGGAATAATTTGATGAAACAACACTTTTGATATGTTTGAACTCTGGATTCCTTAGTGACTGAAATGTGAAGAATCTAAACTTTGTAACACAGTACATAAACAATGTTTGACAAAGGCGTCACTGTTTATATTCATGGGGATGGCGAACAGATCGCCAACAACCCGGTGAAATACAAGAGGTTAAAGTTCAGGTGACACTTGTGTGCTCTGTTTCAAGTGTGTGTGCTGCATTAATTAATTTATCGGAACGGATTACAGCCCAGATTGAGCGCTCATTCATCCAGATGACCGATTATATTAGACGGAGATTTGTAAAGTGTCGCTGAATAGAGACTCGAGACGGCGGCCCACTCTCTATAAATAAGACAACACAACCTCAGAATCGGAGGAGACAGTCCCGAGTCTTCCCGAAATAGACGTAGGTCGCCAGCAGCGTCGAGGAAAACACGAGGCGGGACGGAGGGGGAGGTGGAGGTAGGGCGGGGGCTCTCCCCTGCTCACACCACATTTCCTGTTAAATCCCATTACCGGAGCCAGACACTGCTGCTGCCGCTCTCTGCGCTGTGTGACGGCCTCTGAGCAGCATCATAAATAGGCCAAGTTGAGTACAGATGCTGCTGAAAATACACTCGCTGTGTTCCCTTTCTTACTCATCCTCCACCTCCAAAATATTCCACTCTGCCTTCAGTTTGGGGATTTTTTTCGTGATGTCACCGTACGATGTCATCCAGTGCTTGTTCCAGAAATGTCAGAGAGGCGTGTCAGCGCGCACACTGTTCTGTTTTTCCCGTGTGAACGCAGCAGAGCTTCACCGAGCAACACATCAAAACGTCTCCTTTGAATCATGTGTTGAAAATATTTCCCCCGAGGCCAGAAGTGACAGTGAAGCAGCTCAACAAGTAACATAATGGACACTTGTAACACTCCACTCACTGTAAAGTGAATACGACGACACACATTTCATTGTTCAAACTGAAACAATTTAATGTTTTTGTGCAAATATTCACTCATTTTGAATTTGATGCCTCCAACACGTTTCTAAAAAGCTGGGACAGGTTCATGTTTCATCTGTGTTACATCACTTTTCCTTTAACAACACTCAACAAGTGTTTGTGAACTGAGGAAACTAATTGTTGAAGGTTTGGAGCTGAAATTCTTTCACATTCTTGTTGATGAACAACTTCAGTTGATCATCAGTCCCAAAGTCTTAGTTGTTGTATTTTGTTCTTCATAATGTTCCACACATTTTCAATGGTAGACAGGTCTGAACTGCAGGCAGGTCAGTTTAGTCGCTGCACTCTTCTACTACAGAGCCACGCTGTTGTAACAGGAGCAGAATGTGTCTTGGTTCCATCGTCTTGCTGAAATAATCAGGGACGTCCCTAAAAAAGACAAAGTGTCTTGGATGGCAGCAGATGTTGCTCCAAAACCTGTTTGTACCTTTCAGCATTAATGCTGCCTTCACAGATACTGGGACAGTTACCCATGATGCCATGGGCACTAACACACCCCCATACCATCACAGATGCTGCTTTAGAACTTTGTGCTGAGAACAATCCTGATTGTCTTTTTCCCTTTTTGCCCAGAGAACACAACGTCCATGATTTCCAAAAAGAGTTTAAATGTGGACTCGTCAGACCACAGCAGACTTTTCCACTTCGCCTCAGTCCATCTCAGATGAGCTCGGGCTCAGAGAAGCTGGCGGCGGCGCGCAAACACACACAACAACTACAGACTGAAACAGAAACGTACCATCTCAAACTTGACAGTGAACATCTACATCACTACTTGACACAATTGACTGTTACCAAAAGACTTCACAAGGACTCGGGTGCACGATTATAGTAAATGTGTTACTACACCCAAAAATTACGTCGCGGCGGACTCCCCAGTTTCCAGTGCCGGTAAGAATGCTGGTTTTGGGCCTTGCTGCTTACGTGCAGAGATTTCTCCAGATTCTCTGAATCTTTTGATGATATTATGAACTGTAGATGATGAAATCATCAATTCCTGCAGTTGCACGTTGAGAAACATTCTTTTTAAACTGTTGGACTGTTTGCTCACGCAGTCGTTGACAAAGTAGTGAACCTGGCTCCATCTTTGCTTGTGAAGGACTGAGCCTTTTGGGGATGATGCTCCTTTTATACCCAATCATGACACTCACCTGTTTAATGAACCTGTTCACCTGTGGAATGATCCAAACAGCTCTTTTTTCAGCATTCAGGAACTTTGTCAGACTTTTTTGTAACGTGTTGCAGGCATCAATTTCAAAATGAGCAAATATTTTCTCAAAAACAATGAAGTTTATCACTTTGAATATTAAATATCTAGTCTTTGTGGTGTATTCAATTGAATGTAAGTTGAAGAGGTTTTGAAAATCATTGAATTCTGTTTCTATTTACATTTTACACAACGTCCAGACCTCTTTGGAATTGGCTATTCTAATATTTTTGAGGCCTTCGAAGAGCTTTGTGACAATAAGTTTCGAAAGGACACAAAAGTGGAAAAGGAGGCTGAAACAGAAGTAGTCAGTCTGTCAGTCAATCCCTCAGTGAGAGCAAACAGCGCTCGGTTCATTCAGTCCCATCTGGGTAACGACTGTGTAACTACAATCCACTAATCCTGCAGCCTGGCAGAGACCCAGGGGAGTAAAACCAGCAGCACCAGTACTCCAGCCCGCCCGCCCCCCCGCCTGCATGACTGCATGACTGACTGCCACTAACCCATGCTAACAGGCCTGAGAGAGCGGTGCATTCAGATGGTGATGAGGAGGGAAGCCTGCGTGTGCTTTTCTGAGTGCAATTGTGTGTTAAAGTGGAAGAAACACAGCCGCACAAAGAGATTTTTCGTAAACACTCGGAGGCAGAGCAGCTCGCGAAGTGACAGGAATCTCACTGAGTTTGTGATGCTGAGATGTGGAGCTGAATTTCATGCAAATATATAACTTTAAAAGACGAGAATCCAAAGCGTTCTTCTCTCTTTTATTAACCCAAATCTTAATTTGAAATAGAAACACGTAAACCGTTTACAGGTCAGCAGATATCCGGTGTCAAAGGTTGAATGTCAGACAGCGTCGGCCTCTCGCGCTCGGAGGGTTTTAGCGTTCAGCTTAAAGGAACTTCAGCACACAGAGATGGACCATCTGTTCCCGGGATCAAACCTGTGACCCCGCCCCCTCCAGCGTCTCCCATTGCAGTGTTTATGTGACCTCTTTGTGTCAGACCCTAATCCTATTGATCCTGTACAGAGTGATTAGGATTGTGGGTATATGATGGGGGGCTGCTTGGCTAAAACTTGAGCCGTCACATTTAGAAAGTCGTCCTCAGGAAATCCCTTTAGCTGTACAAACAATTTCAGCAGCTTCTTTGGAAATACATGCTCCAATTCAATTAAAACACTTTAATTATCCTTCTGCAGGATTGGTTTTGAGCTTTGTAGCAGAGTCACAACCAAAGTCTCCAGATCCTGAGTCCATGAAGTCCAAGTGCTCTCAGATGTAAACCAATGGGAAACAAGAGTCTTATGTCACATTTTGGCCGTTCATTAACACAAAAACTTGGTTAAGGGCAGGGGTGAAAGTAGTATTGCATTCTTATCTGTACTAAACTTTTATCTACAGAAGCCCATTTCCACCAGTTAAAGACAAGAAAACTAAAACTTGGCTTTTTTTTAGATTTTTTTTGGCCCAAAGTAAGACTAAATTTTGAGATAAAAAGTCCAAATTATTTGTTAAAAAGTCAAAAACTTGAGATAGAATCTCAATTTTTTTAGATTGAGAGTCAAAATCATGAGGAAAAAGTCAAAAAATTTGAGATAAGATTTCAGAAATTTGAGATAAAAGTAAGAATTTTGAGGAAAAAAAGGTAAACATTCAAATTTTCTGTCCTTTCTCATTACTTTGATTTTTTATATCCGCCAATTTCAGCCAGTTGCAGAGATATGAGGACATGAGGAAAAAAGTCAAAATTTCCAGATGAAAAGTCAAAATATGAGACAAAATCTAAAAAAAAAAAAAAAAAAAAAAAAAAAAAAAAAAAAAAAAAAAAAAAAAAAAAAAAAAAAAAAAAAAAAAAAAAAAAAAAATTTATCAAAAGTCAAAATCATAAAAGATAGTCAAAATTTCCAATGAAATTAAAAATTTAAGATAAAATCTTAAAAAAAAAAAAATTAATTCAAGTCAAAATCATGAGGAAAAAAAGGCAATATTTCCAGTGTAAAGGTCAAATCTGAGATAGAATTTAAAAAAAAAAAAGAAAAAAAAAAGGTTGAAAGTCAAAAACATGAAGAAAATAGTCAAAATCTCTGGATGAAAAGTCAAAAATTTGAGATAAAAATCAGAATTTTGAGGAAAAAAATGTTAAATTTGGAGATAAACATTTGAATTTTTTGTCCTTTCTCATTATTTTGATTTTTTATATCAGCCAATTTCGGCCAATTGCAGAAATAAAAATTAAAACTAAGCTTCTTCTTTTTTTTTTTTTTTTTTTGCCTAAGGTAAGTCTAAATGTTGAGACAAAAGTGAAAATTTTAAGATAAAAAGGCAAAAATTTGAGCATAAATCTCGAGAAAAAATTTAATTGAAAGTTGAATTCATGAGGAAAAAAGTCAAAATTTCCAGGTGAAAAGTCAAAATATGAGACAAAATCTAAAAAAAAAAACAAAAATTAAACAAAAGTCAAAATCATAAGAAAAATAGTCAAACTTTCCAAATGAAATAAAAAATTTAAGATAAAATCTTTAAAAAAAATTATTTCAAGTCAAAGTCATGAGGAAAAAAGGCAATATTTCCAGACTAAAGGTCAAATCTGAGATAAAATCTAAAAAGAAATTGTAGAAAGTCAAAAACATGAAGAAAAAAGTCAAAATCTCCAGATGAAAAGTCAAAAATTTGAGATAAGATTTCAAAATTTTGAGAAAAAAAAGGGTAAATTTGAAGATAAAAAGTCAAAATTTTGCATCTCATTTCATTAATTTGGTTATTATTATCAAAATTATAAGTACGAATAAAAAAATCAGTCCACAAATCCAGTTTATCATTTCTATATTTTTAGAATTTGTCAGAATTTGTTTTCTGAAATCACTTTTCTCTCGACTTGCTTAGAAGCTGCATCACTGAGATTTGTGTGGTAACTCATCTTCGATGTCTTTTCTTTTGAACAAAGAAGTTATATTCCCCTGCATTGGACAAAAAAAAAAAAAAAAAAGACTTTTTTGATTGTGGCTCCTTTTTAACATTGTCTGGATGATTCACAGATATTTAGATCACGTCGAAAGTGTTGAAGTTAACTTTTATGAATGTGTTAAATTTCATTGATGTTATTCGTCCTGTTCTGGCGTGAGGGGCGTGTTTTGACGTCTATGGACCATTTGTGGAAAACATCTGTGTTCGAAGTATAGAAAACACAACTGTCCTAGAGATTTTAATTGGGTCATTTTGCTACGAACAGTTCATCTTTCTCCATGAGCATAATCCAAAGATTTACAGTTTCTCCTCTTATGATAAAAAGTTTTAAACTCAAGTCATTCAGCGTGAGCAGCAAGGGGGTTAGATAGATGTCAGATTCTCTTGACTCGTGTTTACAGAGAGCAGGGATCCCTGCTTGTGGCAGTCTGGGGTTCTGCGGAGCTTTGCACAAGACGCAGCCTAATCCGCTGTCTCCCCAGGGAGATTAGCTTCATCACCAGGGCTGGGAATTAAAGCGCGACTGGTGTTGGAGATAGTGACACAGACACAAAGCTGAAACTGGACCAGTAAAGGGGGAAACGGTGAATAAATAAACTATGAATGAGTCCGTCATGGTCAAATAAAATCAATTTGAGAGGATTCTTGGAGCTAAAGTTGAGGATGTGAGCTAATGGAGTTTGACAAGTTAAACACGGGAGTAAACAAATCTGTTTACCTGCCATTTGAAAGGAAAACAAACTCTCAGGGCGGTGATGGGATCAAACGAGGTGTCAAAGACGACATGTGCTCTCTCTAAATATCTCCAGGTCGATCTGCATTCAGCTCA
Source organism: Thalassoma bifasciatum (assembly GCA_008086565.1). Lineage (NCBI taxonomy): Eukaryota > Metazoa > Chordata > Actinopteri > Labriformes > Labridae > Thalassoma > Thalassoma bifasciatum. The sequence continues at coordinate 254,468 of RPOG01000430.1, forward strand.
GAGCCGGTTTTTCTCTCTCTGAGAAGCTTCAAACGACACCGCAGTGGCAACAAGAGGGCAGACAGACGCTTTAAACTCTGAAATTCAGCTACGCATTCAAAAACATGTTGATCAAAGAGCGCTGAGGAAAAACACCTCAGTGAAAACGTCTGTGTAGAGAATTTAAATTCAGTGATTCAAGGAGTTTTGAAAATTCAACTCTGAATGTGCAACAAGCTTGAGTTCATATATCACAGGTTATATAAGAGCGACAGAGCTCCTCCTGTGGCTGCGATCCCACCGTGTGGTCATGGGCGCTCCCTTCCTGTCACTGAGCCAGAGACTGAGTCAAGGTCTGTCTCTGCTCCGGGGCACAACAGGTTCACCCTCACACTTTCCATCCGTGCGGCCATGAATGATTCACTCTGTCCTGCTGCTCTATTTTGGCTGGCAGCGGGGCTCGTACGGTGAAGCGTTTGCTTTTTATAACGTAGAAAATGAGGGAGAAGTAAAAAGGAACCTTTGTATCACTGGACGAGCTGACACACAGGAAAATAATACTCTGTTTGCTAATTCAGGAGGTTTATTTAAGGGGAGCTGGATCCAAATTTAAAGTCATAAAAACTGTTTCTAGAAAAGATGAGCTACGCAAGACTCAGAGCTGTTTCCAGTGTCTTCAGTTTTTCAGCTTAAATTCTTCACATTTCAGTCTCTAAGTTTGTTTTACAGTTTTCTTCACCAGCAAAACATAATTAGTGACCGAATCTCTCTGATAGTGATCACAACAACTGGGACGTCCTAACTGTTTCAAGTTCATCATGACACGTCCGTAGTCTGAACCCTGAATATTCACTCACCTTTCCACCAGAGGAATCCAGAGTTCAAACATATGAAAAGTTTTGTTTCATCAAATTATTCCAAGTGGTGAAATTTCTCCTGTAAAGTCCGTTGTTTGTCTGTCTGTCGTGTCCGTTCTCATCAATAACAGCAGCTTCACAGTCTGAGAGCATTTCCTCCTTAATGTCAATCTGACAAAACTTGGTGTGTTTGATTTCCTTAGACTTCTGGCTACAACACAGGAGTGTCCCCATTTTGATACATGGGGATTTGATGCCAGGAGAGCCTGATTTGTACAACAACTGCTCTCTGCTTGACTGAACAGTAGTAGTCGGTGCATGTGCCTAAAGCCTACGAACAGGCTTGTTTGTAGGCTAACGGCCCTGTCAATCACACGTACAGTAACCAATAGCCTTACGGTTCACACGAAGCCTGCTGTAGCTGGATAGATGACCAAAAAAATGTATGGTAACACTTTAGATTAGGGAACACATATTCACCATTAACTAGGTGCTTCTTAACATGCATATAAGTCGCTATTGAGCATTTATTAAGCACACATTAACCCCTTATTCTACCTCTATTGCACCATGAATTCAGACTTTTCCATTTATTAACTCGTAATTATTACTTATTGACTACAAATTAATGAATATATGTTCCCTAATCTAAAGTGTTACCAAATGTATTTTTTTTTTTTTTTTCCCCGTAATCACTTATATTTATGTGCCCAACAGGAGCTGTACAATCTGTGACCAGGAGCTATAATTTTACGATTTTTAGCGAAACTTTTCACAGAGAGAACAAAGTTGACTTCAAAGAGGACACTGAGCGCTGATACAGCTGGTTTTGTTTGCGCGAAGTCGTCAGACTAGACTGTAGAAAATGAGGACGCATCTACCTAAAAAGCTCAAATTTCACCCAGATGTAGATGAGAAGGTGTAGAAGTGATGTGGTGAATGTTTTATGTCTGGCATGAAGCGTCTTGAAGTTAATGATGTTCAAAAATTGGTGTTTCAGCTGCATTTATCCTGATGTGGGCTCCAGCCACGTATAAAAAAAACGAAGAAACTAGAGACTTTAATCTTTCAAATGAGGTGTTACTGATGAATTTTGACCTTATGGTTCTACAGTAAAAAGCATTAAAAACATAGCATGGCATATAGGCCAGAATTGGGTGGGTTATAAGGGGTTAAATATGTTTATTAAAGAAGAATAAGTAGTATTTTGTAAAAACCATTTGTTTAGGTGGGATTTTATTTGTTTATTTACTGTTTACTCCTTATGTCTTTCTCTAAACCTTAAGGGTGGGTGGGTTATTATTATGAACATATTGCACGGAAATTCATCATGACTTATATAGTGTCTTGGTGACCTCTGTCTAATTCTGTGACAATATGAAAAAATAATAAAAAATATGTTGGAGAAAAAAGAAAAACGTGTGCTTTATAGAGGCTTCATGAGGCGGTGTTGAGCTGTATAAATGTTTCTTGTCGTCAGTAATCGAACTCCTGCCCTGTCACTCCCTCCAGCTGCTCCTCCTCTGTGAGGCTTTGCAGATTTCCCTGTATCATGTAAACTGCAGCAGGAGAACATCCTGAAATATGATTACGACCCAGAGATTTATTAATATCAAGTTCTGCTTCCTAGAAAGGAGCTCGGCTTAACTGATCACCAGAACCTTTAAATAACTCTGCCAGGGGACGCAATCTGTTCCTGGAAAAAAGGTTCCTATTAGACAGGGGATTTCTTCCCTTTCCTCCTCTTCTTCTCCTCTCTCCTCCCGTCTTCATTTCCTCTCCCCGCTGCGCTGTCTTGACCTCGTCTGGTTCTGCAGAGCGGCGGCGAGAGGACGCGTACGCTCTTGATAAAAATGAATGATTTTATTGGAGGATAAGGCTAAGCCGGTGTGCAGAAGGGCCTGTTTTATCCGGGCTTTGCGTGCGATGTGTAGTATTAGCTACAGGACAGATTTCCCTGCTGGACGGGCAGATGCCCCCCGATCCACCCCGCCTGCCCCGCCCATGGCGTTGTGGAAACGCCATGTGTCGCTGACTCTGAGCTGGGATAAGACGTCTGTCACACTGAGCTCTGAATGGGATCCGTGCATCAGACTTTAGAGTCATGACAGAACATCCTCATCATCTGTCCTCTCAGTTTTTTTTTTTTTTTCATTAACACTCCTCAGATTGAAGAATCGCAGCCTGTTCATTCACTGGTTTATTCTAACAGATGTCGGTGTGTGATACAGGCTATTACCACGTCTGTCATGTGATCCTCTGTCTGCATTGGAGTAAATACTTCCTCATTAGTCTCAGCTTTGACCTGATGATGGAAATGTTACATAAGACGTCCACATAGATTAATGTCCTTCAGTTTGCCTCATGTTGGCTCACTCATTAACTCACAGCACCGGTGTTATGTGGAAACTATCGTCCCTGTGACCTTCAGTCATTGCTCATGTGTAAACACTGGAAACACCAATAGAGATCTTCATGAATGAAACTCATTTTAGTGATGTGCAGATCGATACTGAAATATCCACACTACCGATACCACATCTTTATGCCCTCGTATCAACTCTCAAATTAAAATATCAACACTCTTGATACTGTGCGTTTTGAGTGTTATTTAGAAAGAATAAATCAGGAGGAGATTTTAGGGGAATTTGTAATTTTTATGAAATTTGTAAAGGTATAGAAGTTTGTTACAGAAAAATCGACATATTTGATTTTTAAATCTTACACCAAAAGTTAAGTATTGGAAACAAATCTGGAACCAACTGACTTATTTTTTTTTACAGCTGATGAAAAAACTGCGTCTATTTCACCAACATAGGCTGTCAGTTGAAAGAAAAAAAAAAGTGAATAAGTGATTTGTACGGGCTTTTATGAATTTCATAGACATAAACACCTCTTTTATGATATAAATGAGCAGATTTAAGGTGTTTCTTTTGTGTCACTTCACTTTTATCTCACAGACTGTTTCACATTTTGTTGTTGTGCTGATTTATTCCAGTAAGTGACGTTTATTCACCTACACCTAAGGTGTCCTTGAATTGACAAACAGCATTAGCGCCGTGCATTGTGGGAAACAGTATCCCAGGTAGACTGGTCCGTTGCAGACTGAGAAATTTTCCAAGATCAGTAGAAACATCCGGGAACTTGTAGTTTACTGCAGATCTCACAAGTTTTCTCATACTGACAACTACAAACTGAATTTCAGCCAAAGAAGTAGGAGGTTTGGAAAACAGCCTGTGTCTCATTCATCTTGTGTTTGACATGATTTGTTTTTGTGTTTTTCAGACGGCACTGAGGAGGCGAGGGAGCAGGGAGACGTTTAAAGACAAGAAGTCCACGAGTCAGGTAAGAAAACTTTGAGTTATGATTTTGCACTGTTGGATCTCAAAAAGGTTTCAAGTAGAGTTTCAAATTACAAAGAGAAGAAATGGAAGTAGGGGGTAAAAAATACATTTCATTGCAAACAACACTTAAAGTGAAATAGTCTGTTCATCAGCTGATCAAAAGTTTAAGAGCAAAGCTTTTAAAAGACAAAATCTGCACCAAAATGTGGATTTTGCGATTTGAAGTTTTACTGAACACACAAAGAAATGTACGTTACTTATATACAATACATTTGGCATGTTGTTCATCTCCTAATGCAGGGGTTCCCAAACTTTTCCGCCTGTGACCCCCAAAATAGCAGCGTTAGGGACTGGTGACCCCCTGCTGTGGTACAACACTAATGGGACAATCCAAAAACAGACAAAAACAAACAAAACCCTCCCTGAGGATACTTAATTTAACTGATCCATAGAAAATTTACCGACTAATGTGCACTTTGCTGAGTTCACGGCATCAAACTTGAACAAAGAAATGTGAAAAAGAGATAAAACATTTTCTGTTTGCATAATTTCATATTATCTTTCACCCCAATTTTTGCTTTTATTCTCACAATAATGGATAAAATGTTCATGAATTGTTCATAGTTTTCGATTTTGGGACACATTCCATGACCCCCTATCAATGTCTCGCGACCCCCCAAAGGGTCCCGACCCCCACTTTAGGAACCACTGTCCGAATATACCATAAACGAGCTTGATGCTAACACATACAGAAAATTGCATTGATATGCTCGTGTTTAGCATACATCAATATAACTTATGTTTTAAAACAGAATTGCAATTTCCATCATTGAAACATATCACAAATACTCTTTGTAAACAATACTTAAAACTCAAAAATGTCAAAATATTAACAGGTAAATTCACAAAAAGGAATCGGAGTCTCATGGCTGACTTGAGCATAACTATGGCAAACTCAAGGCTCCAAACAACTCAAAGCATTGTTAGGTCATCTATATCAGTCAATAACATGCAACAAAACGATACATCAAAGTCACCCGATGTGTGATTTTTTACCCATTTTTATTTATTTATGTCCAGAGATATCTACATCCAGTGACCATCTTCATATTTGTTTACTTCTAAACTCAATGTAATGTTGACAGAAAACCTCTAAAGCTACTTTTTACACACAGGGGAACTTGACAAGAGAATCAATGAAGAATCAGATTTATAACAGAATCGATAACAGCGTCAGTATCAATAAAATCTTATCAATACCCATCCCTAATAATATCCCATTTGGAGTTTGTTTTATGGGTGTTTGTTGTTAAAATTAACAGAAGTTTTTATCTCTTGACTGTGCAGGAGGACAGTGCCGACCTCAGGTGTCAGCTCCAGTTTCTGAAGGAGGAGTCCAGCCTCATGAGGAAAAAGATGGCGAAGCTCGGCCGCGAGAAAGACGAGCTGGAGCAGGAGCTGCAGAAGTACAAGTCCGTCTACGGGGACGTGGACAGTCCCCTCCCACTGTCCGAGTGCGCCGGCGGAGGCCCTCACACCACACGGGAAGCCGAGCTGCGCCTACGGCTCAAGCTGGTGGAAGAGGAGGCGAACATTTTGGGGAGGAAGATCGTGGAGCTGGAGGTGGAGAACCGCAGCCTGCGAGCGGAGAACGAGGACATCCGCTGCCAGTACGAGAGAGACTGCTTCGGGAGGGAACCGTTCTCCAGCATGCCGTCCTCGCCGTACGGAGGAGACGCGCTGGAGTCGGCTAGCGAGCTGCGACGGCATCTTCAGTTCGTGGAGGAGGAAGCGGAGCTGCTGCGGCGCTCCATTTCGGAAATCGAGGACCACAACAGGCAGCTGACGTCCGAGCTGAATCGCTTCAAGTTCGGGCCGAGCGGCGGCAGCTCTGGACCTGAGGAGGGAAGCGAGGCGGGATTATTCAAACCTGCGGGGAACGGGAACGGCTCCAGCAGCGGGATGATGATGGAGGAGCTTAAATCGGCGCGGCTGCAGATCAACGAGCTGAGCGGGAAGGTGATGAAGCTGCAGTACGAGAACAGAGTCCTCATGTCCAACGTGCAGCGCTGCGACCTCGCCGCTCACCTGGGCCTGCGGACAGGAAGTCCCAGAGACAGCGACGCAGACAGCGACGCAGGCCGGAGAGAAGCTACGGATGAAGAAGAAGCAAATCGACTTCTTCTCCTTCATCCAAAGAGAGAAGGTCCGATCGGGGGCGAGAGCGACTCAGAAGACCTGTTTGAGAAAACAACAACCACCTCAGGGTTCGGGAGCATTAAACCTTCAGACGGCAGCGAGCTCAGCGCCACCGAGCTGGCCAACCGCAGGAGGGAGGAGCGGGAGTCGTTCATCAACGTGAAACGTGAGGCGGACAGACTCGGGAAGACCGTGGACCGCCTGATCACGGACACGGACAGTCTCATCTTCGAGGGTCGGCTGCTGGTGACGACGGGCGAGAGCCTGGAAGAAGGAGAAGCGTCCGGAAGTAAACCGGACACTCAAGTCTTGGACACCATCAACACTCGCATGAAAGCTTTCCGCACTGAGCTGCACATCTTCATGGAGAAGCTGGACCACGTCGGAGAGGGGCTCAGAGAAAGGAATGATGACCTGTCGCCGATGCCAAACCTCACAGAGTCCAGCAGCTTCCTGTCCACCGTCACCTCCATGTCCCGGGACTCTCCCATCGGCACCTTCGGACGGGACCTGGTGACGGACTTCCAGGTAAGATCTTGTTGCCTTTATTACAATTTTTTAAGGTCACACCTTCCAGAAGATTTCAGTGTTTTCTTTCTGTGGCTGCTTTGTTCTTTTGCAAAAAAGTGGGATGTCAACAGCAGGAAGGAATATTGTGTTATTCCTGCAGCCTTCGCAAAAAAGACAAACATTTATGCTTATAAGTTTACATACCCTGGCAGAATCTATGATTTTTTGGCCTTTTTTCAGAGAATGATAACACAAAAACTTTTCTGTCACTCATGGTTAGTGGTTTGGTGAAGCCATTTATCAACAAATAACTGTTTACTCTTTTTAAATCATAATGACAACAAAAACTTCTAAAATAAGCCTGATCAAAAGTTGACATACTCTGGTGATGTCTACTAAAGGTAACCATCCTCACCTGTGATCTATTTGCTTGTAATCAGTGTGTGTGTATAAAAGCTCAGTGAGTTTCTGAGCTCCTGACAGACACTTGCATCTTTCATCCAGTGCTGCACTGACATTTCTGGATTCTGAGTTATAGGGAGAGCAAAACAATTATCAAAGGATCTGCAGGAAAAGGTAATCCAACTGTATAAAACAGGAAAGGGATATAAAAAGATATAATAAGCAGTGTTCAAACTCTGATTGAGAAGTGGAAAATGAAGGAAAAAATGCTGCCACAACTGCCAGGAAAATTAGGAGGGATGCAAAGAAAAGCTAAAAAATAAGTTCAGCTAAAATAGAGGACTCTCAGAAAGAATGTGGTCTGGGTGTTTCGATATGCACAATAAGGAGGCACTTGAAGAAAAATGGGCTTCATGTTGAGTCCACAGAAGAAAGATGCAAATGCCACAAAGTATCCAGCTTACAATACATCAAACAGCACAGAGACAAGTCTCAAGACTTCTGGAACAAAGTCATTTGGAGTGATGAGACCAAAACTGAACTTTTTGTCCACAACCGTAAACATTGTTCCATCTGGAGAGGAGTCAACAAGGCCTATGATGAAAGGTCCACCATTCCTACTGTGAAACACGGAGGTGGATCACTGATGTTTTGGGGATGTGTGAGCTACAAAGGCTCAGGAAACTTGGTCCAAACTGATGAATGAAGGATGAATGCAGCATGTTATCAGAAAATACTGGAGGAACATTTACACTCATCAGCCCAGAAGCTGCACATGAGACGTACTTGGACGTTCACACATGACAATGATCCAAAACACAAGGCCAAGTGGACCTGCCATTGGCTACAGCAGAATAAAGTGAAGGTTCTGGAGTGGCCATCTCAGTCTCCTGACCTCAATATCATTGAGCCACTCTGGGGAGATCTCAAACCTGCAGTTCATGAAAGACAGACCAAGACTTTTTGGATGAGTTCTCAGGGTCACCTCAGACCACCACCCCCCTTGTTTCCTAGAACATGCTCTTAAAGACACTGCAAGGGCAGACTGGGATGAGTTTTACCAAGAAATGAGACTAAACTGCGAAATGCAGAGGTGGATATTCAGGAAATGTCACCATGAGGTTTAACGTCAACTACAAACAATGAAAGAAAAAAAATCTCTGGGTGCTTTACATTTATGCTCATAATTTTGCATAACCCTGCCATTGGCTACAGCAGAATAAAGTGAAGGTTCTGGAGTGGCCATCTCAGTCTCCTGACCTTGATATCATTGAGTCACTCTGGGGAGATCTCAAACCTGCAGTTCATGCAAGACAGACCAAGAATTTACAGGAACTGGAGGCTTTTTGCCAAGAAGAACGGTCAGTTTTACCATCTGAGAAAATAAAGACCCTCATCCACAACGAGCACAAAAGACTTCAAGCTGTCATTGATGTTAAAGGGGGAAATACACGCTATTTAGAACTGGGGGATGGATACTTTTCATCAGGGTCATTCTGGAAGTTTCTGTTGCCTTTATGATTTAAAAGAGTGAACACAGTTGTTTGTCAATGAATGGCTTCACCCAACCACTAACCATGAGTGAAAGAAAAGTTTTTGTGTTATTCATATTCTCTGAAAAAAGGCTAAGAAACCATAAACTCTGCCAGTGTGTGTAAACTTATTGCACAACTGTAGATCCGAACAGGAGAAAGACTCTGAAAAGGCTTCAAATCGTTTGTTTCTAAAGTTATGTAAAGTACCCGGCAGCATCCTCACCCTGATAGCTCCAGCCCTCGACGTGCATCATTTGTTGAACATTTAAAGCCACAATCAACCAAATGAGCTCCTGACTCAGCTCCGTGAGCTCTAATTAACGACAGAAGCAGCAGCGTTCATCTTTAGCAGAACACACACTGTCCACAGCCTCCTCCGTCAGCGGGAATCTAATTAAGCTTTAAGGATAGGTTCGGATTTTTTCAAGTCTATCTTTATTCAATATTCACGCGGCCGATCGTTCTTTGAGTGATTTATGCTTCGCTGTAATCACTCCCTCTCTTCGTAATGACAGTTTTTGTGACTCAGCTGTAAGAATTAAAGGAGAAAATTGCTCGGTGGGTGATGTAGCCGATGGAGTTTGACAAAGCAGAAGAAAGGCTGAGTAACGAGCGGTCGCAGCGACTCTCTTACAGACGTTTAGGCTTTGTTCTGTTTAATAACGGTGATTAAAAGTCTGAGGTCAGGGATAAATCGAAGCTGGACAGAGTTAATTTGAGGCTTTGGGGGGTTTTTAGTTAGCCAAATTTGGAATTCATCTCCTTAAACTTCAGCACTTTCTTGTGAAAATACTTTTGTTTTGAGCAGAAGTTGGGTAAGTTGAGCGCTGGTTTGGAACCTTCTAGTTGTTTTTCTCACAACCAAATGGGATAAGATAAAAGATTCTTGTTTTAAGACATCTTTCTAATTTCAAGAAACTCCCCGGGCGAATTCGTCTTATCCCATTGGCAGATTTTTTTGACTTGTTAAAAGCAATTTACACCTCATTTTTGTCTTAAAAAAACTTGAAATAAGACATTTTTATGACCTGGTCTGGTGAATGTGGCTCAAATTAAGAACAATAAGAATTTTTACTACAAATAAGACATAATGACTTGCTTAGATTTCTGTTTTTGCAGTGTGGAAACAAGTTTATTTTTCCTGAACCTCTTTCTTGTACACCATGCTTCTTCAACAGACACTATAATAAAATTTGATCATAGAAATCCTCCTTATTTGGTATTTCCCTTGAATTCAGATTCTTTTGAGGAGCAACTACAGCATTAAACTGATGTTGATGATTGCTATACTTCACCATACAACATCATATTGTGACTTTACTTTGCACTTCATTATCCCTGCAAAGAAGCTTCTCTTAGACTCACTGCTCACATTTAGCTGCCTCCATAAAAATACACAACTGTAGATACTTAACCCATGCAATCACAGGTATCCTCTGAGATATCTGATGCTGAATTTCAGGTTGTATGGGAGCTTTGTGATCATCTGTATCACTGTAACTCCTGGCATGAGCAGCTTGTGTTGCATAAGTCGTTCTGTGATACCGCTTTATCCCCTCGTTTGGGCTTTTCCAGGTATTGTTTTTGTTTTTCTGACTGTGTTGAAGCAGAAATTGGATTTTAGAAGCCGGGTTAGTGACTCTTAGCGAAAGGACGAGACCAAAGTGGGACAGACTTGAAAAAATCCGAACCAATCGTTTAAAGTTTCAGCAGCGAGTAGATTCTTTCGAGACCTCAGGTGGCAGTGACACGAGCCGCCCAGCTCAACCACACTGGCCACAACCACCCCCCTCCTCCCCCCAGACCACCTCCACCTCCGCCTCCGCCATCGCTTCTGCTGCTGCAGCCACATTCACATCTGCATCTCCATGCACATCCTCATCGCCAGCAGCCCCGCCCACCTGCCTGCTTCCCCCCTGCACTCGCTGTCTGCAGCCAGGGCCCAGAGAGGCTGCTGGGAGGTTGCTTGGTATGAATGGAGCTAAAGAGGTTGTGGCAGCTTCTTCCATCTGGCTCAACTCACAGTGAACTCTTGCATGATGAAGTTCAGTAAATATTTTCCTCTCTGCAGCTCTGCTACACCATGCTATCATCCGTATGACTCATTATGACCCATAAACGGTGAAGCTGTGATGTTTGCACAACATATTATCAAACACACACACTCACAGACACACACACACACACAGAGTTGGTCCTCCAGTGTTTTACAGGAGGTGAATTATAAAATGTGTGTTTAAAATAACCTCTGTGTGATGAAGAGGAGTGTAACCAGAGCTGCATGGTGCTGTGTGGAAGAACCTCGCTGGCTGCTTCGCTTCCTGCTTTGTCTTCTTGTTTCGCTGCAGCTCAGTCCACACGTCCGCCAAAGCAGGTTCATTATCTGCGCTCTGCATGATCCAGCAGACATCTTAAATAAAACAAACGGCTGCTCAAACATCTCCCCCTTTAAAAGTAAAGCTGGCTTCATGCTCTTGTTTCTGCTTTGCTTCAAGGACTCGCTGCAGAGTCCGAGGGAGGCTGGGTGGTTTTGGTCTAAGCTAACAAAGCACTAACAACTCAAAGTCGATCAAAACAAAAGCCTTCCTCTAGATTTAAGGATGTTTAAGGTGCTTGAATATGTAGAATTACAGGTTGTGCTGCAGCAGTAAAGAATAGGATTAACAAGAAATGTATCTGTATCATGTTAAAATCAATATATATGAACAGAGGAGCACTCACCAAAGGAAAAAAAATGTACTTCCACAAATTAAATCCTGCAGTTACTTTTATTTCATACAGTAACTCTGATACAGTTGGGGCGTGCAAAGTGGAAATTAAAACAGAATACATGGTGTACAAATCCTGTTTGACCCACATTCAGCTGAATAAACTACAAAGACGAGATATTTATTGTTCAAACTGATAAACCTTACTTTTGTTTTGCAAACACACACTCATTTTGAATTTGATGCCTGCAACACGTTCCTAAAAGGTTGGTACAGGTTCATGTTTCCTCTGTGTTACATCACTTTTCCTTTGACAACACTCAGTAAGTGTTTGTGAACTGAGGACAGTAATTGTTGAAGGTTTGGAGCTGGAATTCTGTCCCATTCTTGTTGATCGACAACTTCAGTTGCTCAATAGTCCAGACAGGTCAGTCTAGTGGCTGCACTCTTCTACTACGGAGCCACACTGTTGTAACAGGAGCAGAATGTGTCTTGGTTTCATTGTCTTGCTGAAATAATCAGGGACGTCCCTGAAAAAGACAAAGTGTCTTGGATGGCAGCAGATGTTGCTCCAAAACCTGTTTGTACCTTTCAGCATTAATTCTGCCTTCATAGATACTGGGACAGTTACCCATGATGCCATGGGCACTAACACACCCCCATGCCATCACAGATGCTGCTTTTGAACTTTGCGCCGAGAACAATCTTGATTGTTCTTTTCCTCTGTAGCCGAACACCACATCCATGATTTCCAAAAAGAGTTCTGCAGCGTTTGTGTGTGTTGTTGATGTCTGACTTTGTCTTTGCATGGTAGAGTCTGAACTGTCACTTGTAGATGTAGTGATGAACTGTGTTAACTGACAATGGTTTTCTGAAGTGTTCCTGAGCCCACGTGCTAATATCCTTTACACAATGATGTGGGTTTTTAATGCAGCGCCGCCTGAGGGGTCAAAGGTCACGGACATTCAATGTTGGTTTTGGGCCTTGCTGCTTACGTGCAGAGATTTCTCCAGATTCTCTGAATCTTTTGATGATGTTATGGACTGTAGATGATGAAATACATCAATTCCTGCAGTTGAGAAACATTGTTCTTAAACTGTTGGACTATTTGCTCACGCAGTTGTTGACAAAGTGGTGAACCTGGCTTCATCTTTGCTTGTGAAGGACTGAGCCTTTTGGGGATGCTTCTTTATACCCAATCATGAACCTGTTCACCTGTGGAATGATCCAAACAGCTGTTTTTTCAGTATCAGCAACTTTCACAGACTTTTATTGAACCTGTCTCAGCTTTTTAGGAACATGTTGCAGGCATCAATTTTGGAATAAGTGAATATTTGCAAAAAAACTATTTCAATGTTTTATTTTGGTATCTATTTAAATCCCTTTTTTTCTTCAGAGGAAAACTTACATTTATGACATGTTTACACCTGATTATAAAAGTTAAATGTCTGCATTTTGCATGCAAAAAGTGGACAATGAAAATATTATTTGTGCGAGTTGCTCCTCACACAGTCGGTGTCTCTGGTGTTTTTTTCTTTGGTGAATGCTCTCTCCTCCGTAGCGTCACTATTCTGCTCAATGCCACATGAACTTCAACTCGTCTGCTGCTGCTTTATAGACCACCTGAAGCCCTTTAAAGCTGTAAAAACTGCTGTAATGTGTGAGAACAATGTGCATCGTGCAGCCTCAGCCTCGTGCTCCTCCACCGCACACGGCTGCGCTCAGGCATGTGTTTTAAACCTTTAGCGTGCTAGCTCTCGCTCTCTGCAGTTTGCCGTGGTTTCTCTCAGCTGTTGGTTTGGACTCATGTATCCCTCATTGCATGCGCTTCATAACAAGTGTTTTGCATTCTTTTCCCTCCCGACTCCCTCTCTTTGTTCCTCTTTGTGTTCCCGCCAGATGTTTCAGCCCATGATTTTGTTCATCCTCATTCTCGTTCTCTTCTCATCTCTCTCATACGCCGTCACCTTTAAGTTGGTCTTTCTCTTTGCGCTTTTCTTCGTACTCTAGTCCGTTTGTTCTTCTCCTCACCGTGTAGTCTGTTAGTTAATTTCCCCCCTCTGCTTATATTCTTTACCCATCTTCTGTTTTTTTTTTTTTCCGTTTGTTTTCCCCGCCCGCTTTCTTCCCTTGTCCCCCCCCTCTCACCCCGTTTGTTGTGTCTGTTTTGTCCACGATCCACCTCACACATCTCCCCCCTTCCAACCACCACCACCACCACCACTTCCTGCACCCCTGTTTCCTGCACCCCATCACCTAAACACCCATCACCCCCCTCCCCCTCCCGTCCCCTCCCCTCTCCCCCCACCCCACGTCACTCACAGTCCGGTCAGAGGGATGAGCTGGAGTGGCGTCTAGGACAGGAGCGAGGCGTGGAGCCCCAGAGCCAGGCCCAGAGCAGGGCTCGGGGCCCTGAGTGATCCATGGTGTCCGGGGACCGAAACTCTCGTCTCCAGTCACGGAGGAGGGAGGGAGGAGGTAGGGGGGAGGGTGGACACCCTGACTCAACTGTGACCGAGCTGTCCTCGGAGTATGTGTCGGGCCTGAGAGGAAAGGTTAGGAAATAGGCTAGGAAATTTACTTGACATTAGACCAAAGAGAGTCGTCTTCTCGTTGTTAGCCGCTGTGAGCTCTTTAGCACCTTTAGACGCTTCAAAACCACCCAAAGCTTGTTCTTACATCTCATCTTTCGCACAAAATGAGAATTGAATCAAATGTAGGAAATATCACATTTCTGAAAAATGCATTTTGAAATCTGAGGTTTATTATTAGAGATGGGTATTGAGAACAGGTTCCTGTTCAGAATCAATCAATTGTAGGGCTGAATGATGTAGACAAAATTTCGTATCTCGATATTAATGCCAGGTATCTAGATACTGATACGATACAATATGACTCTGGGTTTAGTGAAAACTAACCAGAAAAATAAAAGAATGATATTATAACAGGCTGTGGAAAGTACGGTTGTTGGATTAGAGCTCACTATCAGTCATCAACATTAACAGAAAGTCACCAATAATCATGCGACTGTCTGAGCTTTACATGCAAGGGGAGCTGGGAAAATCTACATCATTGATATCTTCGATAATATCTTGAATTTTCATATCTTTATAAAAGAACGATATATAGTTATTAGAGATTATAGTTATATGTTTGTCCCAAAACTGAAAAATCAAGTGCAGACAGTTGCCTTGAAATTTAGAGCCTTTATTCTTAATGATCCCTTTATTGATTCTTTACATTAGAGGCCAGAACTTGTGTCCAATTTTCTTCCCCAGTAGTTTAGCAGATAAGTGAGTTTCCTATAAAAAACTCTAAATCAGGATTTTCCGCTATTAGTTTTACTCAAGAAGCTGTAAAATTGAACACAAAAGAAAATGTGCATCACTCTCTCACAACAAATTCATAGTCAATACATTCAACATTCATGTTAAATGTCTCCAAATGTGCCAAAACAATGGAGAAAACATAGCACTAGCTTGATGCTAACGTATATGGGAAATCGCATTGATGTGCTAGCAGTTAGCATAGAATTTCATCTTCCTTTTTTTATTTGGGAAAGCCCAGTTTATCTTACTTTCAATTTCAACATTGGACTTATTTGCTCCTCTTGGAGGTATTTGTCCATTTTTTCCCTTATTTTGATAATATTAATGTCTTTCTTTTCTGTCGGGATTTGGGACAGACTGGTGCAGAAAGTCTGAATGTCTTTATCCATTATGCTTTCCTAAAGTTTTTTTTCTCCCTGTAAATTGATCATCCACGATAACAGAAACCTCTGAACCTGGGAGCTCACCATTTCTACATCAAATAAAAGAATATATTAATAAATTAAAACCAGAATTTTAACTTTCATCACATTAACAAATCACTATAACTCTTTGAGAACATCACTGAAAACTCTAATTGTTAAAATACTAACTGGCAAATGTTTTCCAAACAGGAAAATAAAATAAAAGTTACGTGTAGGCTCATGGATGACTTCAGCACAATTACGGCAAGCTTCAGTTCCACACAACCTAAAACATTTCTTATTATCTCTTTAAGACACTGGGTGGCCTTCTTCAGTCAATAACTTCAATTAAAACAATACATCAGGTAGTGTGATTTTTATTTATCTTTGTGCATTTGCTTCCACAGATTTCCAGATTCAGAGACCAGTTTCATATTTTTTATGGTGTTATTAACGCTACAAAATATTGTTGAGAAAGAAAACTTGTTAAGCCGACTTTAGGAATTGATAATGGAATTGATAGAGAATCAGGTTGAAAAACAGAACCAGTAAAAGCGTTGATATCAATAAAACCTTATCAATACCCATCTCTAATCAATTTTTTTGTAAAATAAATAAACACGCTTTGGGTGCTCGAGTGGTTTGTTTTTGTAGCATCTGTTTGTGCAAGAAGCAGCTCACAATGTAGAAATTCAAAGAAACTTTACAGAATCACAAGCTGAGTCTCTAAACATTAAAAAAAAAAACTTTTTTTCAACTGATTTTGGCTCGTTGTGCAAAAACTTAAAACAAAATTATCCAAATTTTCCAAATGCCACTCAGTCCAGCATGTCTGCTGACACTTCACACTCATTTTTTTTGATGCTCGACACGATTTCACGTCATTCACTCTCTCTACTTTCACACTAAATATCCACTGATCTTTATTTTCTCTTCTGTTTTTTTATTGGTTGAACATTTGTTTATGCTTTTTGAAGTTCTTGCTACGAGCCTCCAGACATTTTGTGATTGATTTGTTTACTCCTTTGAAGAAGTTTGGGAGTAAATCTCTTTTTATTGCATCATATTTCTTACATTTTTATGCTGTGCTAAACACAAAAAAAACAGATAGTTGTTGGTTTCTTTCCCCTGTAAATCTTCGTGATGGAGCAGCTGTGCAAAGCTGTAATTTATGGAGAGGTTCAGCGCATGTTTGCACTCAGAGTCTGCATGTCGCTGACACTGAAGTGTCACTAAGAGACTCAAAAAGTGGAGCGGGAACGTTGCAGCAGCAGCTGAGTGACTGGGCTGTTCGCTGTGATTCATAATCGCTGCCTCATGCTTGTGTTCACAGAGAAGCCCCTTATGTAACGCAGGGAACTGGCAGCACCGATGTGACACATTACTATTACAGTTACAGTTATTCGTGTGTGTTTCTTTGTGTCCCTGCGCTCTCTGCTGCTGTCTAATCTGAGAGAGAGCGAATGAATGAATGAACGAATGAATGAATGGGGGGAAAAGCAGCTCAGATGTGGCAGGATTAGCGCTGCACTGAAGGCCTGGGTGATTTGCATTTGACATTGGGCTGACAGGGAGGTGATCCAGGGTCCGGTACACACAGAGCAGCTCAACTTTCTGTTAGAGTGTGCATCCAGAAATCGCCTCAAAAACTGCTGCAACTTCAAAACCTGTTCTCCCACACTGACAGGAAGTGATCATTACATCCAAACCATTAACATTAGCATCTCATTTCTCTTTGAGCATTTTATCACTTATAGGTGCTTTTGGATGCAAGGAGGAAAAATAAAAGTAGTCGCATTACACCACCAGACCAGTAGAGGGCAGTAAGAAAACGCTGAAGGACAAATGGAGGAGACTACAACAAGAATTGAAAGGAGGCAAACTCAAGCATCAGTTAAGAATAAAAATAGCAGAGATCAACCGGTGTTTTGGATTAAAGAGTGACCCTGTTGATTGAAAACTATTAGCTGAAAGCATCCTTCACAAACAGCTTCAGATCATCATGGAATTTTTCACCACATGAGACGATTTGGAGACAAGAACACAAAGGCCTGGACTTGTGAGTTTAACTTATACTACGACGGAGCACAATTTGTTTTGTAACATTAACATTAACTCAAATTTCTTGGATGTCAAATCAATTTTTCCCATTGAAATGAATTAGAAATCTAATTTTTTTTTTATATATATATTGATGTAACTCGTAACTCAAATTACTTGGATGTCAAATCAATTTTTCCCATTGAAATGAATTAGAAATCTAATTTTTTTTTTTTATATTGACGTAACTCGTAACTCAAATTACTTGGATGTCAAATCTATTTTTCCCATTGAAATGAATTAGAAATCTAATTTTTTTTTTACTATTGACGTAACTCGTAACTCAAATTTCTTGGATGTCAAATCAATTTTTCCCATTGAAATGAATTAGAAATCTAATTTCTTTTTTTTTATATTGACGTAACTCGTAACTCAAATTTCTTGGATGTCAAATTTATTTTTTCCCATTGAAATGAATTAGAAATCTAATTTTTTTTTATTTTTTTTTATATTGACGTAACTCGTGACTCAAATTACTTGGATGTCAAATCAATTTTTCCCATTGAAATGAATTGAGAAGCCATAAAAAACACCACAATTTGTTTTGTTATATGTTCTTAAATAAGAAAAATTGACTGACATAAGAGGATTATTATCTAAAAACATAATGTACGACAATAAACTGGTTTCAGTAAGTGTAATTTTCAGCATTGACCTTGGAGATTAGATGCTGATGGAGGGGAAGGACTGAACTGACATAACTGAATCTCATTGGCTGATTTTTACTTTTCTGCCACACATTCCTTACTTTCATCCACAGGTGTTTTCTACAGGCTGAGATTTGTGCCATTAGAAATATAATTTTTTATTTCTATATTGACTTTGAAAAGAAAACCGTGCCCAACCCCTCAAACCCGTGATCACGTTATGTGCGTCAGTGAGGTGCAGATATTAAGAGAGAAAACTCAAATGACCAATCATTTATTGACAAAAACGTTAACTTCCATAAAAGTTGATCCACTTATTCTATTAAAAATTAATCATACATTCCTCCACCTCAGCACAGATTTCCCCTGATGCAATTATGAAGTCCTGGACTGAAATGCACCAAAACAATGTCAGAGGAAAAACAGAACTTAACCAACATTAGACGCAGACATGAGGATGAATCTGAGCCCCATTACTTTTCCTCACGGATGTAGATGACATGATGGTTGTGTCACTCGGAACTGAAATTGTATTAAAGCCGCTAGCGGTGATAACCAGGCCCTCACCCTGTTGTGCCTGTATATGACACAGATATGATATACAGAACTAAGACTGTGACACTGAGCGTGTCTGTTCATTTCGGTCATTTGTGGCCGCGCCCACTGAATTACCAAGATTTTCATAATAACTTTTCATCCTCAAGTTGGTGCATGCTGAAAAGGAATTTTTGTCTTAAATGCATTGCACTGATTGGTGGAAAGTTGTCACGTGTCTGTGCAGGTTGTTAACAGAATCTGCTCAATACAAAATGTTGAGCGAAAATAGAAGAATGATACCGTCCAGTGGCAGCTCTTTGTTGTTGTCCTACCACAAAAACATTGAAATCGTACTTTTTTTTTGTGTGCCTTTGGGGGTGTAGCTAAATTTTTGTCTGACTTTAAGCACATTCAGAGCACGTTAGTTGGGGTTAAACCCACACAAAGTAAGAAAGAAAGAAACAAAGAAAGAAAAATAATCCGTAAGGTTTCAAGGATAATTTGAGGGTCACATGGAGGTCACTTATGTTGCTGCATTCGGTTTTCACCATCAGTTATGATGATCCACTTTTAGTAGACGTCAGACTCGGGCTCTAATTTAAAAGCTGAAGGTTCCTCTGTTGTTCTAAAAACAAACAAGGATGCATCTCTGAGGACGTCTTCAGTTTACAGGGTCACACTTTAAAATGTAACACCGGGAGCTGACAGAGACACACTCACACTCTCAGGCTTTAAGAAGATCGTTCTTTTTGAGTGATTATAATAATAATAATAATAATAATAATAACTTTATTTATAGAGGTGGAAATTTTTGTTGTCAAGTGTTTCACGAAATGTCGTTCCTGTTTTAGTTGTTTGTTTATTTGTTTGTTAGTTGTTTGTTTGTTCGTCACTTAGTTTATCGCTCGTTGTTATTTTTAATTATTAGTATGTCTGGTTAGTTTTAATTTTCTCTTCTGAACTCAGGCAGTGCAAGACCCTATGATGAGACCATGAGGACCAGAGGTGAGAAGGAGTAAAAGAGCAAACAGGAACAATATAGAGGATAAAAACAAGAATGAAATATAGCAGTGAATAAATAAGGTAATACAAGGATAAAACAGCCTAAAAATTAAAGTAGAAATGAAAACTGGAGCGCTCAACTCATTGAAAATAATTGAATAAATAAATAAAAACATAAATAATTAAAATAAACTCGTAAGTGAATGAATAAATAGGGAGGTAAATAGATAAATAAATAAGTGAGTCAGCTCTGTAACAGGGTGGTAAAAAATACAAAAGACGACAATAGAGGTGAAGAAATAGACACAGTGATAAGAATAGGAAGAAGAGGAAGAAGACGACATCACATAAAAGCAAGACGGTAAAAGTGTGTTTTAAGAAGAGATTTAAAAGATGATACTGAGTCTGCTAGGTTTGCTTCTATATAGCTCGTCTTTTTTCTCCCTCTATATGCTTTTTAAGTGAAGTTATCGACAAACAATATTAACCCCTGATCAAAACCAGAGGATTTTTTTTGTCTCACTCACAAGTCTTCTGAAACTCTTACTAGAACCTTTTCAAGATCCAACAGTGCAAAATGTAAATTTGTACAATTTTTCCAACAGGTCTAAATATTTTGATCAGGAATGTATAATTTGAACAAATATCACATATTTTTGTTCACGCACACCAAAGTCATCAAATGAAGTTTTTTAGAGTCTGTATTTTCTTCCAGCTCCTTCATTCTACTTTAAACACAAAGATCAGATTTAGAAAACAAATCCTCCAAACTTTTTTCCCCTCATTTCACCAGAGACAGAGCAAAGACAAGTTTCGTGTCCCCTGTATTTAACGGTCATGTGAAATTAAACCTAAAATAAATCAAAGAGGATAGCAGAGGTCAAAGAAGTAAATGTTTAAGAACTTAGGGCAGAAGTATACATAGACATTTGTACATTTTATTTTAAGCATCTTTATTTGTGGTGTCCTCAGCCTTCTTTTGTAATTACAGCTTTATACATTTTACTTATTTTGTTGACAATCTTCCTTTTATATTTTATTTTACTCTGACTTTTAGAGCAATAACTGTTCACCTTTTCTGTGCTGTACCTGTACTAATCACAGTTAACTTCTCATTTTTTCTATTCTTTTTTGTATCGTTCCATTCTGTTCTAACTGGTTCTGTTCCCTTCATTTCTCCCTCTTCTCACATTTCCTTCTTTTCTCGTCTTTTCTCTTAATCTGCTTTACTTGCCTTTTGCTTTTCTTCCTTTTTTTCATTTATTTTGTAAACACTTCACTTTTCACAGCTTGCAGAGAAAGTTCCCATCTGTGGCAACGTTCACTTACTCACTGTTACCTTTGTGTGTGTGTGTGTGTGTGTGTGTGTGTGTCCAGCTGGCCTTTGAAGCCATGAGTGTGATCGCTGTTGTGACCAACTGTGCGCTGATCGGCATGTCTCCACAAGTCAAGGCGTACTTCGAGGGTTCACAGGAGCAGCTAATCTTTTGGACCGTGGCAATTGAGGTGAGTCACACGACAGCGGGGGGCCGTCTGGTGCTCTGTGTTCATTAGCATCCTCCTGCTGGGAGGGTTTTTGTTATGAATACATATTTAATATCAACTTGTGGTTCTGGAAAAAGGACAACCAGCCTGTAAGGAGCAGTTTTTCACAAGTAAAACTCCAAATCATAACTAGGGTAGATAATCCTGTGGTTCAAACTTTAAGATCACCTCATAGGAGTGTTCATCGTGGATCATTTTGTGTATAAGTATAAGCTCTGCTCCATTTTGCATAACAGCTGGATCTGCAGAGGTACAAGGGTAAACAAACTCATGGGGAAATAGGTCTATGCTGTGGTGAAAGAAGGATGTAAAGACACAACTGTTCCTCACTGACTGCCCTGTTTATAAAGCCTCTATATGAGACAAACAGGACATTATAAATCAGAGAGGCTTGAAGTTCTTAAGACTGATCTTGGTCTTGGTGTTTAGACCAGTCTTAGGCCACTTTTGCGTGGTCTTGGTCTTGTCTTATTTTGGTCTTGCGGTCTCGATGGGTGTTGGTCTAACATATCAGTCTCTAAGAGATGTGTAGCCTACAATATCCAGGCACGCGCCTTGCTGTAATGCTCAATAATGCAATACCATTATCATTACATGCCATTCAAGTGTAACCAATGACACGTTTGTATTGTGTGGTATGAACTCAAGCGATCATCCTTTTTGTGAACATAGGCTGATCTGCTGTTATTTGTTTTCAGTCTTAGTCTTGGTCTTTACTTGGTCTCCATACCCTCCAGTCTTGGTAGTGTCTCAGCCTGGTTCAGGTGGTCTTTACTACAAGTCTAACAGCAGGCTAGCTATTGTTATGCCAAGCACAACCCTGGGATCTTGAGTTCTGTCAAGGGCTTCCAGGCGTCTGCAGCCAGCAGCATAATTGTTTGCAGCTGCCAGCTATGGGAGGGGGGATAGACATCACCTGAGGTTGTCTTCTCCCAGCAAGACCATGTGTTCTTCCTTGGATCACCTCACTCTGTCTGCTGTGTTCAAACACATCCCTCTGTTCAATATTTTAAAACCAAACACAACAATAACTCTAAAACTTTACTATAAAATAGGGAGGCTACGACTGTCTCTCGTCCAGCAAAAATGGAGTTCCTCACAGTCCCAACATTTCTCTCCTCTCTAGCACTCCTGCCTGCATTAGTTCATCAAAGATGGTGGCTTCCCAGTCACTGGCCAATCAACCAGGCAGGAAGGCCCGCCCCCTCCTTAGCAGCTTGACAGCCATGCCACACAACCTGTGAGGGACAGTGTTGCTGTTACGCTATAAAAATGTGCCCAAAGTTCGCAAAAGCCACAGAAGACAGAAATATATGTTGGATATCTCCATCCATCTTGCAACCCTTTGTGTCATGCCAGGTTTGTCTGCACATTTCATCCTCTATTATTGAAGAAGAAAAATAATGAATCACAATTCCTTAGGTAATATACAGCCATATTAAAAAGCTAATTTTACCTACAAAATGGATATGTCAACTTTGAGGTCACCAGTCCTCATTCCCTTTGTCTACACATATTTCAGGGTTGGGATTTTTCATAAATCACCTTTTTTTTTAATATGCTACATTGTATAGTTCTGCATCAGAAGTTAGAAAGAAGACAGGGAAAGGCTGAGCTAGGGGAAGGTGCTGGTTTAGACTCCAACTCACCCTCGTTCTCAGAAGAGAGGCATGGAGAGAGATGCTTTCTGTTATTGAATATTAAAACTTGTAATATTCTTTCTCATAAAGATCCCATGACTCGCCCTAAATCGTCCTCGTCTGATATTCACTTACCGTTTTTCACAAAATCCATCCATGCATTACCAAGTCCTCCAGTAGTGGAGAAATTGGTTGTGCTACAATTCCTGGACGTCCCATAAACCCTCACTTTCTAACCTCTCTGCTCTGTCTCTGCTGCCAAACCTTCTTATCTGAGTTGCAATACATGTTCCCTGCTCCTATTTAGTGAACAAAGAGCAGACTCTGAGTGTACCTCTAGGAAAAGGCAGACCAAATGGGTTCACAGAGCCCTTATATTAAAGCAGAGGAGCAGCCTTGTGTCTATGAATAGTGTCTCCAAATCCCCACTCCAGCTGTTGATTGGCTGATGAGGATTTTCACCCACTAGATGGAGCTAGAGTCCAAACATGGACCTCTGACGTCTCTGACTAATGGAGAGAGACGGAGAAACGGTGGAGAGAACAGATGAGAGACTTTTGGGGAATGAGGGATATTTGCTGTCTTGTTGCAGAGTGTGTTTTCCTGTCAGTGTTTGAGCTTTGTGTTTGTATTCAATCCAACTATTTCCCTCCAGATTATTCTTCTCCTGAGTCCTCTATCAGCATTAACATTATTCTGCCTCCCTTTGCTCTGTGCTCTGTTCAGACAGCATAAATACAGACAAAAACACAGCAAACACTCTCACACACACACCATGCCCCCCGAGAAAAAGCTGAAAATAACCGCACGAACACGGATTTGGAGCTGCTCAGTGAACGTGGGGGGTGAAGCAGTGTAGAGAGGCTTCTTCAGGACATTCACTGAGCAAACATTTGCATGTTAGTGTTGCTTTAACAAGCTCCTGAGGGATGATTGCTCTAACCATCCAGTTATTGTCTGAGACGGTAAAATGCTCCATGAAGTCGTACCTCTCTGTGCGGTGGCTCTCTGCTGATGGTGCTGAGGCAGAAACTGGGTCGTATTGATCGTCTGCTGGCTGATTGAACGTGTGGTTTGTTCTCACAGAGCTGGATGATCAGCTCCTCTGATGTTTGTGGGAAAGATGTCCACTCTGTGTGCGATTGTCCTTCTTCAGGGCCGGCAGGATGAACCGGTCCTGGGTTCATCTCTCTCTAACCAAAGGATCTGTCCCATCTATACAGACTTTGTCATCCTTATTGCTTCATCACTGACAGTTCAAAGGTTTAGTCAGAGATAAATGCTGATTCATCAGTTCTCATGAAGCACCAGGTGAATCCCTGCTCAGACTCCCTGGAGGCCTCTCCAAAGTGAAGCAAACACGCTCCCCTGACAGCCACGGGCTCCAGGACTGTGTTCTTGTGTTTCATCGACAGCAGCTCGCAGCTTGTTTCTTCACAGGAGGCTCTCTTTAACTTTCAGTCAGATGTCTCCCATAAGGACTGCTGTGATTCTCACAGAATCTCTGCACTTGCAGGTGGAGGCCACTAGGAGTGGGTTGGTTGTAGGATTTGGTACCAAATTTGGTCCTTTAAAGGTGCTTTAGAGATACCAACTGAATTCCGCCAAGTACCGTTTCATGTAAAATCAAATGGTGCCATTTTTCTGTACCTAAACTGACCCTTATGACTGAGAGTGAGGGTGATTTTCCATGCTGTACATGAGCATGGAATACGTAGAGCTGGCTTTTATTTTGTGCATGATGAAGAAAAAAACGTTGCTTGGTTGTTGTTAATTTATTAAGTTGTAGTTCATGTTAGCTAAGGGATTCCATGTCAAAGAGATTTGTAAAAGAACTGCGATGTCATGTTACAAACAGTTGGATGTTATTTTGATATATTTGTTTAAGTTTATATATTGAGAATTAAGTATGTTAAATCGAAGAATAATTTTATTTGAATTTAATTTTTAATTCACAGAAGACATTTACTACTCAGATCTATTTTCAGGACAAGTGTGTTGGCGAGCAGGTATCCAGTAATAATATCGAAGGTAAACACCTGCACACTGTCAAACTTTCACAAAATAAGTGTTTTTGAGCGATGTCTCGGTGCTAGGTTTGCCTGATGAAGGTCTGGCACAGAGTCCACTCAAATAAACAATTATTCTTTGCAAGTTTGACACTGTGCGGGTGTTAACCTTTGATATTATTTAACAAATTAACATTTATTACCACTTAAACACACAAAAGTATCAAAAAATGGTACCATTGAGTACTGATACTAGTTCCCAGGTACTGTGCATCTGTAGGGCTGCACAGTGGCACAGCAGGTAGTGCTCCAGCCTCACAGCAAGACAGTCGCCGGTTCGATTCCCCGCTCAGGCATGGTTGGCCTTTCTGTGTGGAGTTTACATGTTCTCCCCGTGCATGTGTGGGTTCTCTCCGGGTACTCTAGCTTCCTCCCACAGACCAAAAACATGCCCATGTTAGGTTAATAGATTATTCTAAATTGCCCGTAGGTGTGAGTGTGTGTGTGTGTGAGTGGTTGTTTGTCGACATGTCAGCCCTGAGATTGACTGGCGACCAATCCAGGGTGTACCCTGCCTCTCGCCCAATGACAGCTGATATAGGCTCCAGCCACCCGCGACCCTGAATAGCAGGATAGACGGTTAAGAAAATGGATGGATGGATGGGCATCTGTACCATATCAGTCCAAATGTTAAAGGTACCTAGCCCGAGTTAGTTGTCTGTTTATGTTACAAAGATATACCCTGGCAGAAAAAAGTTTTGGGACACCCCAAACATTTTAAAAATATTGTATTAAGACTCACTCTTAGGTCATAAAGTGCAATTTCTTTCAGTACTTTCACAGCCAAAGCACTAAACAAATCCTGAAAAGCATTAAAAATTGAAAACTGATTGGTTCCATAAATGTCAGACATTTTGAGTATTGAGGCATGTTGGTTGGGGTGAAAGTTGTGTTAAATTCTTGCCGGTACTAGGCCTTCATCAATAGCCCATTTTCCATTTAAAAAAATTACTAAATAAGAACTTAGCTTTTTTTTTGGCCACTATTTGGTCTAAATTTTGAGACAAAAATATTACTTAACAGGTCAAAATTTGAGATAGAATATCAGATTTTTAAGATAAAAAGTTGAAAGCATGAGGTAAAAAGTTAAAGTTTCAAGAGAGAAAGTTAAAAGATTGAGAAAAGATCCAAATTTGAGCTACAATATGACATTTTTTAGATTTAAAAAAAATCAGAATTTGAGATAAGAAGTTGAAATCATTCAGAAAAAAGTTAAAATTTTAAGTGGAAAGTTAAACATTTGTGATAAGATATCAATATTTTGAGACCAGTCAGAATTTTTAGATTAAAAGTTGAAATCACTAGGAATAATGTCTCCATCCAAAGACTCAAACACACCACAGGAAGTTCAGAAACAATCAGGGATAAGTGTCTATACACAGCACATTCAAAATTTTCAGGCAAAAATATCCAAGCACAGGAACACCCCTGAAGACACAGGTTCTCAGCTAGTAAGGGTGCAGCTGCCTCTAAGTAGCCAGGAAGTGCAGATGCAGTCCTTCATCAGTTGGATATAATCTACATATCAAGAACCTGAACTCAGAAAAAGTCAGACACAAATGCAAGACACGAAGCCAGAGGTCCAAAAAGCAAAGGGTGTAATCACAGTCCAGGCAGAGTTGTTACACAAAGGCAATCAGGATCTGACAGGTATCAGATGAACCTGAGGCAAGAAAGACAAGCAAGACTTGAACACAGCTATGGCTAAAAAACAAGGCTAGGATGTAGACTGTGAGGTACCACGGACTAGCGGTAGTGAGAGACATGAGGTTAACTACAAAAGGTGATGTGGTCAATGGGAAAATTGGAGAGAAACAATAAGGGACCAGGTGCAACCAGACAGGGGCAGGGCAGACGGAAACTTAAGAGACACACACCTGAGTTCCTGCAGGTAAAGGAGGTATACTGCAAATATTGTGTCATTCCTTCACCCTGTTGCTGCCACTATCATAGCTGCTCAGGGTACCTTCTCCCACCCGCTATCATTATCATGTAAAGTCACTTGCGCACTGGGTGCACTGTGATCATCACCCATAGCCACTCCTGCTCTCTGCCCAGAAACATCCGGAGTCAACCAAAACATCAATATAACAAGCAGAGGAGGGGGTCTACAAGGTGGTGAGGCACACACAGACACTGACACACATGTTTAGAGGCCCAGAGATGACTATTGAGCAGGATTATTCCTGTAAAAGTTAACACTTCATGTTTTTTAGGAAAATCCTTCATATTCCACCTTTAAGATTAAGATCCCCAACCTTTTGTCTGAGGTCCAGACTAATTTCTTTGCTTTGTGGCCTGATGGTGTTGCTTTTGACAAAGATTATAGGAGCAACCAATGACTGTGTATAGAATGGACAGCGTGCTTCCACCTGTCACCGTTCTACGATTTTGAAGCCAAAAAACCCCGTTTCTCTAGCCGCCATTGTGCAGCCGGAGTCTGCGCAGTAGAGAATTTCTGGTGGAGCCAAGTAAAAAAGAGAAATAAAAATATTTATTTCTTGTTCTTCAGAAGGTTTAGTCTCCTTTTGGCTCTTTCCCGAAGTTTTTTATATCCCCGATAAAAACTACTCACGAACGGCAGCTGTCAACTACCGTAAAACCAAACTTATATCGCGGTTTTTAACGTCCAATAACTAATGAGAAACTAACTTCTCAGGGAAAAAACACCTGAACACCATGCAGCCAGATGACATCATCATACTACCTTAGTGTACGGATGAGAGAAACGTTTCTACCAGGTATCGTAATTTCTTAAAGTTTTCCCGGCTCATATCTGGAATACATGGGGAGGCGGGGCTTATGACCTATACTGCAGCCAGACACCAGGGCCGCCCCGAATACTGGATATGACGTCGGTCTGTGGTCCCCCGCCCCGAATACTGGATATGACGTCGGTCTGTGGTCCCCCGCCCCGTAGACGACCTCCGAAGTCACACTCGGGTTGCAGCAATGCAGGTGAGTAATATGTCAGATACCCTCGTTGAGAACTCACAAGTAAAATACTTCACTCCTACTCTCGGACAGGGTATTGTACTCCCTAGCCCTTGTTTTAGTCCTTGGTTTTGCACATTCATGTCTAGTGAAGGGATATCCCATATCTCCGTAAGGTTAAAGGGAAGGATTTCACAACCCTTGAAGACGAAGACAAACTGGGACTTCATTTAAAAAGAAGGGTCATGAGAAGTTTCTCATGATCCGCCGCATCTGCTGACAAGATGGCAGAACAGGGATGAAAGGAAGCAGGTAAATGTAAATAATTAAGCATGATTATTTATAGTCATAGAAATGACACTCACATTTTTTATAATAAAGTTAATTCTTATTCATCTAATTCAATCCCTTAAAAAAAGGGCCAAAGGGATAGACGAAGGGTAAGACGAAGGGGGAGGACCAAGGGGTAAAATTGGGATTGGCCCTAACTCTGCTTCTTGGAGTCACTTCAATGAGGTTCAGTGCCAACTGAGTTCCCAGGTGTGTTTTCAAACCCAGTTTATTTGTTTTGAAACCACAAAATCACATGGGGGCAAATCATTTTGCTTTCAGCAGATCTTTGATGAAAAGTCTTGAATTTTTATTTTACATTTCAAAGTTAACCAAAATTGATTTACTGTGTGAGATTTAATGAACATGGCAATAATTGGACAGTATTTCAGGGAAACATTTGAAAGCTAGGGAGATAAAACATTGACATGAACAGATTATTCATCAAATGTGCCTCACCTGGGATAGTTCTTGTTTGTTCTACTGTGCAAAAATGGTATTTTTTATCTTTTGGGTCTTGAAAATTCTTGGAATTCTTATATTTTTTTAAAGGTGCACAATAAGCCTGTTTTCAGACTGTTCACTGAAAATAGTATCTAAGTGTTAACTTGAACAGCAGATGGACCTTGTTAACCAAGCTCGTTATAGCTGCTATCCTACCCCTGGCTTATTTGCAGCTTCATGCTTTTGCTCAAATAATTTTGCTCCTAGCTACAAAACACAACTATTGAAACAGAGAAACATACTGAGCCTCATGTATCAGAGAGATGAGCTCACAGCTGGTGCTGTGTTGAAATGATCTCTCTGTCAAGTCAGTTCAATAAATTCCCTATATGTGGAGGCTAACTGCTGGTCGTGCACAGATTATGATCAATATTTAACAAAAACAGTCACTTTCTGGATGCACAGAAGCTATAGCATCATTTCTAGATCTCTGTAGATCTTTCTCAGCAAACAATCCAGTTAAATCTTCTTTCTCATCCTATTGTTTGTGGTTTCTTTTGTAAATGCTCCTAAAGAGACAAAAGAGCTGTGTAGTTTTTCAGTCATTCACATGGTTTGTGATCTGTCATCGTTCTGCTTTAGGACTCAGTATTTACCTTCAGGAGGCCTGGAGGTTTATCACGCTGTTCGTGCTCACAGAGGAGTGATTTTTTTACTGCTGTCCTCAGGACAAACTTTATGTTTGTAAGCTCATTGCTCCTAAAGGTGTCGATTTAACTGAACCATTAAAGTGTCCTCCATCATGCCTGTACAGTTTGGTGTCTGTTTCATGCCCAGACTCTGTGAGGCTTTTAGTCTTGTTGATTAAAACCTCAGATGAGTGGATGGCAGGAGTCAACAGGGAGCATGCCACCTCTCATCCATCCATCCCTGCCTCCTTCAGACGGTCTCCTGGGCAGAGAAGGAGTGAGGATGACTTTAAAGAAGAAGTCTGCTCACTGACCCTGGGGAGGATTTTCTCTGTGACTTATTCTCTGACCCTTTCACCTGAATGAAGGCAGGAGGAGAGGCGGTCAGAAGAATGAGGGCAGCTCTCAGTGTGTGATGGGATATTGCTCTCTCTTTTCTGTGTGTTGATGAGCCATCCTGCTGTGGCATCCTGGGCCTTTGGATCGATTGTNCCCTTCATGACTTACAGTGTCGGTGTAATGTTATCAGTATGACATTGTGGCCAGTCAGCTCCAGAATGACTGATATGATAATAGTATTAATAATAACAATAATAATAATAATAATAATAATAATAATAATAATAATAATAATAATAATAATAATAAATAGTAATAACAACAACACTAATAATAATAATAATAATAATAATAATAATAATAATAATAATAATAATAATAATAATAATAATAATAATAATAATAATAATAATAATAATAATAATAATAAATAGTAATAACAACAACACTAATAATAATAATAATAATAATAATAATAATAATAATAATAATAATAACGATAATAATAATAATAATAATAATAATAATAATAATAATAATAATAATAATACATTTTCTATACAAATCGCCCTCCTTGACACTTAAGGTCACTTTAGAACAAGAATAAAAGCATAAGTACACAAACACAACAACATACACGACACAAATAATTAAAACAACAAGCACACAAGCACAACGAGTGAAGAAAATGAAATGGCAATGGGTTACAGGGAAAATGCAGCTCTGAACAGGTGTGTTTTGAGTTTTGATTTTGATTTGAAAAGGGGTAGTGAGTCACAGTTCCTGATGTCTAGGGGCAGTGAGTTCCAGAGCTGATATATAGTTTATATTAAGATAAAGTACAGTCCGAGTCACCACAGAAATCTGAAATGATATAACTAATGTAGTTGTCTTCATAGGGCACTGTGCTGCAGTCTTCCTGGATCTATCTAAAGCCTTTGATACAGTCAACCATTCAATTCTGCTGAAGAGGTTAACTTCCTCATGGCTGTCTGCTGAAGCAGTTAAATGGTTCAAGAACTATCTACATGGTTCACAGCAGAGTCTGTTGTCCGAAATTTCCTGTGTGAGAGAGTCCGTGTGAGGGGGCAAGGCCGCTGAAATTAGGCCATTTTGACATGTTAAGAATTTACCAAGCCTCTGGGTATTTTCACAGCTGTTGCTCATTTGCTTGTTTTTCTGATACAGGGGCAAAAAATATGCAATTGTTGTTGTTGTTACTTGGCTCATTTGTGTTCAAACAGCAAAAGTTTGGATTATGGATTTGTAAACAATTGCCACGTCAGATGAAATTTTTCGCTTGGTAGTTGGAAATCTTACCTGGAAGGTGGGCATCCCTACATTCATTCATCCATCCATTCATTCATTCATTCAGTCATTCATTCATTCATCCCTACATTCATTCATCCATTCATTCATTCATTCATTCATCCATCCATTCATTCATCCATTTGTCCATCCATCCATTTATTCATTCATTCATCCATCCATTCATTTATCCATTCATTCATTTATTCATCCATCCATCCACCTGTCCATTCATTCATTCATTCATCCATCCATCCATTCATCCATCTATTAATTCGTTCATTTGTTAATTCATTCATCCATTCATTTGTTAATTCATTCATCCATTCATTCATTCATTTGTTAATTCATTCATCTATTCATTCGTTCATTTTTTCATTCATCTTTTCATCCATCCATCCATCCATCCATCCATCCATCCATCAATCCATTCATTCATTTTTTCATTCGTCTTTTCATTCATCTTTTCATTCATTTGTTCATGAATTCATTTATTAATTGAATTGAATTCATCCGTCCATTCATTCATGCGTTCATTCGTCTTTTTATGCATTCATTCGTTCATTTGTTCATTTATTCATTCATTCGTTTTTTCATTCATTCTTTATGCATTCATTCATTTATTCATCCATTCATTCATTCATTGATGCATTCATTCCTCTTTTCATCCATCCATTCATTCATCCATCCATCCATCCATTCATTCATTAATTTTTTCATCCGTCTTTTCTTTCATATATTCATTTGTTCATTCATCTTTTCATTCATCTTTTCATTCATTCGTTCATGCTTTCATTTATTCATTCATTCATCCATTCATTCATTCATTCATGTGTTCATTCATTCATTCATGTGT
The DNA here is from genome assembly GCA_008086565.1 of Thalassoma bifasciatum. Taxonomy (NCBI): domain Eukaryota; kingdom Metazoa; phylum Chordata; class Actinopteri; order Labriformes; family Labridae; genus Thalassoma; species Thalassoma bifasciatum. The sequence continues at coordinate 286,175 of RPOG01000430.1, forward strand.
TCATTCATCCATTCATTCATTCATTCATTCATCCATTCATTCATTCATTCATTCATTCATTCATTCAGATTCTTGACCTCTTTCCATGGTGAAGAATAACAGCTATGGAGCACCAAAACTGTATGTGGCTAGTTTGGTTCATAGCGTTTATCTGGCTAATGTAGCAGTGTTCCCTATATCATCAAAACACTACACATCTCCAGCCTTCTTCTTCTGCTGATTTGTCTAGTCCTTCATTTTGCATTGCTTTGACTGAAAAGTAAGCAACCAGGTGCATGAGTGCTCTCCACCAGGTTTCTGAGGTGCTGCTAAGGACCACTACCAGGTTCAAATGGAAGCAAGCTGAGACCACCTTATTTTGCCAGTCTGGACCTGCTTGTTTTGTCCCACAATACATAGCAATTGCTGTTTACATACAGTTGTGTCCATAAGTTACATTCACTGACAGAAGTTATGATTTCTTGGCCATTTTACTGAGAATATGAATGGTGACATAAACTTTTTCATCACTCATGGTTAGTGTTTGGGTGAAGCCATTTATTAACAAACAACTGTGTTTACTTTTTTTTTTTTTTAAATCATAATGACAGCTGCAGCTTTCAAAATTACCCTGATCAAAAGTTTACATACTCTGGTGATTTTGGCCTGATAACATGAACACAAGTTGACAAAAATGGGTTTTAATGTCTACTAAAGGTAACCACCTCCACCTGTGATTTATTTGCTTGTAATCAGTGTGTTTGAATAGAAGGTCATTGAGTTTCTGAGCTCCTGAAAGACCCTTGCATCTTTCATCTTAATGTGAAGGTTCTGGAGTGGCCATCTCAGTCTCCTGACCTCAATATCATTGTGCCACTCTGGGGAGATCTCAAATTTGCAGTTCATGCGGGGCAGCCCAAGAATTTAAAGGAACTGGAGGCTTTTTTACCAAGAAGAATGGGCTGTTTCACTACCAGAGCAAATAAAGACCCCTATTCACAACTATCACAAAAGACTCAGATTTGTTGTTGATGTGAACGGAAACAATACAAGGTATTAATAGCTGAGGTATGTAAACGTTTGTGTCATTATGATTTAGAAAGAGTATGCACAGTTATTTGACAATGAATGGCTTCACCCAACCACTAACCATAAGTGAAAGAAAAGAGTTTGTGTTATCATTCATATTCCCCGAAAAATAGCCAAGAAATCACAAATTCTGTCAGGGTATGAAAACCTATGAGCACAACTGTATGACTGAACAAACTTTAGTGGGGACTTCCACTTCCACTGATTCAGAACGACTGCTCTAAACAAGTCAAGTGTAAACTGTCTTTCTCTCTGGAGTTTTATGGTCTCTGGATTCAGTTAGCTCGGGCATTGTCTGACTCCATCAGAATGGTGTGAAAACAGATCGAGTTTTATAAATGAAGACTCTTTGCTCTGTGTTGTGCATGCTCTAATGTTCAGTTTGTGACTCAGACAGAGGTTCAGAGGAGAGATAATAGTTTGAGGAGAAGAGCAGAGGAAAGATGGACTCAGAGAGAGAGGCAGAGTGCAGGTGTGTGTGTGTGTGTGTTTGTGATGAACCCGAGTCACAGGCTGATTGTACATCTGAGCACGTTCCTCGCAGCTTCCATCCGGCACATTTCCTCAAACAGGGCAAGCAGGCTATAAAAGAGAAGAGACAACAAGAATAATGAGAGCTGCGCTGTATAATGTTTACTGTGCCACAGGGGAGCTACACACAACACACACACATAGATGTCACTTATTGACACGGTGTCCAATACATTACAATTGCAGGGTCACTTTTTATCTGAGGCTGTTAACACCCCAGACAGTACATGCAGAACCTCTGACTCTAAGAACGGGGTGATAAAAGAACACGTGTGTGCTGTTTGATTCCAGGTTTTTAGATTTGTGGTGTAAGGTCAGCCTTTATCTGTGCTGCTGCTTTAATCTTAATTATTTAAAGAGAGAGAGAGAGACAGAGAGACAGAGAGAGAGAGAGCAGGTTCAAACAGGCCAGGGTTAAATCAAATCATTCAGCCCCTCGCTCTTATCTAGGTTCTGAGGTTGTGCTGGAGGTGGGCAGCAGAGAGGGAGGGCAGCGCCTCTCTGCTTTCCTGCAGCGGTGCTATGATACCTGGGTAATTACTGTACAGGGCTTACACACATCAGTGAGCAGTAACCAGGCAACCAGCCAGCCAGCTAGAGAAACAGACAGACTCTCTCAGAGTCATGGGTCTGTCTGCTGTAATCTACTCATTTCATTACAGCAGAACAACAGAGCAGAGACAGAACTGTATCTGCTCACAGAGAGCCCAAATGAACATGGACATGATGAAGACGGAGCAGCAAACACAGCAGAGTGAAGCTTCAATCTGTTTGATTCAAGATAAGGAGTAAAAAGAAGAGTCCATTTGACAAACCCTCAACCACAACATTTTGAATTTAAATCAGGGGTGATAGTGTTTTTTCAAGGTTTTAGCCTGTAGCGTCATATGATGTACAACTCAAAAAAAAAATTGTTGTTTTCCTCTCACTGGTGTTTTAGAAAACCCTTATTTCAGCCGTCTCTGTCTGAAACACTTCGTTTTAGGTGCTGTCTCTTTAAGGCTCCCCACTCCACAAATTCCCTTCACTCTGATTTGCCAGCCCTTGGAGGAAGCTAATGAGTAGACCTTAGTGTGTGAGACCCACTTCCCCAATGATCATGAGCCAGTTAGGAGTAGGGATGGGTATTGATAAGATTTTATCAATACCATTAACATTATGGATCCGGATATGAATCGGATTCTTTATGGATTCCTCCTGTGACTTTTCTGTGTACAAAAAATTGACTTCACAGGTTTTGTGTATTTAGTAATTAAATATGAAAACCATTAGATCTTAGATTTCTTAATGTATGTCAGTGTACTTCAACATAGATGTGGGTCAATGACAAAAAGAGGGTCTAAAAACTGCTTTTTAAAAAGTTCTTTGAAAATGGATAAAAAACATATGTCTGAGTGAAGAATTATGTTTTCTAACAGATTTCAGTAGTTGACCAACATTTCAAAGTTTTTAGGTTCATTATTTTTTAGTATTTTTAATTTGAGCACCCAAAAATGTCAGGTGGCGCAACCAAATATATGAAAATATATTTATATGTTCCTGTTATTTTTTCTGTGTTAAGTTATTGGCAAGTATCTCTCAAGTGTCTGTAGTGACTCATACATTTTCATTTTGTGTGTTTCATTTCTTTTATTTGTGAATAAGATAAATAATTTGATGTTAAAATAACATTTCACATTATTACATTGGTTGTTCCACCTGACATGGAAATTGTTCCAGTCACCAATGAAGTGAAAAAACCTTTTTTATCAGTATTTCAGAGAAATCTACAAACTTTTCCACTTGGTCACAAATGNTTTTTATTTGCAAAGAATGTTTTATTTAAAAAGGTTCAAGCATAAAATAATGCCACTGTATTTTTAATTTCCATTTACAATAACTGACATTCAATTTTTAGAGTTTAATTACTGTGGATACTTGTCAGGACGGTTGCACCACCTGACATTTTGGGGGTTTGAGGAACCAAAACACAAAAAAACATGTTCTATTTTAATAGTTTAAAGATGTGTTCAAATAACACAGGTTTCATAGAATAAAGAAATACATGTGATGAAATACTCAATTCATGATGGAAGGAAATATTGCACTCGGACACAAAAAAAGGGACGTCACGTCATTGACCCATATACTTACTCAACTTATCACTTCACTGTTAATTGTTAAATCTGAGGCCACTGACTGCATCTTTTCTATCCAGATTATTTGTTTTTTCGTATTGTTAAACCTGGGGTCACGTGAAGGAGCCCACCTCCATGTAGGGTTTGTTTTTGTTTTTTTACGGCATCTACATCCACACTGCCCACTGCTGAATAATCTTATTACAATGTTTTTATATAACCAGATTAGCTTGCACCCACCAGCAACTGTAGAGGCCCCAAACCTGGTCTCTCCAATTAACAAGTCTAACTGAGCATCTTAGTGTGGGTCTGGAACATGGTGATCCTGGAGGGTTAATCTGTCTGTGTTGGCAAACAGCCACAGTGTGTCCACCTGACGGACAAGGAAGCCACCCTCCCCATCATGCTTACATACACACATGATCCACATCTTAAGACTACTTGAAAACCTATTAGAATTTACATTTTGCTTTGTTGGATCTTAAAATGTTTAAGCAGAGTTTCAAAAAGAATAAATGGGAGTCAGTAATAAATGAGAAACAACAATCAAAGTAGAATATTCTGCTCATCTATTCATATGTTCAGTAATCCATCCCTGCTGGGACACTTTCTCCATTGTTGACACCTACCACAGGGAAGAAGGGCCAGAGTGGAATGTGAAATAAAGATAAGACTTTTAGAAAATTAAGTTATAAAGTTACAAAATAAAGCTGTAATCTTACACCAAAAAGTAGTTATATAATAGACATATAAGTGGTAATGTTAAGAGATAAACGCTGCAATGTTATATAAAAATGCAGTCATAATGTTATCAGGTTGAAGTTGTTATTGCGTAAGGATAAAAATGTAATATAGAGAGATAAATATTGCAATTATACAAGATAAAAGTTTATTAGTCATTTTATGAAATGACTGTGTTTATCTAAGGAGATTAAACTCATACTGTTACAAGAATAAGGTCAAATGTTAACAGAATAGAGTCTTGATGTCACAATGCTGTTGTAATATTACAAGAATATAGTGATTTAATTATGAGATGACAGATGAAATGTTGCTGTTGTAAAGTACAGTGTTACAAGATTATTGTCTGAATGTTTTAAGAATATGATCATGATGTTGAGAGAAGATTTCTTATTTAAAGAGATCTGAGTAATAATGTTTTAAAATTAAAGCAATCATTTCACAAAAGTAAAGACAATGAGATTATTGGGTTATAGCATCACAGTGAAGAGTCTGTGCTTGTTTTCTGTAGTATTTCTTTTGTTTTGTTGTTGTTGTTTTTTTCTCTGCTATGCCTTAAAGTGAAAGTGTCTGCTGAATTGTTCATTTAGACTCCTGCTGTGAAATGAGTGATGTGGATCAGCTTGTGGAACTCAAGTTAACTACGAAAGATGAACAGCCTTAACAGAAACGAGCATAAACTGCCTTTTAGTGTCCTATTTCTGACAGGCTCAGTTTGTAGCACAGCTGACTCTGAGTCCTGATACTTTTTCCACTTTGGTGCCGAGGAGCTGAAAGGGATTCCAAGATTTCAAATACAATTTTTATGCTAGTTTTAGCTTCACGGGTTGCAGGCTGCTCTAATCTGTACGTTTAAATTAGCATAACTATAGCCCATGTTAAGTTGCTTTTCTCATGTAATTCAATGCTTTATTCTTCCAATACCACAACTTTATCCTCATAGTAATACAACTTTCATTTCCCTCTGTTGTAATTTCTTTGTTGAATGACAATGGAAAAAAACTGATTTTCACTTCCTGCTGAAACGCCTGAGCAGACAGAAGAAGGTTCCTAAAATGATGAAGTATAACTGAGCGTAGATTACTGAAGGACAAATCATGCATGTAAAAATCATTTTCATGATAGTACAGTTATGTGTTAGTGGTTGGGTGACAACATTTATTTAAAAAAATAGTTTCCTCTTTCTAAATCATAACGACAACAGAAACTTCCAAAATGACCCTGTTAAGAAGTTTACACAACTCTGGTGGTTTTGGCCTGATAAATGCACAAAAGTGAACACAAATGTGTTTGAATGTTTACTAAAGGTAACCATCCTCACCTGTGATCTATTTGCTTGTAATCAGTGTGTGTGTATAAAAAAATGAACAGGGTCATTTTTGAAGTTTCTGTTGTCATTATGATTTAAAAAGAGTAAACACAGTTGTTTGTTAATAAATGTCTTCACCCAACCTCTAACCATGGGTGACAGAAAGGTTTTTGTGTTATCATTCATATTTTCTGAGAAAAGGCCAAAAACTCAGAAGATTCTGCAGGAGGGGGTGTAAACTTTTAGGCACAACTGTAAGTGGAGTATGCTAGAGAATTCATTTTAGCACAAACATTTTTTTTCTACACAATGACTGTTAGTTTTTGTTGACTGTTAAATATGAAAAACATTTCAGTTTAGAGTCCTGACTACTCCACTGAGCTTTGTGAGCTCAGATCAGCCTCATCACTGACAGCACTGTCAGGAGAATGAAGTCAGACTTTAATGTTCATGTTAAATGTGTTAATGAATCATTCTGCTCATGTCAGATCACACATGCAAAAGAAGAATTATGAGTTCCTGATCAGATAGACTGAAATGCTAATTTTCCAATTAACAGTGAAGGGTTTGCCATGGGAACAGCATTTAGAGCTGAATACTGAATGGAGAAAGACGCTGTACAAGCATCGTCGTCTCAGATAATCTCAGAATCCTTCAAGGATATAATCTGGAAATTAGGATGTCAGCAAGGTTAACATTCCAATCTCGTAACTCATAGACAAACCAGACCATTCCCTTGGGTTCAAACTTCAGCAGCTCGTCTTCACCATGTCTGCATGTTTACATGCATTAAGCTACTGCCCTGTGATTAGCTGATTAGATATTTTTGATATTTATGAGCAGTTAAACAGGCATGACAGGGGCATGTTTCCCACTGTGTCACATCACTTTTCCTTTTAACAGCACTCAACAAGGGTTTGGCAAGTGAGGACACTGATGGTTGGAATTCTTTCCCATTTCTGCCTGATGTACAACTTCAGTTGCTGACGGTCAGGGGTCTCCATTGTGGTATTTAGCACTTCTAATGCACCACACATTATCAATAGGAAACAAGTCTGGACTGCAAGCAGGCCAGTCTAGTACCAGAACTCTTTTAGTACAAAGCCACACTGTTGTAACAGGTGCAGAACATGTCTTGGTTCCATTGTCTTGCTGAAATAATCAGGGACGTCCCTGAACAAGACATGGCTTGGATGACAGCATAAGTTGCTCCAAAACCTGTATGTACCATGATTTCCAAAAACAATTGGAAATGTGGACTCATCAGACCACAGCAGACTTTTCCGCTTTGAGTCGGTCCATCTTAGATGAGCCCAGAGAAGGCAGCGGCGGCAGCATTTCTCTCCGTTGTTGATATTTGTTGATATCCGATCTATCTAGAGTTTGACCTGTCACTTGTAGATGTAGTGATGAACTGTGTTAACTGACAATGGTTTTCTGCTTAGGGTTAAGGGTTAGGGTTCCTGACCCCACGTGCTGATATCCTTTATACAAGGATGTGGGTTTTTATTGCAGCACCTCCTGAGAGGTCAAAGGTCACAGCCATTCAATGTTGGTTTTAGGCTTTGCTGCAGTGATTTTTCCAGATTCTCTGAATCTTTTGATGATATTATGGGCTGTAGATGATGAAATATCTATATTTCTACAGTTGTACATTTAGAAACATTGTTCTTAGACTGTTAGACTATTTGCTCATGCACTTGTTGACATAGTGGTAAATCTAGACCCATCTTTGTTTGCAAACGACTGAGCTGTTTCAGCTGCATTTGTCCTGATGTGGACTTTAGCCAGTTGTAAAACCACAACAATTTCTGAAACTAGAGACTTAAGTATTTCAAACAAGGTGTCACTGATGAATTTTGACCTTATGAATCTACAGTTATAGCATGGTAAATAGGCCAGAATTAGGGGGGAGCTAAAGGGTTAATGCCCAACCATGACACTGATGAACCTGTGCAATGATCCAAACAGGTGTTTTTTCAGCATCCCTCAACTTTCCCAGTCTTTTGCTGCCCCTGTCTCAGCTTTTTAGGAACGTGTTGCAGGGATCAAAATCAAAATGAGTGAATATTTGCGAAACAACAATAATGTTTGTTAGTTTGAGCAATTAATATCTTGTAATGTATACAATTGAATATAGGTTAAACAAGGTTTGCAAATCATTGTATTCTGTTTGTTTTTACATTTTACACAGCATCCCAACGTCACTGGAATTGGGGTTGTAACAAGATGGTGATGGTGAGTGTAGGTTAGAGTCCTCATTTTTCTTTGAAGCTAGCTTATTTGATATAAAAAAATGATGTGGCAGACTCTGACAAACTTCTGTGAGATGGTTTCTGAATACAAGCAGACAGGAGGGTCACAGGTGAAGGTCAATTAAAATACGTCTCTTTCTCAGCTTGGTGTCCTCAGTGAGAGATAATGACAACAAAACCTCCAAACAGACGAGAAGACGTTTACACACATTCAACTCGTCAGCCACAACCTCATTCACAGCCAAACCTTGAAAAGAACAAAAACATTAAAAGTCACATTGTCCCTTCAACCTGAAGTGGGCGTCCTCTTGCTCTCAGTCTCACCTTGTGTTGCTCAGCTTTCAGAAAGATAAATCAGCCCAGAGCTGCATAAGCAATCAACTTATGGCTGCAGAGTTTAGTGTGTACTCTAAATCAATATGACAAGTCACTAAGATCAGGGATTTCTGGGTAATTAGTGGGGCTGCTTTGCTGACAGGAAACACAATCCTTCAGTTTGGGCGCCTTTGAAGAGGAAAAAAGTGCGATTAGGATTTCTTCCTTGGTTGAATGGGTCTTGTTGTTTTGAACGATGTAAAGTGTCAAAAAGTATCTCTGCTCTCACTCATGAAGTTACTCCCAGAACAAGCGCATGTCTTTTTGATGTCAACCAAACACAGCATTACAGCTTTAGTTTCCATATTTAAAATCAAAACACTGACAAACTGAACCATGCTGAGTGAAGCCATCTGTTATCTCTGCTTGTCTACTGTTCACTGTTCTAGTAGCCATCAATTAAGACTACAACTTTGGTGAGTGGTGGGTGGTTGAGTGACAATTTTGACACAACAAACAATCATGAAATCCTCTAAACAAACACCCCCCACCATGGAGGTAGTCTAGACCCTTTATGGACATGGGCTGTGTCCCAAATCATGTACCACTGCAGTGACATTTACTGCTCTGGGCGCATAAGTGCGTTCATACTTACAAAATAGAAAAATACAGTACACTTTGAATTTTCTTTTGACACTCAGTGGTCACCATATTGGCTACAATTGGTTTCTGATTTCTTGGCCTTTTTTCAGAGTACATGGATGATCACACAAAATCTTTTCTTTCACTCATGGTTCGTGGTTGGGTGAAGTCATTTGTTGAAAAAAACAATTGTTTACTCTTTTTAAATCATGATGACAACAGAAACTTCCAAAATGACCCTGATCAAATGTTTACATACCCCAGTACTTAATACCGTGTATTGCCCCCTTTAACATCAATGACAGCTTGAAGTCGTTTGTGGTAATTGTGGATGAGGGTCTTTATTTTCTCAGATGGTAAAACTGTGCATTCTTCTTGGCAAAAAGCCTCCAGTTCATGTAAATTCTTGGGCTCTCTTGCATGATCTGCAGGTTTGAGATCTCTCCAGAGTGGCTCATTGATATTGAGGTCAGGAGGGTGAGATGGCCACTCAAGAACCTTCATTTTAAAATGGAAGGTTCTGTCAGGAGCTCAGAAACTCACTGACTTTTTATACACACACACACTAATTACAAGCAAATAAATCACAGGTGAAGATGGTTACCTTCAGTAGCCATTCAAACCCATTTGTGTCGACTTGTGTGCATGTTATCAGGCCGAAATCGCCAGAAAATGTAAACTTTTGATCAGGGTCATTTTGGTAGTTTCAGTTGTCTTTATGATCTAAAAAGAGTTAACAGTTGTTTGTGAATAAATAGCTTCACCCAAACACTAACCATGAGTGAAAGAAAATATTTTTTTATTATCCATAATCTCTGAAAAATGGCCAAGAAATCATAAATTGTATGTTTGTAAACTTATGAGCATAACTGTACTCACAAAAGTACGGGACACAGCCTCGGGCTCATGACAGTTCCCAGGACATGTTGGGTTAAGGCGGCAGACTGAGTAGTACATACAGGAGGAGGAAGAGTTTCCATCACGCCATGATGTCAGGTCATTCCTGAAATACTGACAGTAATAAAAACGTTATACAGAGATCTGAGGTGGGCAGTAAAACTGCCCTCCTCATGCAGTGGTAAACGCCATGTATGTGTGAAAGGGGATTCAGACATAACTGCTGACCTCTGACAGTAACATTAGAGTTCATAATGGTAACTCGTCTTGTTGAAGGAAATAATGGACCTGTAACATGTAACCATCAGAACATTGTGATCATTCCTCTGATCTGAGTGTCTGTGTTCAGTCAGAGTCGTGTTGAGCTGGTCCCTGAGCAGCAGTGTGCCCTCTATCTGCTCTCAGACTCACATCATTCCTTCCCTCCACTGTAGCTCGCCACGCTCCATTACTGTGATGAGAAAGTAGTCCTGAATCAAGTGTTTGGCCGTCCTCCAGATAGACTGGCACAGGTTTGTGTATTTCTGCATGATGGGGCGTTTCTGAACTTTACTTCATGTTATTTTCAATTTTTTTTCAGTCTTCATGGTTGTAATTTTAGAAATCTGTTGAGATAGTCATGTGACACATTTTTTCCTAAAACCAAACTGTGCCCAAACCCCAGGCCTAGTCTGGCATTATGTTTTTTTCTCACCCTTCTCTCCTAATGTTTACCCATAAATCACTCTCATGAAACAGGGTGCTGAAGAGAGTAAACTACCAGTTCTCCCACTCCTGTCCTCCCCTTGTTATATGTCTCTGTCTTTTTTATGTTTCTTGGACGAGATGTAACTGAAAGGTAAAATCTTTTGTACCGACACATGTGCAATGGTTGGTGAATAAATGAATCTTAAAATCTTGAGACATTCAGCAAAATGAACAAATATGAAGGAAATATTGAACTGGAACTAAAAATACGTAACCATATGAAGAACGGTTTAGAATAAAAGATTTGTTAAACTTAACCTGGTTTTGATTTTTCCCTTTTTGGCTGCAAATGTTAGAAATCTGACTGATAGGTCAGCTTGAATCATTATACTGGTGTCATTTAAATAATTAAAGGATTGAACTGAACATTTGATATGGTGATTTACAGGAGAAATCAAAATATAGAGATATATATCATTTATTGCGACATAGCCAAAAAATATTGAGGTTTCAGGCCATATTATCGAGCCCTATATCAAACCAAAATCCAATATCAACATTGGATCTGGACATATCTTGTGAAAATCCATTCCACTACCTTGATCCTCAAGCCATGTCCACACGTAGCCACATATATTTTGTACATTAAGTCCTGTTATCCACAGGAAACCACAGTTTTACTCAACCAAAAACCATCTTTTCTGAAAACTCCAGCTAAGTGAAGATTTTGGTTCCGGTTTCATGGTGTCATGGTTTCATGGTGTCATGGTGTCATGGTGTCATGGTTTCATGGTTTCATGGTATCATGGTTTCTTGTATGCACTAGTAACCAGAGTTTTTTATTTCAAACGTCACAGCTTGCGACCAAAAAAAAACATTGATGTCACATGTACGCAACATTTTGCGGAGCATGAATGTTGCAGGTGTGTTATTTTGAACATTGATACAAATACTTCCTGCCTGCTCTTTTCTTCAAGTGCATCTTATTACTTCTATTGAAGATCAAACCTCTCTACCAATCCAAACAAAAGATCCCGGCACCACGTTTAAATCTCTAGCAGAATAGACAGAATGATGGGGATTCATTCTGGTTGGCTGGCACAGGTTTCTAGTCCTATAAAGAAACTGCCACCTACGGGTCTTGCATGCTTAGAACTGCACTTTGTGAGACATCTCTCCATTTATGTGCGGACCATATTTTTGGTAACAGACAGGTGTGGATGATAGTAGAAAGAATCTTTAAAACAAATGAGGGGAGATATTTATTTTTGAAAACACCCAGCTGCGTGAGGATAAGGCCTCAGTCCCTCTTAAGTAGTTAAATGTGATACCTGCTGTAACTGGAAATTAACCCTGTTGTGCATAGTGGTCACTACAGTGGACAACTATTTAAAAGTTATTTACTCCTAAATTCAATGGTTCATGTGGTGGAAATTCATATTAGTCTGTGTCAGGATATTTTTATTCTTCTTGGGCCTGAAAAAACATTTTCAGTTTTTTTTCCAAATATATATATATATATTTAAAAGTTATAGACAAACATTTGAGGGTAAAAAAGCATAATAACTATAAATTATTCAGTGTTAAAATGGGTGAAAGTGAGTTAAAATGTTTCGCAAAGCATTGAAAAAATATTATTGATGAAATAACCAAAAAAAAAAAAAAAAGAAAAGAAGTCAAACAAATAAATAAGTCATATTTACATTAATTTCACACTTTAAGTTAAATGCTCAGTTACAAATATTTGAAAACAAAATGGAAAACTATTTTTCATGCCTTAAGACATATAAAAACACTCAAGGGAAAAATCCTGACACTGACTTTCATAATTCATACATCAGAGGGTAAAAAATGTTTAAACCAGTTTTTGATTGATCTTCATTTTAACATGGAAGAAAATGTTTTAGTTTCTATGTCAAAGGAAACATGCACCAGTTTCAGCTGTGTTTACTGAAGCCACAGACACCCACAGCTTCTCACAAAAATGTTTACTGAAACTTTAACTGTCTGATCATTTCTGTGGTGCACCGACTGATTTACACCTCATCTTCATTCACCTTCAAAGACCATGTACTCCATCTGTCTGGAGCTCAGTATGGAGGACGGCAGCTCATAAAACATGATCAAGTTATGTCCATCGCTCTTTCCAAGCACGTTTCCCTCTCTGTGTTTTCAAAAACCAGAAGATGGATTGAAAAGATGAAAACAAACTGACCCGAAAGGATTTAACCCCCGTGATGGTTTTTCTTTGTCATTTCAGCACATGCTGTTGGCCCTCAAGTTCATCCTGACCTTCCTCATCGCAGACGTCCCCAAACACATCCAGATCAAACTGGCCCGCCTGGAGTTTGAATCCCTGGAGGCGCTCAAGAAAAAGGTAACACCCTGGGATAGAGTCTGTGAGTCATATTGGTGGAAAGAGGAACTCAGCTAAATTTTCTGAATCCTCAGAGAAGTGTTTACAGGAAGAAACAGTAACTTAACACAGAGAGGAAAAAGATCACTTCATTTCAAGTGGATAAACACATTTTAATGAGAGATTATTTTGGACTCTTGTTGTTAGCCTCTTACATCACAGAGGCAGATCTTTCCTGTTCTCCTCAAAGAGATGAATAGAGAATGAACAAACTTTTGGACGGGTGCTTCTAAAACATGAACTCCTCATGGCTGCTTTCAGTGATCCATGTATAATTAAAGTCATTATGGAAAACTGTAGACACATCATGATTCCACAGATCCATTAGTAGAGGAGAAAAAAATAATGGTCCTACTTGGTGTTAAGGTTAAGACGAGAGGTTTTATTCCTCTAGCAGCAGAACATGTACTTTTTACTCTTTAGAAGAAACCTGTATCAACTTCTTGTCTCAGTAATTTAGGTGCTGTAGTTCGGACCATTGACTGTATATAGAATGGACAGCGTGCTTCCGCCTGTCACAGTTCTACCATTTTGAAGCCAAAAAACCCCGTTTCTCTAGCCGCCATTGTGCAGCCAGAGTCTGCCCAGTAGAGAATTTCCGGTGGAGCCAAGTAAAAAAGAGAAATAAACATATTTATTTCTTCTTCTTCAGAAGGTTTAGTCTCCTTTTGGCTCTTTCCCGAAGTTTCTTATATCCCCGGTAAAAACTACTCATGAACGGCAGCTGTCAACTATCGTAAAACGAAACTTATAACACGGTTTTTAACGTCCAATAAGTAATGAAAAACCAACTTCTCAGAAAAAAAACACCTGAACACTATGCAGCCAAATGACATCATCATACTACCTTAGTGTAAAGATGAGAGAAACGTTTCTACAAGGTATCGTAATTTTTTAAAGTTTTCCCGGCTCATACCTGGAATACATGGGGGGGCGGGGCTTATGACCTATACTGCAGCCAGACACCAGGGGGCGGGGCTTATGACCTATACTGCAGCCAGACACCAGGGGGCGGGGCTTCTGACCTATACTGCAGCCAGACACCAGGGGGCGGGGCTTATGACCTATACTGCAGCCAGACACCAGGGGGCGGGGCTTATGACCTATACTGCAGCCAGACACCAGGGGGCGGGGCATCTGCTGGAGGCTTCAGTTTGAGCCGAACGTCGTTACATCCACTCATTATACAGTCTATGGTTCAGACTCTTCCTTCACTGACAATGAAAATCATCCCCAGTGTCACAGAGTTCAACTTGGAGTAAAATATGACACAGTGCTGAAGTACTCGATACCAAAGGACTAAACAGCACAAAAAATCCCTTAAAGAGGGGGTATTCTGCTTTCTCATGTTATAAATATGGGTATACGGTAACAGTGCTGGATAATCAAACCTCTACATGTTTATATGTTGCAGAAATCCCTGAATCTGTCTGTAAACTGATTAAAACACTCTGTTCTGAAAAATAGCACAAGATTTATATAGAATTGCTAAGATGATAAATTTATCACATAAGGATCTCCAAACAGGTTATGACACATTGGAGGGGTGGGCCTCAAACACCAAGGTCTGCCTATAACCCTGCCCCTGACTGGCCTCTATGGGGCTTGTCAGAGCCTGATTTTTTAACAATAACCCGAAATGTAACAAAATATAATGTATTTAAACCCAAAATGTGATGACTGGTCAATAATGTAGCAGATAATGAGCCTAAAACATAATACATTTGGGTCAGTTGTGAGGATGTGTATCTGTTGAGAATCGATAAGAAATGGTTCAATGAAACGACATCATTAACCTTGTCACTATAATCCTTTATAACAACACTGAGAACTTTAAATATATAAACATGGTAACACTTTATTTGAAGGGGTCTGCATGTCGACAAATGAACACTGCAATTTTTGCACAGTTTATTATTTTATTCTGTCTATTTGTTAAAAAGGCTAGTTGATTGTGTTCATCTTTTATTCTCTTTTTTATTGTATATTTGTATATATTTATTATTCTCATCTCTATGATTGGGCTTGCTCTGGGACCAGGGTAACCTAATTTCGTCCCACCCATGTTTTACATGGGTTGAATGACAATAAAACTCCTTGAATCCTTGAATTCTTGAATCCTTGAAAAAGACTGACATGACATCTGCCATTAAGTTGAAGGAGGCTTCATTCATGTTAATGAATGATGTCATTACATGTCATTTGGTCAATTATGTCTCCTTTAATGCAATGTCGACATTGTCTGGGGATGTTTTTGTCTTGACAACTTGACATTTACAAAGACGACATAACTTGCCACTATTTTGCTAACAATCTTAAGTTGTCATGACAAAAACATCCACAAACAATGTTGACTTTGCATCAAAGGTGACATAATTAACTGAATGACACTTAATGACATTGTTCATTAACATGCATGAAACCTTCTTCAACTTAATGACAGATACCATGTCAGTCTTATGCAGACCCCTTCAAATAAAGTGTTACCATAAATACTAACAAGTAAATGTTTACCAAATAGAAAGATAAAAGAAAAGTTATGTGCAGACTCATGGATGACTTCAGTATACCTACTACAAGCTCAAGGTTCCAAACAACTCTAAGCATTACTATTGTTACTTCAAGACACTGAGTGGCCTACTGCAGTGGATAACAAAAACAAAAAAAAATGTTGACATCATACAATGTCTAAGTTTTACTTTTTTGAATTATTAATTATGTCCAGAGATATCCAGGTCCTGTTACCAAGTTTATATTTATGTACTTATTAACTCTAGATAATGTTGCTGACACAGAAAAACCTGTAAAGAATAGTTTAGGAATTGGTAAGAGAATTTATAAAAATTTAGATTGATAATTAGAATCTGTAAGGGCACTGATATCAATGAAATATGGACTATACCCATCCCTACTCAGTTATTACGTTTCACTTGAATGAACACAATATCCTCCTCCCTTCACAGATTGTTTTAAGGGTAATTTTGGTTTGTTCATATCTCAAAATAAGATGTTTTCTGGAAATGTCAAATGAATGTCATATTAATCCAATTAGATGATTTTACCCTCATGTTTCAGTGTTTGCAGTGAGGTAACTTTCAAACAGTGCACCTGTGGTTATCTTGACAACATTTGCAGAACACAGAGTCTTTACAGATATTTTTGTGTCAGGTTACTCCTTTAAAACACTGCCTATGAGTAAGTTGTGACATTTTAATGTTATTCAGCTGAAAGTCAACAGGATAACTCATTGAGCTGAAACAGTTTTAGCTTTTTGGGAAGAGCTCCATCTTCCTGTCTATGTCTGGTGTCAACATTAAAAAATTGTGATGTTCAGGTGTGAATCTCTGGCCTCAGTGATATCCTGTAGTTTGAGTCCAAAAACAGAAGTTAATACCACTTTCTTCTCATTAGACTGCGTCATTTATTAGATGCTCCCATGTTTCAACACAAAGATGCATCTCCTCATACACAAATGGTCTGTTTTCAAGACAAACACACTCTTTTGTATGTGCACATTACTCATGCTGCTCTATAGCTTCCCATTTAGCATTAGGAATGAGCTCTGGATGTGCGTCTCAGAGCACTTTGCCGAAGATGAATGCTGTGCGTTATGTTAATAGTATTGATAGGGCTCCACAGTGAAGCATTAGCTCTCTCAGCACCGCAGCCATTTGTTTGATGTGGGCTGACGGGGCTGAGTGCTCCTCTGATGAGCTGTTTGGCTTTAGTTCATCATTCGTCTCTGGTGGTTTTTCTGTTGACAGACTTCTTCTGGAACATTATATATACTTTCTCCATCCACAAGAGAGAGTGTGTGCATGGGCTGTGCCCTCTTTACCACTGAATGTGCTCCTCTGCAGGATGACTCTGCAGCTTGGATCCAACAAGCTGTGGATGTGTGTGTGGTTTGTTTTGATCAGAGCTGTTCTGTGCTCTCTTGGTTTTGCAGAGAGAGCTTCATGCAGGGTGAGTAGCTCTTTGGACAGCGTGGTGAAGTCATTAAAAAGTTTGGTGTGTCACTTATAACAATTATTCACACAGTGTTGACACCTCATCTTAACTCCAGTGGTTTGTTTGGAGTCTCTGATCTAACACAGCTTCATGGTGGAGATGCTTTTTTGTCCACAGTCATAACAAAGATTAAAATCTTCTCGATGGGGTTGAACAGTCAGCATGACAGCAGAGAGTTGTTTAAAGAAACAAGTTTGACAAAGTAAACAAACACAGAGCCTCAGTCAGAGAGAATCACCTGATCAGAGCTTAAACTGTCTCTGTTTGTCGTCTTACTCTTACTTTGTGATGACGGGATCACTCACCTCTGTCTGAAGTCGTCTGGTGCAGAGGAAAATAAAGACACGGGATGGTCGCAGAGACTTTCTGTGGACACATTACACACAAACTAGGACAGAGGACAGTGATGTATTTTAGAGTTTAAGTCTAAAGGGGGTATTGTGCTTTTGTAAGTCTCTGTTATGTCACAGAAAAGGGTCTACATTGACTTTTTTGATCACTAGCCAATGTGGCTGCTAAGTTTCTGAAGTTATCAGCCAATCCCTTGCCCAATTTTTGCTTGCAAAAAAGACAGATTGTGAGAGCAACTGATTTCATTTGACAATTTCATTTACTAAAGCTTTAAATTAATTCTACACTGAAGTTTAGAATATATATCTGATTAAAAAATTACATTGAAATAGAACTCAAGTACATACAAAGATGATCCTAACATTTTATTACTCATTAAGGACAGGAGTTTAAGGTCCCATTTATACTACAGCATTTCACAACACTTCACTTGAAAATGAATATAACGCAGTAAAAAAGAAAAAGAAAATCTGTGTTACATGAAAATAATTATAATTGGCAGGTGGTGACTTAGAGCCCTGGTCACAGAGTTTCTCTACAGCTCAAAAATGATTTATTTTTCTCTCTCTAGTGTTTTAAAAAACCTCATATTTCAGCTGTCTGAAACTTTTCTTTTTAGCTGTTGTCTCTTTAAGGCTTCCTGCCTCATAAACCCCCTTCCCTCTGATTGGCCAGCCTTATAATGGCTTGTGGGATGCAGAACTGTAGTCTGACCTTAGAGTTGGAGGCAACACCTCCACCGTGTCATGAACTGGTCAGGAGATCCTCATGTGATGACCTCATCTTTTCAGCAAGTCTGATGAAGATCTGGGGCTATTTTTAGAACAGAGTGTTTTCATCAGTTTAAAGACACATTCAGGGATTTCTACCACATTTGTATATGTAGAAGTTTGAAAATCTGCACGTTTGGTCTGAACATCCGACTTTGTTACTTTAAATCCTTGTTTGAAATATGGGAGAGCAATATACCCCCTCTTTAACTTCTTTAAATTTCACATGGAACTAGTCTCATCGTGCAAAGACTCGAGCAGCTGATCCCTAGCTGCTTCAGTCCTCTTGTTTTGTGTCACCAACCAACCACCACCTAACCAACCATTTGAATCCTTAAAATAAAAGCATCCCCGTACATGAGGCAGCTGTGGACTAGAAACTTATATATCATCATGTTAGAGTGATATCTGGTTGAAAAAGTCTGTGTTTGATTGGATTGTTGGAAAGATGCTGCTGGCAGGCTATAAAAGAAGTTCAGCACACACCGATAGAGTTTGATGGCAGAGGGGTCAGGTTTTGCTTTAATTCTCATAATTTTAGCTCCTAAACATGTGTATGTGTATGCTGAAGAATGAGAGCTCTACATTTAAACTTAAATTAAAGAATTCAGGCCAAGCATGGCTCGGAACAGCACTGACTTCTGTAAATAACAGAATCACTGCATGTCACTCCACTCCCCCCTCAAAGAGAGCATGTTCCACTCCCTGTCACTGACTCCTTCATTAAGATTCAGAAAGAATTAGCTCATAGCAGCACATCTTCTTAGGATGCACTATTTAACATAACACTGGTCATTTATTGACACTCAGTGACTCGACGCTCTGATATCAAACAAGAAACTCTCTCTGCCAGTTTGTTTTGGATTAACTTTGCATTCATTGACGTTAACACAGAGGAAAGAGTTCAAAGAGAAACAGGAGCCAAGGAGTGACAGGAAAACAAATGTAGAACAGAAAGGGGAAATTTATACAATGAAGGAAAACTAAAGGATTTGGGTTTTTGACCTTAGATATGACATTATCTACAAAGACAGGTTTCAAGCCGTGAGGGGACAGGGGTTAATGGTAAACTCTGGTAAATTTGATAAAGAGCTCCTGAAGTTCTCCAAAGTCACTGTTATTTTTACTGGGTTGTTGATTTTGTGTAATTTAGCAAATCTGAAGACAACTTTAATCTGCAGTCCCATGTCAGCCACCTAAACCTGATCCTGTTAGAGCTGTTTCAAAACTGTCAATCATGTGGCCACCAGGAAGTAAAACTTGGCTAATGTTGTTATTTTTTTTATGGGAATAATCCATTTTCAGTATGAATGAAGAGTTAGTACCTTAAAGCACTAATAAAAAGGATCGTAAGGGATTAACTGATTTTAAGCAGCTTTGAGAATTTTATTGGATATTTTATTAATGTTTTATTGAATATTGTTAAACAAAACGACTTGTGCTTCATTAGTTCATCAGATATTCAGGGGTTTCAGACTTGTAACTTGCAGCCAACACCTTTAGGACCACTGCTGCATCAGCTGGCTGCCTGGCTCTATTACACCAACAGGTAAAGAGGTTATTAACTGACACTGAGACACTGTGACACATCAGCCACCTCCACCTTTGAAAGAACGTACTGTGTTAAATACTGTTGACTTAAATTTGCAAGATTTGATCATAAAGTCCCATTTTCCCATCTTAGGGTGCTCTAATACTCCTTCCTCATGCAGTAAATAGCACGTCTGATCCCAGGTGGGTCCTAAATACTTTTTTAAACAGGACTGGTGCTGGAGCTAGTTCCAGGAGCTAGATCTGACTTAGCACTGGTTCTTTGTGTTTCCACTGACAAAGAATTGGTACCAGGTGCCAAAAAGTGGAGCTTAGGAAGCACCAACTCTTTACTGGGCCAGCTCCAAATATGTCAGGGGGAGGGGGAAGAATTACCATGACGAACAATCAGCTGTGGAAAAACAGTCGTTTCAAAAAGAAAAGCTTTAGAGCAGGTCCTCTAATGTTTTGTTGGAGTTTCTTTTTCAAAATTTAGAATCTTGGCAAAATTAAAGGAGCTATTCATTACCTCTCTCATAGGTCAGGTCCATTCCTTGTTCTTTTATTTAACAGAATAAATAGCCTTATGATATTTATCTTATTCACATGATGGGATCACTTCTGCCTCATAATAATAATAATAATAATAATACATTTTATTTGTATAGCGCTTTTCCAAACTCAAAGACACTTTACAATTTAAAAAGCAATACATAAATACATACATCAGTTAAAACAATTCAGACAAAACAGCAGTGCAATCACAGATTAAAAGCTAACTTAAAAAGGTGAGTTTTTAACAGAGATTTGAAGGATGATGGATCGGAGCAGTTTTGAATGTGAGTGGGGAGTGAGTTCCAGAGGGAGGGGGCAGCTGCGGAAAAGGCTCTGTCCCCCCAGGTTCGGTGCTTGGTCTTGTGGGGTGGGGACAGAAGGGTGGTGTGTGAGGATCGGAGGTTACGGCTTGGAGTGTGATGGTGGAGGAGGTCGGTGAGGTAGGGAAGGACCTGGTGGGTGAAGGACGGGGGTGATGTGGTCACGTGAGCAGGTGGAGGTGAGGAGACGTGCAGCAGAGTTCTGGATGTATTGAAGTTTATGGAGGACTTTAGAGGATGAACCATAGAAAATGCTGTTACAGTAGTCTGAACGAGAAGTGATGAATGCGTGGATAAGTGTTTCAGCGGCTGAAAAAGAGAGAGATGGACGAAGGCGGGCTATGTTTCTGAGGTGAAAAAAGGCCGTTTTGGTGAGCTGGGTGACGTGGTGATGAAAGGTGAGGTGAAAGGTCATGGTCACATATTCACAATTCTCCGTTGCTCTTTGCTCTAATGCATGGTAGAGTTCCGCCCTGATGCCCACAGGCGCACAAGCACACACTCCAGGTCGCCAAGAAAACTACCACAAGAAACCGGAAAAAAATCTCTGCTTCTCCAGCATCCCCAGGTCCATCCATTTGAAGATAAGATCACTGTAAACAGTGTTACCACCGCCCCCCAGAGGCTTTAGCTGCAGACAGTCCCTGAAGACTGTAAACCAATAGGAAACACTGAGGCGGCTACGTATGCAATGACGTATCAATGTTTTATGGTGACCCAATGACATTGCTCCAACTTGGCTTCCTGCCGATGGAGGACCCAACTGGTTTTTGGGAAGAACCAACTGAGCTTTGGCACTTACACTAGCACCCAACAAGCGGGTGGAAAAGGGGTAATGGCGTCCTTTTTGCTGCATAATGTCCCATGAAACTCTATAAATAAAGTTTATGATGGTCACAGAAGTAAAGGGAGGATGTAATAATGGGGAGGAGAGCTGTTTAACATGCATGAGGTGTGAAAACTATCAGAGTGTGGAGGGATTTAATGATGTGAGTTATCATCTGTGGATGACATTTGCAAAGAGGACAGAAGTGTTTGATTGAAATGCAACAAGCTGCCCTTTCCCACACCTTGTGTTATAGAATATTAATGCAGCTGAACCTCAGCGGGCACACACCGTCACAGCACAGCGTGTGTCAAGGATTAAGTGTGGAGGGGAAACTTGTGCTCACATCTCATGTTCCCACAGGAGACACTTGATCAGTGACCCTCTTGGCTGAACTTGTCCTGCTACAAATCCCCTTCCTCTGCTGAGCCATCTGATCAGGTCGCTCACGGCACAACGGCACACGTTCACTTCATGCCTCCAGCCTGACCTCATCACAGACAGAGAAACTGAAGAACAGTTCAGAACTTTCCATCTGATGGCGTCCAAGAAGAGACATTTCAAAAGGATGCCAGGGCAGTTAACACGAGCGCTGTACACACAGACATCAGCAGCAGAGGGGCCGGAGGATCGCAGAGCTTTCCTGGAAGAGAGGGACAGACGTACAGCTCACCCGGTGATAAAGATGTCAGAGCTTTTAGAAGTGATTTCTACTTCCGGAGTACCAGTGGATCTCTGTCTGTCCAGAACTTTATGTATAGACCTGTTAGGTTCCTGGTTCCTGAGGGAAGTCTCTGCAGTGGAAAAGCCCTTTCACAAGCTGCTGCAAACCTCGAGTCCCCTATAATCTAAACTTCACTCTTTGAGGCATGGTGGATATTTATCTCTGCTTAGACATCAAGTTGGCAAAGAAAAGTAATCTGCAATATACTATATACTATATACTATATACTAATACTGCAAAAATGGAAATCTAAGCAAGTCATTATGTCTTATTTGTAGTAAAAATTGTCGTATTGTTCTTAATTTGAGCCACATTCACCAGACCAGGACATAAAATGTCTTATTCCAAGTTTTTTAAGACAAAAATGAGGTGTAAATTGTTTGTAACAAGTAAAAAAAATCTGCCAATGGGATAAGACGAATACGCCCGGGAAGTTTCTTGAAATTCTAAAGATGCCTTAAAACAAGAATCTTTTATCTTATCCCATTGGCAGATTTTTTTTTTTACTTGTTACAAGCAATTGATGCCTCATTTTTGTCTTTAAAAACCGTGAAATGAGACATTTTTATGACCTTGTCTTGTAAATGTGGCTCAAATCAAGACTAGTAAGACAAATTTTACTAAAAATAAGACATACTGACTTGCTTAGATTTCAGTTTTTGCAGTGCAGTTGAAGGAGCTAAAGATTCTGAGTCGTGCACAGGTAGTTTTAAATGTTTTTATCGCTTTAGCCTGAATAAAACTAGAGCCTGCGGTGCTGCAGTAATCAGGAAACACTCCACTGCTCTGACACATGAAGCTTCAGAGCTGTGGTCAGCAGAGTCAGCAGAAAGAGAGGGAGAGGAGTCAGCCAAGCAGCAACAAACACACTCACACCTTTAATGTCAAACATACAGCCAGCACACCTAACCACACACACACACTCAAGAGGCACCAAGAAAGGCCTGTGTGTTCCTCAATTCTCACACAGCTCCATGATTGTGACACCTGCTAACAGTACAAAGTGTGTGTGAAGTGTGTGTGGTGTCTAATAAGGAGTTGTAACACACTCATGTCCTGACACTATCACTTTAATAGTGCGGCTTGTAGCTGTGATGATGATGATGATGCTGACTAAACCTGATGAGCCTCAGAGTCCTCAGATGGTCAGAAAGCCCCAATATGAGACAGGGGATGGTCTGGTGAAACTTATCCATCAATATCAGGCTCGTATAGTAGTGTACTGATGAACTGAGGCCTATAGGTGGCAGCAGTGCTCTCTTTGGATGAGAGATCAGCAAAGTATCAAAAGAGACGACAGAGAGACAATGGCAGATGTTGCTGGTCTGAAAAGGTCAGGCAGCTCACACTCAAACCGAGTTTGTCGTGATCTTGAGAAGACGACAGAGATCATGGATCAAAGGATGGGGCCTCAGAGACAACACTAAAAAGTTATCAAAGCTTGTTTTCTCCATTATTTTTGGTCAAAACGGTTGTTTTTTGTTGAAACGAGTCTATGTTCTAAAGATTGGAAAGAGGTTGAAACAAACTTTTGTCTCTGGTGAACTAAGAGAGTCTACTCTTTCTCTTTTATAGTTTCAGTGTTTACATAGCCATAGAACACAATATTCTGTAAGTCAAGCAACGTGACAATTATTTTAGGTGGGGCTATGCCTTACTCAGTTTTTAACAACTGTCCCATTATAAGTTGGCATTAACTGCAGGATACCATGAATTTGTGAAAAAGTGTTATTATTTAAGCAAGAAAAAAAACAAGATAACAGAATACCCCCCCCCCACACACACACACACACACACACACACACACACACACTGTACAACCACATGCTGCTGAAAACATATATATATGCATCTGCATATACAGTTGTGCCGAAAGTTTACACCCTCCAGCAGAATTTCTGATTTTTTAGCCTTTTCTCAGAAAATATGAATTATAACACAAAATCCTTTCTATCACTTATAGTTAGTGGTTGGGTGAAGACATTTATTGAAAAAAAATAGTTCACTGTTTTTAATTCATAATGACAACAGAAACTTCGAAAATGACCCTGTTAAGAAGTTTACACAACTCTGGTGATTTTGTCCTGATAAATGCACAAAAGTGAACACAAATGTGTTTGAATGTCTACTAAAGGTAACCATCCTCACCTGTGATCTATTTACTTGTAATTAGTGTGTGTGTATAAAAAATGAACAGGGTCATTTTAGAAGTTTCTGTTGTCATTATGATTTAAAAAGAGTAAACACAGTTGTTTGTTAATAAATGTCTTCGCCCAACCTCTAACCATGGGTGACAGAAAGGTTTTTGTGTTATCATTCATATTTTCTGAGATAAGGCCAAAAAAATCAGAAAATTCTGCTGGAGAAGGCATTTACTTTTAGTCACAACTGTATATGGTCGATAGATTGATGTAAAGGTGTGTGTGTGTGTGTGTACATAAAATATTCCGGTAAGAATAGTTTTTTTAATTTTTTTTTTTAAATTAAATCAAAACACTCTCTCCACTAGAGAGGGCAGCCCCCTCTATAAATAGTTGGCAGTCGATGACTTAAGCAGGTACACACCAACAGATACATTTGTTATTAAATGCAAAGATAAGTGGTCAGTTTTCTGCAGTGTCAGGTGTTGCATAAACATCAGGAAACTGCTTCTGACTAAGGAAAATGTTCTCCTTAAGGGGGCCTTATGGGTAATATATGTCACGATGTTTTGTTTCTTTTTGACAGTATATGGATTTGATCAGGATTTTTTATTATTATTCCGACTGTTTGTAGCTGAAAACGACATCTTTTTTTAAAACTCTCACATTATCACAGCAAGAGTTGTTGAGTTTCTGCAGAAAGTCCAAAACAGTTGTTACCTGATGACACATGAACTCTTTCAGACCTCTGAAGGTTTGATGTTGTATTTGTCACCCAGACGCCAGCAGCTAGTCGTTTAAGTCCTGAAGCTGAGAGGTGGGGGCTCCATAGATGGGACCTGGTTTTGCAGCTCTTCTTTGCAGCTGGATTAGACGGAGACCAGAAGATGCAAATACCTAGAGCTTGTTCAGGTCACCATCTTCAATCACTCAGTACGTGGTCACACTGGCCATTCAAACCGCGCTGTACTCAAGCAAGTCCTGCAGCGCTGTTGCCCGCAGGACATTGCGACTGGCGGTAACACTACTACAATATGACTTCGCCACGCATGGCCGCCGCCGTCACTATGAGGCATCTGTTTACAAGACGTGGCCTCATCAGAGTCAGCAGATTAGAAAAACACTGCGAGCATTGTTACAACTTTTTACTCACTTTTTGGCTTCTGTTATGTTGCTCTGGACAGACACAGCTCTCCAACTCCCCGCCACTGTTTAAAACAGTTGTCAAGAAGTGCTGTTGTGATAATCATACGTCAAACATGATGCATCATGTACGGGCTGCTGCCGTGCTCATGCTTGTGCATTAAGTGAGCCGCGCCGAAGCACACCTCTCCCAACCGTGCTGACGCAGAGAAGAGTGTCATGCCTGAGCACAGTTTACATGTCACTCCGACCAAAAGGGGTTGAAGGGTGCTCAAGCATGGCATGGTTGGCCAGTGTGGCTGCACCCTAGTTGTGATCACTGTGTGTTCAGACACCTTCAGTCAGAAGTAGGATTCACTTTTTTTGCAGTGTGAGCTCCTGTTGTGTCTTCTTTGGGACCACACAGGCTCTGGAGATGCTCCCCCTGCTGTCACTGTTTGGTTCTTGTCAAAGTTGCTCACATCTATGTACCCGCCTCAGAACATTTGCTTGACAGGTGATACTGTAACAAGAAAACCAGGGTAATTAACTCCACCTCTCAGGGTTTTTTTCTCTTTGCATTTGGATACCTAAAAGTCTAGAGACAAATGAAAACCCTCTCGGCCCTTTCAGTCATTAATAGTCTTGATTCAGCTCTGGAGATCTCTCTCTCTGTCCATAAGGAGGTTTCATAGCCCCCTCGTGTTCTGGGAGATTTGGTTTGTGTCTCCTCTGCTCTGAAGCTGCGTCAGCACAAACCCCTCCTGCATCAGTCTGTGGATCAGAGTCTTTAATAACTTCCAATTTGCCTGCTTTGCCTGAAGCATGAAGGAACTAATTGATTACAAAGTCTCTCTGCCAAGAGCAGCATCCAGAGAGCGTCTTCAGAGTGTGTGTGATTTATGAGCAGGCTCTGAACAGAGGAGCTCAAACACGCTCTGCTCCTGTCTGACCTTGTGGAAAAATCCCAGCACACAGACCTGGGCTGTTTTGACAGCTGTGAAAAGATCTGATCCGGGTCTCAGGATCAGGTTTTTGCTGACGCTGTAACTCCAGCCAGTATTGAGTCCTCTGAGCCCTGCTGTCCTGCTCCTGATCACCCATGATCCTCTCTGAGTCAAGAGCAGAGGGGCAAAACCTGTCCGCTGTTGCTGGAAGTGTCGTTGCTCCTCTGTCCCTGACACTTTAGAGACTGTCCAGACCCTGCAGCCTCAAAGCTCTGCTCAGGACTTTTGTTTAGCAGACATAAAGAGTCAGGAACAGGTGACAGCAGACAGAGAGGAGCTGCTCACATGACCTCTGTGGGGTTCAGTTGTAGGAACTGAACCTTAACTCCTGTTGGAGGACAAGGGAAACTAAAATTCAGCTGCTGAGGAGGCTCATGTCATGATCAGCACTGTATTTTCCCACAAAACCATCAGGAACTCCCTGAGTAACAGGAGGCACATGGAGGACTTGTAGTAGATTCAGAGCTGCTGGAATAAAAGCTGAAACATCAACAGGAAGACATCTTAACAGTTCAAAACCAGAGAGAAGCCAGTCTCGAATAAAAGCCTGGGCTGCTATCTGAAGCTTTGGAGTAATTTCATTCGTCACTTACAGTTGTGCTCATAAGTTTACAAACGCTGGCAAACTTATCTTTCACTTGTAGTTCGTGGATGGGTGAAGCCATTCAATAACAAACAACTGTGTTTACTTGTTTTAAATCATTATAACAACAGGAAGTACCAAAATTACCCTGATCAAAAGTTTACACACACCAGTTCATAATACCGAGTATTGCCCCCTTTGACATCAAAAACAGCTTGAAGTTTTTTGTAGTAGTTGTTGATGCCGGTCTTTATTTTTTCAGACAGGCAAAAAGCCTCCAGTTCCTTTAAATTTTAGGGTTTTCTTGCATGAACTGCAGGTTTGAGATCTCCCCAGAGTGGCTCAATGATATTGAGGTCATGAGACTGAGATGGCCACTCCAGAACCTTCACTTTATTCTGCTGGAGCCAATGGCAGGTTGACTTGGCCTTGTGTTATGGATCATTGTCATGTTGAAACGTCCATGTACGTTCCATATGCAGCTTCTGGGCCGATGAGTGTAAATTTTAAAATTACCTTGATCAAAAGTTTACACACACTAGTTCCTAAACTGTGTATTGCCCCCTTTAACATCAAAAACAGCTTGAAGTCTTTTGTGGTAGTTGTGGATGAGGGTCTTTATTTTCTCAGACAGTAAAACTACCCATTCTTCTAGGCAAAACACCTCCAGTTCCTTTAAATTTTAGGGTTGTCTTTTTTAGGTTGTCATGAACTGCAGGTTTGAGGTCTCCCCAGAGTGGCTCAATGATATTGAGGTCATGAGACTGAGATGGCCACTCCAGACCCTTCACTTTATTCTGCTGGAGCCAATGGCAGGTCAACTTGGCCTTGTGTTTTGGATCATTGTCCATTGTTGAAACGTCCATGTACGTTCCATATGCAGCTTCTGGGCCAATGAGTGTAAATTCTCCACACACAAACACATTCTCCTCCTTACTGCTGTGTAATGTGACCCTGTCTCTGTCTTTTTTCTTTGTGTTTTACAGAAAATGCTTGAAGCCTCGGAGCTCAGTAAGAGCACCAAGTGAGGAGGAGAGGAGGGGCTACAGATACTGACCGACCTGCACGACTCCAACGCCTCATCACTCTGATGTTTACGGCCCCACGCTGACACTATCACACCTTATTTAAACAGAAACAGGAGCTCATGTACACGTGCTTCTGTCTGGTTCCTTTGCTGTTTATCTGAAAGATTCGACTGTTCATGAGTAGAGGAGCAGAGTTACATTCACACACAAACACACACGGACACACACACAGCTGGTTTATCATGAGGGTTTTATGGAGATGTACTGTAGTGAGATGTTATTTCAGGGTGGTGGACACACAAACACACAAACACACACATACACACACACACAGGGGGGATACTGGGTTGGATTTATTGGGATAGACTTTAAATGCTGTATTATGATCTGATATACTGTACCAAATACTGACTGTATGTTGGGGACTGTTCATGGAAGGACTTTCTTCTTCTTCCTCTCTTCATCACTGTAGTCACTTTGAACTCCCCAGGTACTCTTCTGCTTTGGGATTATGCAATTTAAAGGGTTTGTTCGCCAATAATAAGGCTTTCTATTAAGCTTGTGAGGATGTAGGACAATTAAAACACACTTATCCAAAGACTCAAACTAACAACGCAGACCTATATGACAGTAGAACAACCCACGCTGACTGTGGTTCAGTATTGAAGCTGCTTGTAACCAAACAAACTGTAAGTTTAACTCAATTCTACACTCCAAGAAAAAAGAAGGACATGAAGATTTCACTCTAAAAACCTGACTTTGAGTTTTAATCTGAAGAAAATACTCACTGTTTAGTCTCAAACTTTAAAAACCATGTGTAGACAGATCCACTGAAGCGATAGAGGCCAGAGGACAGTCTGAAGGAACTTTCAAGACCAGATGCAATATTTACATCCCAGTAAGGTCTCACTCTTTGAGGAGCAAACTTCACATGCGGATTCTTAATATCTTCAAAGAAGACTGTCATCACTGTCTTATTTTGGGCTTGTTGCAGTCCAGTCTCAGCCCTGAACTCTGCTTTCTGTCTCTGTAATCAGACACAGGATTTGGTCGACTGGGAAAACAAATATTTACCTCTAAATCTTTGGTTTTTGGTTTTTAAAGTGAAATCTCTAACAGTATTTAGAGGTGAATCAATCTCATGATGAAGTGTACAGCTGTCTCTGAGCTTATACTCTTATTTTTCTGCTCTTCCATAAGAAGGAGATGATGATGATGATGATGATGATGAAGATGGTGATGTTGGATGCAGATGATGTTTGGCTGTTTTATCTCAGCATGTCACATACCCAGGGTATTATCATGTAACTTGTAATATAATCTATTAGCTCTTTCAGTTTGACTGCAAGTTGAACCAAGCACTCTTTTTTCACCCCTGTGCCTTCGATGCAAAGCCTTTCTCAACATTTGTTTTTATATTTACACGACTGATCGTGCTGAAATTGTGCTGAACAATAAAGAAGGTGTGAACCTGAAAAGATCCCTGTTGCTTCTATAGTAATGTAAGGAAATGAAAAGTGTGTGTGTGTGTGTGTGTGTGTGTGTGTGTGTGTGTGTGTGTGTGTGTGTGTGTGTGTGTGTGTGTACGGGCTCAAGAAGAGTTCATAGAAAGATCAGTTTGGACTGAACTCCCAGAATGCCATCTGCTCTGGAAGCTTCTGAAGAGTTGGAGCTGCGTGTCAAACCTGCTCGTGTCACATAACCTGTAAATCACACAGAGTGTGTTTCAACACCCTCAGTGAGCTGGATCCAGGCCTCAGGTCGTGACCCACATGGCTGAATACCTCCATCACACAGCACAGAGCTCAATCTACAGCTTAAAGCTGCAGAAGAAGAAAGATTTGTACTATTCATGTGTTCAGGGGGGACATCCAGGTTTTCACAGAGTCATATTCATCATCCTTCAGCTCAGGAGGAAAAAACTACGAGCTGGGTGACAATACAGAATACCATCTCTCTGAAGTATTCAAGGTCCTCGTGAAAAAGTCATTGCCTTCAATGACAGACAGTATTTAGAAGGGATTCTGAGTCCATGCAGTGATCTCCACTACAGAGTCACATCTGTTTTTAATACACAGACAAAAGTTGAACTCTTTTGCGTGAATGTCAGGGGTCATGTTTGGAGGACACCAGGCACAGCTCATCACCTGTGCAGATTCTGTGTCTAGTTTCTGCGCGTCATGTTCCTGTAGTGAGCATAACCCAGCCTTTGAGCCGCCTGTACACAATGATTTACCTGTAGGCTTGTTAATTTAGTCAGATTAATAGAGTAACTGTTTTCACTGGGGGTGGTTCAAGGAAACTTTTCAGTATCAGGAAGCTTTGACTTTTTTTTCCTTCATTTTCCATAAATATAAATAAACTAATCACACCATTTACTCATGGTCATGGATCATAGGACCACTGAGGAGCACTGACGGACCATCAATGGTCCACCGGTCCCCAGACCACAATTTGAGAAACATTGCTCCATGGCATTACTAACCTTTGGCAGATAAACCTAATTACCTTTACCATGTTCCCAATGTTTCATTTTAACTTGATCAAAACTGTTATAAGAGTTTTGTTGCTCCTGTTCCCCTTGTTTTGTGATGTGGAGCTAAAATATCCCCCTAAAAATGAACATTTATTTTTAAATAACCCAAAAAAAAAAGACTCAGTTTCAACATTTGATATGCTATTTGGTGCCATTTCTCATGAACAAATAAATAAAGCCCCCAAAATCTGAACTTATGATATTTTACATGTTATCTTGATGTTTGAGGAAGTGGTAAACATGAATGTGGGGAGGGGGGACATGTTTGGGAGTTCAGTCGAGAGAATAAAAGTTGTTTTCTTTAACTTAGGCATCAGCATTCCTCCAAAATCTTTCTATTTTCAGTTTGCAGCGGTATTCATTGCAATCATTGAAAAATATCTGAAGTAAGTGTCGCACAAACTGGCCAGAGTATGTTTGCTGTATGTTAAGAGTATGTTAGCAGTATGTTGGCTGTACTAATACAGTGTTGGTTGTACTTTAAAAGTCTGTTAGTACGTATGAACCACCACTGTCTTGTCTAGAGGATTTAGTGTTAAAACATATGAATGGTAGACGACAAATTTCAATAATATATGCCACACTTGTTTCTCATGACAAGGAATCTTGTACAGACAGAATGAAAGCTTGGATTTCAGATATTAAGGAAGATATAGGTGAGGATGAATGGGTGGATGCTTGTTTAAAAGCACAAACACAAACTATTAACACCAGACTGAAATTATTACAACATAAATGGCTAATGAGAACATATATAACCCCTGAGATACTTAGTAAATGGTCCCCTGACATTCCAGACATCTGTGCCAAATGTTTGACGGAGAAAGGCACTTTAATTCATTGTGTGTGGGAATGTCCCAAACTTGTGGCTTTTTGGAAAACGATTCTTTGTACGCTAAGTAAAATCACTGGTACTCAAATACCTTATCTAGCAAAACTTTGCATACTTGGTTTATTCCAAGCTGACTTTATGGCTCTAAAAATAAGACTCTGATCAACTTTGGTCTCCTGTAGACCAGGAGGATGATTGCTTTGTCGTGGAAAGAGACTGAAGTTTCTTCTATACAGTCCTGGATAAGGGAAATGACGCTAAGTGTTACAATGGAAAAACTAACTTATGTAATGCGAGGTAAAGCAGAAGAGTTTGAGGAGGTGTGGACATCCCTAATGAGCTTTCTTGGACAGAAATAATGACAATGAACTTTAGAGTGTGACAGCCACCATATTTTTATTACTATTAATTAACTAATTTATTTATTTTTATTTCTTTATTTTTAATCTATACTATTATTTTTATTATTCTGAACTCATTTTGTATTATTTTATTTAAATATGTCTTGCTATTATTTTCTTTATGCATTATTGTCTATATCATTGTTTTTAGTTTTTGTATTCATGTTCATGTCTGTTGAAAATTAATAAAAACATTGTTCAAAAAAAAAAAAAGTCTGTTAGTATGTAAGCTGTATCTTAGCAGTATGTTAGCTGTATGTTAGCTATATGGCTCTTTAGAAACCAAGTTGGTGCAAACGTGTACAAGTGTCAGTCTTAAAATGAAAGCAGAACCCCACCCACCACACCCCACTCCCACAATGTCAAAAATCCACACTTTGAAGAGAAAAGTCAGGACTCCACATCTGAGACAGTACTCCACATTTTATTTTTGGATATTACCATAGCTATATGTAACTCTGACAACAGGTATCAACTACAGAATAATACATTGAATATTTCTGTCAGTTTCACTCCTTTTTTTTCTTCTTCTGTTGTTTTTTTGG
Source organism: Thalassoma bifasciatum (assembly GCA_008086565.1). Classification (NCBI taxonomy): domain Eukaryota; kingdom Metazoa; phylum Chordata; class Actinopteri; order Labriformes; family Labridae; genus Thalassoma; species Thalassoma bifasciatum. Next base: position 318,435 of record RPOG01000430.1, read on the forward strand.
TCCAGTAACATATCTGTGGCTGACTCTCTCTCTCCTGTGTGTCACTGAATGTCAAACATTGAAACACATGCACGTCATTCACCTGAATACAGCTGAGTAAGACGACAGTCAAAGAGACCCGACAGTATGAAGAGAGCCGTGTTCTTTTTCTCACACGGCTTGATTTTTAGCTGAGACACTCATACAGTATTACTATTATTATTATTATCATCATTATTATTATAAGGCTATGACTGTACAGCTATGCACCAAGGGTTCACTCGGCTGTTTCTAGAGAAAGAGCACCATATTTACATCACTATGTACAAGAGTTTAAAAGAACACTCAGACAACAACGCAAGAAGATTCAAAACATAGCTTTCGTTTTTATCTTTTCAGTCCAATATGGCCGTTAAAAGGATTTCATTAAAAAAAGAAACTGAAAGAAAAAGTTTCTGTACAGATAGCTGCAACACACATATAGCTTATTGCCAATGCCCTTAAAGATTTCCATGTTTCCACTTTCTCAAAGTTCCTCTCCAGGCCAGTGGGAGCTTTCTTTTCTCATGTTGAAGCCGCACAGTGGCCCTTCGTCCATGTTTCCAAACAGCAGGTCACTCAAATTAATGTACAAGTTTGAAAAATAAACTTTACTTTTCCACACGCTGTATATACAAACTCACTACATACAGAGTCTCCACGCTGCACCCACACCTGCGGAGAGCTTTGGGTGACGTGTGGGTGCAGGCGCGTCGACGTGAAGCCAGCAGAGGTTAAATCAGAGCAAAACGTGGAGATTGATGATGTGACGATCAGTAACACGCTGAGTGATGAGTAAAAAAATAACACTTTAAATACATGGTCAGCAGTAACATATTCAAACCTGTAGGTGGTTAGCATTCAGATGCTACAGTACAAATGTTCACACACACACACACACTCACGCACGCACACACTCACGCACACATAGTTTGATAAAATATCAGCTTCTGTCCCGTTTCTAGCCTCTGCCTCAAAAAAGACACTTTTCAATTTAAAGGGTTTGGACAGAGAACACACGGATGTTGCAGTTAGTAGAAAAAACTGAATTCACACGAGTAAAAATGAGCTTCACAAATTATTCAACAAGAAGAAACCGATTGTCTGAGTGCAAAACGGGGTTCAGACTGGAAACAAAAAGCTTGTTATGAGTGGTCAAAGATTCACACCATGGTTGTGATCCACCTGATAGGTGAAGAAAAGAGGGAGAACAGGTCAGGGAGGGGGTGGGGGTGTTCTGTTTCAGTCTGCGCCAGCTCCAACCACTCTGCTCCACAACCCACAACCACAGAGCTCAACGCACAGAGAGTGTAAGATCTGCTGTTTCAAGATTAAATGTCTGATTATAGAATCAGTTTTCAGACGAGTAAGAAAACAGTGATTCTGAGAAAAGTGGATCAGGAATGTTTCATACTCTGGGGCTCAAATGTAAAACCGCACCAATCTGGATCTCAGAGACTGATAAAATGATTCAATTAAAAGTCAAAGTCCTTATAATGTAGGAGTGTGATAACAGGGTAACAGGTTTTAGCAAGTCATATTTAAGACTTTTTAAGACCTTTATAATGCCACTTTAAATACATTTTACGACTAAAAACACTATAAATATGGTTGATCGTTGGAGGATTCTGCTGCATTACAACAAATCATAACGTGTCACTCAATGAGACTCATTCTAGTTTACTTTTTAGCGGTTTATAGAACATAAAGGGATCCTCAGTGCTCTTTGGTTATCCGCTGGATGTGAAAGTGTGAACGGCGACCGTGAAAACTCTGACCTCTGAGTGCTCCAGACGTACGGTGTCAGAGGTTAAGAACGGTCAATGATTGTTGTGTTATTGTGGCAAGCAGCCAGATAATTAATTAGTGAAAACTCCGGCATATCTATATGAATTTGATCATGTGCTCTGAGTGCAGGCTTTTATGAGAGATATTGTTCACTGAATCAAAATTGTTACATACTTGCCAATCAAAGTAGCTACATTTATAAACTTTACTTTTACTGTATAATTGAATGGAAAACGGTCAACTGGCAATAAAATCGATTTTGATCACCTTTCACCATCCACTTGTGGCTTTCTGTGGAGCCTGCCATTGTGGAGTGATGTAAGTTGAACCAATCTCGGTAAAGTCGCGACTTCCAAGTTGTCTGAAACACAGTAATACTCACCTGAATAATAACTAGTCACTCCCTTACTGTCGTTAGTAACCCAATAATGGGTTAAATTATAACAATCTGCATGTTAATTTCATGGTGCAACTTAGCCAAATAGCAAGGGATTAGCTTCACGGTTGCCACTTCCCCTGTGAAATCAGGCTTCTTTTTAGGCGCTGCCGCCAGTTGTTTTTTTGGTCAATGGGCTTGTTTTTACCATCGTTGTCATACATACATGGCAACTCTAGCTAAGTCAAAAGCTGGAGCAGTTCATGTTTATGTTCAGCAGCTGGAAATATGTCATTTACTTTGATTTTGTCAAGTGTAAAAATGTCAGATGTAATTTTAACTTCCAAGAAATCAGAGTGCTTCAAGTGCTTAGTAAAAACATGACACAGCCACACAGGTCGACAAAAAGCAGGTAGAAATCAGTTAAAAATGTTGTTGAGTTTCTTGGTATTATAGTGCCTGGCAGCATTTCGCTGGCAAACAAAGCAAGAAAAAAAAACACTTAAAATATAAACACTTAAAAAATTTTGTGTGGAGTGGCAAACAGATAACGCCAGCATCCTCCCTCTGCCATCAAAGGACACAGTTACAAGTTTTGTGTGGTGTAGAGAAAAGTCATATAATCAGTAGCATTATGTGTTACTATTGGCAGGGACTAATAACTAAAGTAGTCATGTAACTTTTAAAAAGAGCAACATTTGAAGTGGAATATATATATTTTTCAATAAGGGGCCCCAACAATGAACATGATGAGATCCTTTCACCCAAACTTCTAAACTCTGATTGTTGAAACTTCATCTTGAAACATTCTGGATTTTTACAAGTGTTGCTCCACCCATTACATCCCCTAATGATGTGACATCACAGCAGAGTAATATCTGTGATTAAAAAAGCAAACTAAGTATGAAAGCAAGCAGCGTGAGCTTTTAGATTGTGTTTTAGGGAGTTGGGGGTGATGCTCAGTAGAATGCAAAAGAAGCAGAGGTTGGACCTCAGTGAGTGTGAGGCAGCGTGGAGCTGAGATAGCAGAGGTCGCACAGAGAGAAACAGAAACAGAGCTCAGACTGATCATGTGATGTGAGGAGGGGCTAAGAGGAGGTTGGTGTTCAGCTGGGTGGGAACTTCAGATGACCTGGCAGCAGCTGGCGGGGGCAGAGGTACAGAGCAGTCCGTCCCGCGAGCCCCCGCCCCGCTGGATGTTGACGGAGATGGTCTTCTCACACAGAGGTAGTTGAAGCACGCCATTTTTCAGAGCGCTCAGGTTGCTGTGAGCGTCCCTGCCCCCTGCGAGGCCAGAGGGGCCGTGCGTGGCTGTTCTACGCTGATGATGTGAGGCGGCGTGGCTTCGAGGCAGGCTGGTGGTGGGGAGGGTGATGGTGTCCAGGCTCCCCGTGGAGCCGATGCACATCCTCCAGGCCGATTTCTCCTGGATTTTGATGCTCCCTCCTGAGATGCTGTTTGGGTCGATGATAAACTTCCCCCCGCCTCCCCCACCTCGGCTGCCCCGCCCCCCGCGGTGCTGCTGAAGCTGCGAGCTGAGGCACAGACTCATGAGTTTCAGGCTCTCCACCAGCTCGGTGCTGCGGCTGGAGGTGCGGGAGGAGCGTGACATCGAGTGGAGGGTGGGGTTTGTGGTGCTACTGTTGTTACAACAACTCGAAGGGCTGTCCTGACCTTTGTTCCCCCCTCCGCCTCCCCCACTCCCTCCCCCTCCACCTCCACCTCCGCCCCCGTTCTCGCCCCCTCCTGGTGGACTCCCCATGTCTGGTCCAGAGCCCCCCCCTCCCTCTCCAGGAGGTTTCCCTTGGCCTGAGCTGCTGCCTCCCCCATTCCCCCCTGAGCTGCCTGGTGGCCCCTCGCTGCTGTCCCTTCTGTTCCAGCCGTAACTAAAGCCCGAGTCTTTATCCAGGCGCCTTCGATGGCTCTCCGAGTCGTCGTCGCTCGTCTCAGAGCTGGAACATGACGACCCCCGCCCCTGGCTCTTGCGACGGTGGTAACGCTTCTGTGTGGACCCAGGGGACGAGGAGGAGCCGGGCGCCGAGCTCAGGTTGCCGGCGTTCCCGGCCATGTTCATCTTAAGACGGGAGAGTTTGGGTGGCAAACCCTCATCCATGTCGAAGTCGTCGTCTGACTCCCCCTCCTCTTCGAAGATCTGGTTGAGTACGGGGGCGCTCTTCCTGGAGGTAAGGCGGTTGGTGATAGATGGAGGTTTACGTCGCAGGATCACCTGAGTGGGGAGGGGAGACGGGTCCTGCTCGTCCTCCTCCTCCTCATCCTCCTCAACTCTGGGGGGAAAAAAAACTCAAACTTTAATTTATTCACCCAAGAGAAGAACTGAAGCATGAGAAATTGATGTGGACTTTTGGCTGCTGCTTTTGTGAACTGACATCAATGTACAATTGTCCTGACACATTCTAAAGAACCACTGAACTGCCTAATCCGTCACATGTCAACAACAGAAAAGCATTGCTTTATAAAAAAGTAAAGGTGAAAGCTTAGGAGGAGGAATGTCCTGATCAGCTTTTTTTGTGTGCATACAATTCATTATGGTAAATTCTGAGGCTGAATAGTCAAGAACATGAAAAAAAATCATTAACTATGGGTTTAAGAGGAAGTCTTTAGAGCATTAACATTCTAAGTAAAATCTGATTTTCACCAAGCCCCTTTGGTTCCAAAACTTATTGAATAAACTTCTTTTTGAATAACAGCAGGCCTGAGCATTAACTCTAAAGAATCAAAACAGACCAATCTAAAAGTGTCTGACCTGAACAGACAGGTTCGCTGCTTGGCTGCTGCTGAGGTGGGGGGCTGTGGGGCCCTGATGGTTCCAGAGCTGGACCCAGGAGCAGGACCTGAGGCAGCTGCGCAGGCTCCCTGAAATGAAATGCAGAAACCTTGAGTACACTCCATTGAAACTTTGATGGATGTGTGCAGTGTTTCCTGAAAATGTGCAGTGACACTGAGACAGGATGTTTGCTTCAAAAATAAATGAAAAATACATTTCACAAACAAAACAAAACAGGATGTGACAGTTATTTGGAGGAGGGACAGAATATCTGCGGACAGATCTCTCTCTGTCTCATTCTTCCTCTGCAGAGAGAGTGTTAATAGATTCTTTCACCAGAGCAGAAAAAGCGGGGGACTACGATCGCTGACGGCATCACTTTTTAAACTGATAGAAGATAAAAATAAACCAGATTAAAGGAATCCCTCCAGGTGTTACAAACATGTAATGGATTGAGAGTCAGATGAACTACTTGAAAACACTGGTGTGAAGACATAAATAAACCAATAAGATTAGCTTTAAGCCTTGGAAGCACATTTAAAAGAGATTTGTAGAGGGGAAGAGACTCCAGGTGTGTGTACCTGTGGAGGTGGTCCTGGAGAGTCGGTAACTGTCTCCTCTCTCCTGCCCAGCTCCAGCATGCCTTTGGAGCGGTGACCATTCAACAGGTTTTCTGCACTGCGGGCCGGGGACTGGGGGCCTCCAGCGTGGGAGATAGAGGAGGCTGCCAGGCTGTCCTCGATGTCCTGGTGCATGTCCACTCTGGTCGGCCATGACTGCCTGTGGAGGAAACAGAGAGGGGATTTCAGCACCGAACTCAGAGTCAGTGTCTCCTCTCTTCAAGTAACTCTCAGCCTTATCAGCTCGTAAAATGTCTCCCAGATTTATTCACGGTAAATTATGCAGACAGATATAGCAGGGGGGAGGGGGAGGGGCACCACACACAACTTCAAAGATGCTGTTGTAAGAGTTACTCCACTGAAATATGTAAATGTCTTACTATGAGCCTCTGACCTATTAAACACGAATAAATCAAAAGTCTTTCATCAAAACACTCATTTACTCTGTTTTCTGTGACTCATTATCACAGATACAGCAGCCAAGTATCATTAACACATTTCTGATTTAAGGATGTTTTGACTTTTACAGACTCCAGCACAGCTGTCATTGTCTGATAATGCTGCACCACAAAAACCCGAGACCATCGTCCTGGACACTGAACAGGTTTGGCGAACCAAAACAAGTCTTGAGACCGAGCAAAACAAGAATTGGCAACAAGATCATCACATGGGAGGTCTTCATGGTAGCTCAAAACATGCACTGATGCCTCTCTGATCTGAGCAAACATCTGGGTATTTAAAATTCAGGCACGACCCAACATCTAAGACTCAATCCATACAAGGGTAGACAACCTAAAGCGGAGTGTATGTTGTAAAATAAAGTAACATTTATAGTTGTTTGTAATAACATTTCTAAACAGAAGCCATCAAAATCAAACTTTGTGTATTAGAAATGACCTGCTAAGGCGTGAAACAGTTAACTGCATATTGGGAATCCATAAAGAGACTCCTGTCCTGCAAAGTCCTCCCAAGATGAAAACATGATGATGAACAGGGATCATTAGGGTTATATTCATACCTGTTTTGATACTGCTTACAGGGACCAATACTGCACTCCTTCATTTAGTACTAAAGACAAAAACCTGACATGTAAAGATGTAAAAAGGTGTATGTGGGTCAATGATGTGACGTCCCTTTTTTGTGTCTGAGTGCAATATTTCCTTCCATCATGAATTGAGTATTTCATCACATGTATTTCTTTATTCTATGAAACCTGTGTTATTTGAACACATCTTTAAACTATTAAAATAAAACATGTTTTTTTGTGTTTTGGTTCCTCAAACCCCCAAAATGTCAGGTGGTGCAACCGTCCTGACAAGTATCCACAGTAATTAAACTCTAAAAATTGAATGTCAGTTATTGTAAATGGAAATTAAAAATACAGTGGCGTTATTTAATGCTTGAACCTTTTTAAATAAAACATTCTTTGCAAATAAAAATAATTTTAAAGCTGTTAAATGACATTTGTGACCAAGTGGAAAAGTTTGTAGATTTCTCTGAAATACTGATAAAAAAGGTTTTTTCACTTCATTGGTGACTGGAACAATTTCCATGTCAGGTGGTACAACCAATGTAATAATGTGAAATGTTATTTTAACATAAAATGATTTATCTTATTCACAAATAAAAGAAATAAAACACACAAAATGAAAATGTATGAGTCTCTACAGACACTTGAGAGATACCTGCCAATAATTTCACACAGAAAAAATAACAGGAACATATAAATATATTTTCATATATTCGGTTGCGTCACCTGTTGGTCAATGACTGAAATCTGTTAGAAAACATCATTCTTCACTCAGAAATATGTTTTTTATCCATTTTCAAAGAACTTTTTAAAAATACGTTTATGGACCCTCTTTTTGTCATTGACCCAAGTATATATCTATATTTGTATCTATATTTATATCTATATATATATCCATCTATATATTTATATATATATATATATATATATATATCTATCTATATATCTATATATATATATATATATATATATATATATATATATATATATATATATATATATATATATGTGTGTGTGTGTGTGTGTGTGTGTGTGTGTATACAGAGCAGGGCCGCTCACTTGAATTCATGACCTCTTAAAGCTGTGCCAGAGACCACAAAAAAATAAACAACCAAATCAAAAATAAAAAAGAGGAACGAGGAAAAAATTGTCTGTTTTTAAAATGTCACCTGTAATTTTACTACGATGGAAGGACAGACATGTTTGGACAAAACAAATAATGTACCTTACTACTATCAGTGGTAGAGCTACACAACATTGAGAAAAAAATGATGTTGCAGTAATCTAGTTTCCCATGATATATATTGTGATACTTTTAGAGTGTCCTGCTGCAGTCTGATCAACTGAATTCTCTCTGACTCTTCCTGGAATTATAATGACAGACTCTCACCTTATTGCCTCCGTGACACTATTTTTGTTTGTAAAGAGTCGTAATCATATTGATATCTGTTAATTATTGATATTGATTATTAGTATTTCACGGATAGTGTTTCTTCTCACATCAGGTCAGACCTTTAATGACACCCTCCTGCACAGAGGTTTCATCATTTAAGTTTTCCTCCATGACCGAATAATTCTATAGGATATTTATTATTCAAATATAAATCTGTGAACATGCTGCGTCTGCTCATACTGAGCCCAGAGTTCACACACAGGCTGAACAGACGCACAGCGGCTCACTGAGTTTGTCCACCTCCTGTGTTTTGCCTTTTTTGTAGCCGTGAATAATCTTCTGCCAGAAACGGGGAATCAATGAAAGTCATGTTTAGAGACATTTCTAGAAGAAGTATAATGCTGAAACTTAGAGCTGAAAAGAAAAAGACAGAGAGCCTGTTTGGAGTGAAGACAAAGCTGAACAAAGCAGAGATCTGGAGGCCACTGTCTTTAACCCTGAAAGTGCTAAATAAAGCACCTTATGTGATATTAGCTTTAAACAAACTGTCAGATTGTCCAAATCCCTACTATGCTCCACTCACGCTGCACATCACTCTGCCCTGCGCTGATAACAGCAAGTGGGATGACAGAGCGCTGAGAAGGTGCCCTAACTGTGGGGTTGTTGATGTTTTGTGGTCAAATATATAGATTGAAGTTTATCTAAATCCATTTTTGATATAACTGGGTGTATACAGGGTACAGAAACTTTATTGCAAGGCTCAGCACAGAGACCATCAGCTACCTCACAATGTACATGCAGGGGACATTCATATGTTTATCTCTATTTTTTTCTCTGTGAGGAGCAGAAGTACGGTATGCCGCTTCCTTAAATATCTGCATAATTAATATATCAAGCCCTTCTGTTCTTTGAGGGTAAGATGCATAAAAATAAACCTTGGCATAATTGTTTTGCCGTGATGCTTGATTTTGGCTAATTTAGAGGGCTTCTTGGAGTAAAAACATCCTCTGTAGAGCAGAGAGAGGAACGCAGAGGGAGCTGAGCCAGCTGTCCTCCTCTCTTCCTTATTTGTTCCTCTCCTCTGTCACTCCTCCTTTTATGTCTGCACCGTCCAGCTTTCCCTCTTCCTTATAAGAGAAGAAAGCTGGCAAAGAATCAAAGAGGAAATACTTTAGCGGCTAAAAGGATCAACGAGGATTTCTCTTCTGTGACTGGAGTTGGAGTTTTGTCACTTTGCTCTTCAGTGAAAGGAAGATTCTGAAACTTTTCAGAGGGCAAATTCAAAGTAAAGTGCATCATCTGTGTCTAGTTTTAACCCTGTTTTTAAGGTGTCTAAATAACACGGGAGTTTCTGCCCGACCCTTCCTGCAGACGGAGTATTGATATAGTCAACTGACACGTGTTTCAGCTTTTTCAGCTAAACAGAATATGACTGTCAGTGGAGAGAAATGGATGAATGATGTTGCCTGATGACAAACTCCAGCTCCTGCACCTGATGAAAAGGTGGTAAAGTGAGCTCTGGTCGGTTTTCTGTCAAACTAACATGAGTAGAGCACTACAAAAGCTCAAAGTGAACACATCTAAGGACCATACACTGTTAAGAGTGTGTGAAAGCTCAGTGTTTTTTCTTCCTCTGAACAAAAGTGAAGCGTTTGGAGGTGAAGCACAGTCTTAGGTTACTATAACTAACTATGCAGCGGAGAAAGACAGGCAGCAGTGTGAGCCAGTGGAGCGAGGGAGGTCAATTACCCTCTTCCGAGCTCACATTATGACTCAGACAGTTATTATGATGATGAGCGGTGATATTTCTTACCCACACTCTGCTTTAGAAAATTATTCTGCACAGGCCACAGCACAGAGCTATTATTTCTCCCTGCTGGGTTGCTGCATCTCGTTTCTGCACCCAGTGTGTTTCTGCGGGGCTGTGGCTTTTCTTTTACCTGAAGTGGGCCTTGATGTTGCTGGGGCTGGAGGAGCGCGTCTGGACTTCCTTCTCCTGCTTCTCCCTCAGAATCCTCTCAGCCAGCAGGTAGTACGTAGCTGTGATGTGGTTATATTTGTTGGTCTCCAGGGCTCTGAAATGACAGTGACGACATAAACATTAAGAACATCGTAACCAGGGCTGAACAATTTATCGTTTCCTGATCGAAATCGCAATTTCAGACATCATGATCATGTGATCACCAACGCTGCAATTTTTTTGCTCCTGATTGACCCAGGATTGGTTGTATCAGCTGTTTTACACACACATCTTTTGAGTGTAAGACTGTTGAAAAAGATCCTTTTTTCCTGTTGTATTTTGCTTTGAATTTTTTTAAATCACTTTTTGAACTTAGTCATTCTTAAACTGTTTTGTATTTTATCTTTTTTCACTTAACACAATCAAGGATATTTTCCATTACATCATTTTTAAAGTTTAAGAGTCAAAGATAGCTCTTTTTGTTTTTCAGGCGTTAAAATTAAAATTCCAGTTTAGAAATGGAAAGAATCGTATTTTAAGGTCAGACATTTGACTGTTTATCTCAATTTTTTTTTTTTCCTCAAAACTTTTGCCTTTTACTTCTCAAAATTTTGTCTTTATTTCTCAAAATTTTGACTTTATATCAAAGTTTCTACTTTTTATTTCAAATATTGCCTTAATTTCAAAATGTTGATGCTTTATCTCAAAATTTTGACCTTAAATGTGAAAGTTAAGACTTTTTTTCTCACATAGTGTTAAATTGATTTCTTACAATTTGGACTCTTTGTCTTTACTTCTCAAAATTTCCACTTTTTATCATAAAATACTGACCTTTTATCTAAAAGCTAGAAATAATTATTTCCTTCAGTTTTCATCCTTACATTGGATTAAAAGCTTTTGTTGTAATTTTCTGTCAAGTTTGTAAATGTTTCTGTACAACATGAAAACTTCACTGAAGCTTGATTTGAAGAAAATCATGAATTAAATTGAAATTGCAATATCTACCAGAAAAATCGCAATTAGATCTTTTTCTAAAATAGTTCAGCCCTAATCGTAACATAGTATTGAAAACAAGAGACAAAGAAATGAAGAAAAAAAATCAAGAGCAAAACATGAAGAGTTTTCCCCTCATAGTTTTCCTTAACTACCCGATCTGTTACTGATTCAGTTTTGAAGTCTGTTGTTGTTGGGAGTCATACTGGAAATGCTGAGGTCAACCTCACCTCTGTCAAAGTAGTTACCTAAGGAGGTGGGATGAATGAACTTGTTTAGTTTCTTGATATAAAAATAATCTCTTCATACAAGAAACTGTACTGATCAAAACACAAGATGATCTTGGCTGTAAGATGACGCCCTTTTTCCAAGACAGGATTTTAGATAAAAATACTGTTTGATCACAAAATCTTGTGTTATCAAGAAGAACATTTTATTTGAAGGTTCTGAAACACTGTTTAAAAAAATTGGGCTGTTGTTTATAACAGCATGGTGCCATATCATAGCGAAAACTCACATCACAATGGAGAAAAGTTTTGACACAATAAGGTAGACTATTGTTTATAACAGTGTTTAGTGCTATATCTAGTGCATCCAACATCACAGTCGGTAAAAAATGAATAAGTGTTGCCTCTACTATTATATTGTTGTGGGATATGATTCAACAACTGTAAAGTGAATATAGTATAATACAATTAAGACAAACACAAGCTTAGATTTAGGACTAAACAATTAATTGTACATTGTATAAAATCATATTCGGGCAATATGACCTGCTGCATTATCCCAATCACAGACAGTGCTATATTTCTTTAACCTCAAAAATAAATCATTTTGCCAATTGTTGTTACCATTCTGAAGTTCAGAGCAGGACCAGAGTTGGACTCATTTAAAGCTCTGGAGTTTCAGGTCTCAGACTGGCCCACATTAAGTCATGACATAAGTTATGTGCCTCAGCATTATACTGTTATTTAAATCTTATGTCCTTATATCATAATCCCAACCAATTCATAAACTTGGATGGTGGCTGTTTTCTGGTTTGCTGTTGTGATTTGCACTTCAGGGCCACTGTATGCCTTACCTTTTGTTTCTTTTTCCTCCTGTCTTAGTGAAAAAGTTATATTGGCGCATGGGGCTGGAACTATAACGCTTTTCCTTTTTTGTCTTTGATTCTCACCCTTGCTGTTCTTACTATCCATTTTCACGTGTTTGTACGTGCGCTCATAATCTCCGAATAAACACTGATGCGTGTTGTTAAGCTACTGGCCGGTCACTTATGTGGAAAAAGAAGAGCAGCTTATTTAACAAACTAAATGGCTTTGTGTTATTTATCTTGTTTACATGACGGGGTTTTTTATTCTTCTTCTCTTTGTAGTCACACATTCACATTTCTCTTCTGCTCTCTGTTGTGCGTTCTGCTTTGACACACACTGACTTTCAAACATGCACTCACACACACACATACACACATACACGAGCATGCTCTGTATAGATGACAGAGTCGGGACAACCACCAGGTGAAACACAGAAAATAAAGTTTTTAAGCGCTTTCAGGCCACATCACCACAACGCCTGTCTTCTGATTTCTGCCCCGACTTGCGTCATCACAGCTTTCTGTTTCGGGCCATGTTGTTTTGGCGATAAAAGTCTTTAGGCCAAAAACGGAAAATGTGCTTTTGAGCCATTTTCTGCAAAAAATATTCAGTGACCGGAAATTCGGTGCATACCTACTTGAAACTTTTCCTTGGATCAAGCCATATTATCATGTTTAATATGATAAATCCAACCAGGTTTAGCAGTTTTTTTCAACAATGACCAAAGTTATTTCCAAAACAGACATAAGATCTTCATCTTAACTGAGTTATGAAACAACTGACAAAAAAAAAATAGTAGAGTTTTTTTGGCTGAGATTTCTTCCCAGCAGCTCAGGATGTACCCATAGGATCAAAGCATCATGTGCAAGATCAAGCAGAGCTAAAATGCAGTCGTTAACATTAGAATAGGTCTCAACTTGAACAGCGGTGAATATATAAAGAGAAAATCCTTTGACTATTTAATGTAGCAAGTGAAGCATTTTAAACAGCTCTACAAAGACAGACATGTTTCAGCAGAGTCATCTTCAGGCCGACAAAGAAAGGGGACAACAAGTGTTGCTGCTGCTGAGGATCCTCCAAAGACAAAACACAACAACGTAGGAATATTAAACCTACAAGTCAAAGAGGCTGAGGAAAAGAAAGTGATCATTGATATCACCATTATTTAAAACAACAACACAGGGGAAAGATTTTTGTTTTATGGTCCTCTGTGTCTGCATGTCTGTGAGCACAAGCTAATCTCTAAGCTCATTATTGAAGTGAACTTTTATCGTATAAGCTTACGAACACTGGATCCAAAAAAGAGGTACATGGAGAGTGCTTTAAGTGTTCAGTATCCTGTATGTGCACGTGTGTTTGGATCCAATAAAGAGAGGTAAAAGTGAATGTGACACAATGTTGAGAGGAATAAGTGTGAAGCAGATAACATGCCTCTGAATCTAACAGCTGTTCTGTCTTTATTTGCTCTTTCTCAGCGTGTCGCAGCACACCGCACTCTGCACATGGCTGCAGGGAACAGAAGAGATGTTCCTGTGAGTTCACCTTTGTTAGCAGCATCAGGAGGTGTGTAAGTATTTTTTTTTCCACAGCTCCTCAGACAGAAGAATGGGGAAGGATAAGAGAAACAGGTTCATTCACATTTTATGGAGGCGCAGACTGAAACAAGCGTGCCTTCATGTGTCTGTGTGCAGGCTGTAGGTTGAGTCCTCATTGATAAATGGATGTGAAGGAGCATTTTTACGGCTGAACAACCAGATTACTTCAGCTTAGAGATTCCTTAACAGTCCTTGAATTGGTTTACCTCTGGGTGTACAACCATTTATTATGTGATAGTGTATGCATATGGTTATGTATTTATGAATGTTTACTGCTTTTAACCCTTCAGAGCTTCTGAAAAGAGGAGGCTCTGGTTGAAAGAAAAAAAAATCTGTACATTCACAAAGATTAGTGGTAGTATCACTGATACCAAGGCCTTCATACCGCTGTTACAGGCACCCTGAACAACATACCTGACTAAGGGGACCATAGTCTGTTTGTATCCCTCATCAGACACCATGGTCTCTTTATCTGTTATACGGGGGTCATGGTTTGTAAAGCTGTTTCTCAGTCTCTTTGCTTCACTTTTGGCATTTTAGTGTATTATCTCTCCTTGTAAAATCTCATTAAGTATGAAATAAAGTTCAAATCAGAATGATCTATGTATAACATATTTTCTATATATTACTTTATGTAAACCTGACTTTAATCAAAAATGAAAATTACATATTGTCACTTTAAAAACATTTTCATTCTACTTCTGGAGAATGCCCCATATATTGTGTATCTTATTTCAAGATATATATCCTATATTGAGATATGGCCTAAAACTGTGGATCTATCAACACAATGCCGTGTTGCCCAGCCAAAGTTAAAGCTCTGCACTTTGGTTTTTAATCAAAAGAGAAAGATACAAGCAGGCAAACTTACTCAACAATGGCCTCTCGGTCAGCAATATCTCCCAGCACCATGCGCTGGATGATGCTGTTGTGTTCTTCCTCTGACAGGTTCTTGTGGGAGACCAGGGGAGTGTTGTACTTGGTGGCTGGGGAGGGGTCGACTCCTTGCAGCCAGGCGTGGGTCTCAATCTCTTCTAAGGATGCTCGACGTTTAGGATCCCTCTGAAGCATTCGATCTATCAGGCTGGAGACAAAAAGAGATACAGCACAAACTTTATTAACCTCAAACTCACCAATTTCTCTGACATGATTGAACAAAATTTTTAGATGTCGGAAAGAATCTTTGGTTGGTGCTGCAAATGCATAGATGGAGAAGCCTGATTTTGAAAAACAACTCACTCCTACAAAAGCTTGCACAAGCCACTGACATTACCTCTATGAAATGGCACTATATGGGCTTTATCGATGAGCCTGTAATGTTGTAATTTCCTCAAGCACACACTGTATGGGTGTGAATTTACTCCTCGAGCTCCATCTTCAATTTGGAAAAGGTCAGCTGAATGACAGGAGGTCTAATAAGTGCAGCTGGGTTTCAATGAGAAGGGGCTCAGTGTGACTGCTACCCAGGTGCTGGAAGGGTTCCACCTGCTCCACCACCTGACCCCTTCAGCCCCAGAGAACAGACCTGTCAGCACCATGTTTTCAGGACACTTGATGAGTGACTGGTGTGACCCTACACTTCCCAGCACCACTGCCTCCTCACACATGCTGCAGTGCTGCTTTAGCTTCTTGTGATCTTGTATCTGATGGTGTTCAAACACGCAGCAGGGATAAAAACATATTCTATGGAGACTCAAGACTGTGTCTCAAGGTTGATGTGATGAGCATTTACAGGTGTTTCTTTTCTTTAAACAACTGTTTAAACTTCTTTCAATACCTGATGCTTTACAGACGGTTTTTAATGCAGCAGGAGACAGTAAACACAGGCTTTCAGAGTCCAGGTTTGTCAAACTGTCTTGCCTAAAACTGTTTCATGTCAGTGTCTTTTTCCTAGATTTGTTATATGTCAATTCTGTGGTGCCCTTTTATTTTTCAGATTGAGTCAGATACATAGACTGATACTGATACTGCTTCTGTGTTGACTTGCTACAATAACTTAAAAAAATGCATCTTGAACACTGAAGATCTACCCTATAAAGGCAGTGTTTCCCTCACCATTACATTAGGCAACGACAACCCTAGTTCCCCATGAGGGCAAAGATAATTTTATTTCATTCAATTTTCTTTGTTGCGCCAAATCACAACAAAAGTCCTTTTTAAGTTATCATTCATCTAAAACAGGTCTATAACTTAGCTTTCTGACTTGATGCAGGCATGCTTAAGACAGGTGCGAACTGTGGCTGAAACAGCTACAATCAATTAATATTAGCAATGCACCAAATATTTTCTGTATTTCTTGTGGTGGTTGTAACATTATCCTTCCTGACTCTGTTGGCTTTCTTCTCAACATACCTAGCTGTCTGTTATCTTATCAACATGTTAACACTCAGTCGTGTTTGTCAGAGGATCGTGATCGCACAAACAAACACAAGGAAACGTATACAGTAGTATGAAGAGTAAGGATGGTCCAGATGGCCAAAGGTGAGAGTTAAAAAAAAAAAAAAAAAGCGTTACAGTCTGACATGCCAAACTGAGTAACTTTTTTATCAGGACAAGCCCGGGGGAAGTAAAAAAGACTTCAGGTGGGTGAAGGGGGAAGGCATGTGATGGCCCCCAGTGCAAATTGCAAAACTGTGTAAAAAAAAGTAAAATATTTTTTGTAGGGTAGAAAAAAAAAGACCTTCAAATGACAAAGATAGGGATGTTTTTACTCTAAAAGCTATGAAGGCATTAACATATTCAGTTTCCTCCAGGCTACTTCAGACAAGATTTACAATTAGAGATGGGTACCAATCAAAATGCTGTACTTTTATATTCATATATATGTTTATATACTGAGAAACAGATGTCAGAATGGAATATTTTAAGATTTTACTATCAAGTAAATTAATATTTGATACCACATAAACACACACAGAAGTAACGAAAATTGATACAGATTCCCAGGTAGGGTATCTGCATCAATTATACAAACTATAGTCGAACTTGCTCAAATAAAAGGTGCTCATCCCCTGGTACAACTCTTTGTAGGAGGTTGGAAATTTGTGTAATAATTTCAGTGGAATTGTTGTCATCAACAGACCATGCATTTTGAAATAATCAAAGTTAGTGCCAATTTCTTGCCATCATTGAATCAAGTATTTTGCACTACACTTTACATTGTGGAGGACTGAAATGATTTTTTTATATTGCTCCAGCACAAATCAATTAAGTATCAAAAACAAAGGAGGGTAAAGGAAGGGTCAGATTCTGGCATCCTACAGCTGAGGAAGGGCTTGTTTGTGGAGTGCAATCCTACCTATTTTGTTGTTATGTGGAATGAGGCAAAAAAAAAAAAAAAGCATTGAGATTGTGCAGAATGCTGAATAACAGACAGTGCCATACATCTGCTTTGACTGAGCAGAGGATGTAAATTGCAGCTGGTCAGCCTGAGGCTTATTCAAATGACACGGCTGAAAGCTGAGATTGCAATTTCACAGGATTAGGGGAATGCGAAATGGAGTAAAAGGCTAAATAAATACCAGCATCACACATCAAGGAGCAAGACATCTCTGCCATCTGGATACAAAGAGAGAAAGATCTGGATTATTCTGTAGTGTGATACAGGCAGACTGCTTGATAGACTTTAAGGGGACAGAAATGCACAGGGAATAAAGAAGAGGATAGTCTGCTCTGAATAACATCTAGAGAACACTTAAATACATTACAGGTTACATAATAAAGGGTATAAACAGATGGTGCTGTCTGTGTTAAATAACAAAGGATCTACATTACAAATAGATGAATACTGTACCTAAATTACAGCATGCCCATCCACCCCCTCATACACACATTAAAATAACAACTGCGAAGCAAGCCTGAGCGTTTCATGTTGGCTCAACTCTTCCCATTTGTCCAACTCTTTCCAATCCCCATGTGTGTTGAGCTAAGTGTGAGCAGACTCCACAATGACTGCACAGACCAACAGCCTAGGCAGAACAGTGCTCTGCTGACTGACAGTCATGCTGGGGATTAGTCAGAGCTGGTCTGGCTCCCCGAGGACCACAACCAGCACCAGCAGCAGCAACAGCAACAGCAGGATGAGACAGAGGAGAGGGAGGAAAGCCGCATGATGACGGCACACAGAGTTGAGCAGGTTTGTTGGTTAAAAACCATGCTGACACTGTCATAGATCATATTAAGTTTTTGACAATATTTACAAATTCTCGAAAAGAATCAGGCATTTGCCGTTAAAACATTGATGGATGCTTTGCTTGTTGCTGCTTCAAGACCACATCTGTGCCACAAACTTGTACAGTTCCTTGAAATCAATTGAAAAATAAGAGCAGAGTCTGATTACTGCACTGGCACATTTGCATTGCTCATGTGGTTAATATCACAGCAACACATTCACTGATATGAATGATGTTGGGCTGCCAGAGTCTGTTGTTAGAGTTGCAGTCTTTGTAACGGTCACTATAAGTCCTACTTGGCTGCTGGCGACCCAGTCATACAACTATGTCAAAGTACAAACAGTAATTCCTCTGTCAGAAGGAATGCTGTACCTTGTTAAAAAGCTTGAAGTCTTTACAACTGAGTCAATAAGTTTGTTTTACAGTTTTCTTGAGCAGCAAAACGTAATTAGAAAGAGAATCACTCGGAAAGTGATCACAACTAGTGGCATGTCGTTGGTGAACGATTCGTTCAAATGAACGAGTGTATGTAGTCTGTGACGCCAGAGCAGACAAACCTTATGTCAGTTGTTCTGCCCCAGCTAGCTTGGCTTAGCAGATAGATAACAGTTACCCAAGACAACTCTGATTCAGGATTTTCTACTAGAAGTTTGACTCAAGAAGCTTTAGAACTGAACACACAAAGAAGTGTACATTACTGTCTAACAAGAGATTCCATTCAACATGTTATTCACCTCCTAATGTACCAAAAACAATAAAGAAAACAGTGCTAGTTTGTTGCTACCATATACAATTGCATTGATATGCTAGTGGTTAGCATACATTGATTTAACCTGTTTTAAAACAGAATTCAACTCCATCACAGAAAATCTCACAATTACTCTTTTCTCACAAGTAATGAAAACTCTAAATGTGGAAATACTGATGAGTAGGTTTTCCAAACAGGGAGTGTGGGCTAATGGCTGACTTAAACTTAACTACAGCAAGTCCCATGTTCAAAACAACTCAAAGCATTGCTAGATGGCCTCCTTCAGCCAATAATACACAACAAAACAATACACTGACATCACCTGATGTGCTTTTGTACTTTTTTAAATCTATTTATGTCCAAAGATAACTGAATCCATTGACCCATTATTTACTAATAAGTGAACAAAATATTACCGTCAGGAAACTTGTAAACCTGCTTTTTCTACACAGGAAATTCACAAGAGGAATTGATAAAGGCATTGATGCAGAATCAGATCAATAAGCAGAATTGATAAGAGCAGTGGTATCAATAAAATCTTATCAACACCCATCCCCAGACTTATGTTTGTCTGAAGTGTCCATACTCATGAATAATAGTGGCTCCACAGTCTTATAGCTGGATGTGAGTCTGGCAACGCTGGGTAGGTTTGTCATTTTCTGTTGAGTTTTCATCCCAGGACAGCCTGTGATGGCCAACAAATGCTCCCTGCTTGACTGGCCAATAGCACATGGTGGTCTTGTGTTTGCAGCCTCCAAAGAAGCTTCTTTTTTCAATCACTCAAAATCATAGCCAATTGCTTTCCTGCGCAAACCGTGTCAGCTTTTGCCATATAATAATATATACATAAAGGGATGGGTGCCTTTCACATTTGAAGATATATAGTACCAATACGGTACCTGGGAAACAGTACCAGCACTCAACTACCAATTTTCAGTACTTTTCTGTGTGTTTATTGGTATTCAATATTCATTTGCTGAATAATAAACTTTCAAAAATATTGCAATTTAACATAGTTCCTTCTCTCTCTCTCCCTATATGTGTGTGTGTAAATATATATATAGGGCCAGAATTAGGCTGGAAATACCAGGTTAGGAAGCTGCAGGCTGTTGCTTTGTGAATTAGAGAACTTAAGAAATTGAAAAGTGTAAAACGAATTAAGTGAACACATAAGTACCATGTGTTGCAATGACCACTTGTCTAGATTAAAATCTAATGTGCAAACAATGGGCGGCACATGATCAGCGCCTCTGTAAAGTGTCAAGCGTTGGTCAGCCTACTGGTAGAACAGCGTGAACACAAAGACACGTCCTCTTCAGCACTCAGGGTACGTGGTACTCTAACAAACACTTGGTTCTCTACAAATCCCATTCCTTTGTCCTTCCCCTCTCTCCCTTGTTCTCTGGGAATCAATAAAGGGAGGCTGTACAGTACACACACTCATACAAATGTGTACTAGCTTGTCCTCACATTCAACACAGCGTGTCCTCGTGAGAGAGAGATCCCACCAACGCAAAAGTCAGGCACAGAAGCGGCTCGGATGTTTTCTAAATCAAACTGTAGGAAGCAGCTGCCTATGAGCTGACTGAAGCTCCCAAACAACAGCATCAGTAATATGAGTGATGCAAATAGTGAACAGAAGGTTGAGTGTTTTTTGTGAACGCACTCTGCGAGATGACAGTAATGACATGAAATGTGGAGACATAATGTTCTGAGCGGTCCACGTGCCTGCAATTCACAGGTCAAACTGTCACAACGGAAGAGTTTCAGTAAATTTCTGTTTCTGTGTTTTGATGATGAGGCTGTAGGTGGTACTACGAGTGAGAGCAGGTGGGTTTAAAACTAACATTGACGTCACATCTGAGCCCCAAAAATTAAAATGAAGAATGACAAAAATACAGCTTCAAAAGAAGAGTGTGTGTTGGGTTTGCAAGAGCAAGCTGCTGAATAATGAATGATGTGAGTCGTGTGAATGCTTTTTGATGAGTCAACAGGGAACAGAGAGAAGGCTACACACACACACACATTCGTCATTAATACAAACACTCAACGGGAAAGGCAAGTTTGTGTTGACTTAGTCTGGAATATGTTTGTGGACTTTTCTGGAGGAAGAGAGCATAAAACGCAAACATGAGAGGAGACACAAAGTAAATCTAGCCGTAATCACTCCACTGTCTAAAACTACTCTGTCAACTACTACTACTACAACTGTCTGAGCCTACTGTAAACCAAAGGAGACTGTGCTTAGTCACTGAGACTTGGGCCCAATTCCAATTCCTTTCTTAACCCTCAATCTTAACCCTCAAGCTCAACCCTAAATCTTTGTAGCCCTCAAAACCAAGTGTTAAGGTCTATCTTGTGACTTAGAAATGGGACACCCCTTAAATGCAAGTGAAATTGTTGTGGACTGTCTGTCAGTTATTCCTTCGGTTAGCGTGATCAAAAAAATATCTGTATAAATAACACAACCACGGACTTATTCAGCTGTCACAGCATACCATAGTTTATTGAAAGGTAAACACCAGCTTTAACTATCGTTACATAACTCTGCGGCTACAGGAGATGACATCAGCCCGGTCATCTTATACCATTATCGGCACAAGCATGTTATATAGGCTGTTATCTTGATAAACAACTACATTACCACTGAGAAAAATGACCATTTTGTAACGTTTACTAACTTTAACGAAAGCAACATGGCTTGTCTGCACTGGACGCTATTGACCAAAGATCGTAAAATAAAAATAAATGTTCTGCAACAACGAGGTAAATAATCCATAAAATGGGTCTAAACTAAGATAATACAATGGTTTTCGTAATATTTATATCTCCATTTACAAAGAAAATACTATATTTGTAGCTCGCCTTCTCTGCCGCTTTGGACGCCATGTTTATTTACCGACAATACGCAATGCATTCTGGATGTCCCTTAATCCCAAGGGTGGTCTCGGAAAATCTCAATATTGAGGGAGATACAGCCTCAGTCTTACCCCTCAACCTCAACTTTCTGAGAATCAGGACAGCACTTACACTTCGCGGGAGCGCGCATTTCAAGATTGAGGGTTAAGATTGAGGGTTAAGACAGGAATTGGAATTCACCCTTAGTTTAGACTTTCATGTAAGACTCCAGAAGCCCGCCTACCGAAGCTCTTCACTACAAAGAAAAACAGCAACAAAGGCTAAATATCAGCAGCTGCGACAATTCAAGACAAAGCACATCTGATTCATAATCACCTGCATGAACCATCAGTCCACTGGCTTTGACTTTGTGACTCAAATCCAGAAAAACTTTCTACAGATGGAGAACGAAAGATGTGAGTGAACTTTTGTTTTTCTAGATCACGTTATCTGGTGCTAAACTTTGGCAGCTTTCAGGCTGTCCAAGCTGGAGATGCAGAGCCTCCATCAGCGTACAATGCAGTCGGAGCACAGACATATTTCCGAATAAATATTCCTCGTGTATGAAGTTAGTGATCTTTTTCCATAAAAGTGTTCAATAACACAGCACTTCATGCAGTAAACTGAAGTTACAGATGAGCACTTACTGCCTGGTATTTGATTTCATTGTAAAACAACGAAAATACAATTTTAATAGACCACATAATTGATTACGCTGACTAATTGTGGCAGTCCATTGCTCCATTGAAGGAAAAAGCAGATCATGATAGCCCCCCCTCCACTGTGTCGCCTATCTCAGTGGGATCTCCTTGTCATGACAGTAACGTTGGACGTCATCGGGACCGTCAGGGTTGAATTTTTCTCAGAGAATCAAACTTTATTCCACCTTTCGATGTCCCATGTTTGCTGCTCTCTGTCAAAGTCCAAAGTTGTGAGAGGCCTTGCTTAAGCAGCTCAACCATCCGTCCACGTTAAAAGAGAGAAGGATTTTTAGTTTTTACCATCAGGAGGTCATGACAGTGTGAATACATGACAAAGAGTGACCTTAGTCCACATGTTTGTACAGATTTTCATTTGTATTTTAAAGACTGTGCTCTTTAACTTTTAATCAACTGCTGATCACACTTTCATTCATTTAACCTTCATTTTTGGATTATTCATTTTTTCTCACTCGCATCACTCCCATTTCTGTTTTTTTTGCACTTTGAAACTCTGCTTACAACCTTTGTAAGATTCAATAGTGCAAAATGTGGATTAGAGCAATTTTTCAACTGGTCTGAAGATATTGATCAGGAAGGTTTCCATCACACTGTTAATAACAGACAAATAAATATCAAAGGTACACGGAGAGCTTTGGTAAAAGGTTTGTCCAATCCAAATCTGTACATGCTTTAGGACTGAATGATATGGACAAAATTTCATATCTCAATATTACTGCCAGATATCCAGATATCGATACGATATGAATCTGGGTTAGGTGATAACTAACCATTTTTCAGAAAAATAAAAGCATGACATTATAACAGGATGCGGAAAGTACGGTTGATGGATTAGAGCTCACTGTCAGTTATCAACATTAACAGAAAATCACCAATAATCATGTGACTGTTTGAGCTTTACATGCAGGCTGAGCTGGGAAAATCTACATTATAGATATCGTCAATATTGGGATATTAATATCTTGAATTTTCATATCTCGATTTCGATACAATAACGATATATCTTTCAGCCCTAACACGCGCTATCCAGCAATACTAGTTACAGTATTTACTTAACCAGTTACCAATACTACAACTCTTGTCCTTCATAACCCTGACCAGACACAAACCACTGACACTGGTGATACCATCTGAATCCTCACAGCTATGTCCCTGAAAATGCTGAGAGAACATGGTGTAGCTCCACAAATCCTCTGGGAAAGAAGAGGCTCTGCAGATGCTGGTTATAAATTTGAACTCATGATATGGGTGGATGGTGCACCAGTTACTGCCGTGGTAAAAACACAAGCTCAGGACACAGCGTGTGACAAATGGCTCCTCTGCTCTGAAGTCAAAGCCCATCCGATTGCTCACAGCTGCTTCAGCTTAACACTTCAATCTAGTCAGATCTCTCCTTCGACTCAGAGGAGATAAGGGTTTATTTCCTGTTTCTAAAAATACCCCCCTGTGCAGTCAGAGTGGAAACAAAGATTTGGCCTTCACATCATGTTGAGCACTGTGGTTCTGGTACTTTACTTCCGCGAGTTGAACCCTTTCATTGTCCGTTTCAATCTTTTATCAACAATCTGCCTCCCAAGATGAGAAGTTTTTACAGATAGGCAGCAATATATAAACTTTCTCCATAGGTCATAAATGTTTATACGGGTTAAAATGTTCTGAGTTCAGCAGAGCACTTAAAAGATTATAATATTTTAAGCAAATGTTGAATAACAGTCTCCGACATCATGTCAGAGCAAAATCAGTCTGTCACAATCCACATAATGTTTGGATTCTCCTGTTCAATCTGTTCTGCACTGTGTCCCCAGAGCCAAGAACTCAACTCTACACTGTAACTGCTGTGACACCCAATAAAAGCAGAATCAAAAAGGTTAATACCCAACAGTCTCTGTGGGAAACACGTTGAGTCAGGATAAAAAATGGATAGTTTATATTTTCCTGATTAATTCTTGCTGAGAAGAAATACTGCAGTACATCATTAATGAATTTGGTGTATCCTGACGTGTGCAGTAAATTAAGATTGTCAAATATGAACACAACTGCTACTTCCTATGCTTTACTGTCTGACTTATTGTCAGTGTAGAACATGTATTTCTGTGCTGGACTGTAGTTGGACTGTACTGCACAGCAACTGAGCTTCCGCTGAAACTGCTTCAAGGGTTTTGGTCTCTGCCAGCTACTGGAGCAAACTGGTCTGCAGGGCCTGGAATAAATCAGTGAGGCTCCTGCTGTGTGCCTTTCTCTGCACATTGTAGATAACTCCGGAAAGGATTGTAGCTCTACAGCTGAAAGAAAATTCTATATAATATGAACCTTTTTTAGAAAGATTTTTACACAATTGTACATTTACACAATTCAGCAAAAGACATCTATCTATAAATACCATTGAAATTTCAAATTACGTTGAAAGAGCCAGACCTGTGGTGGGTACATGTGGGCAGCAATTAAGCAAAAAGAAAAAATAATTTTTGATAATCATTTTCTGAGTTTTAACCTAGAATGAAATCTCCCTATCTTATCCTTTAATTGGCTTCAAAAACTGTAAAACATCCATCTCCAGTGAGAATACACAAAGTAACTCTATGTACCAGTTATACCTAAGAACTGAGCAAAAAGGGTGCAGGCTTGACCTGGTGGTGAAGTGACAGAGGGTACAGGCTTGCATCCAG
The DNA here is from genome assembly GCA_008086565.1 of Thalassoma bifasciatum. Taxonomy (NCBI): domain Eukaryota; kingdom Metazoa; phylum Chordata; class Actinopteri; order Labriformes; family Labridae; genus Thalassoma; species Thalassoma bifasciatum. The sequence goes on from RPOG01000430.1 coordinate 343,290, forward strand.
CCACAGGGCCGTTTCCTCCATGTCTCTCCTAGGTTGCTGCTCTGTCTGTCCAATCCTATCCAAATAAACCTTCAATGCCCAAAATATTACTTCAGAAAAAAAAAAAAACCAAGCAAAAAAATGAGTGGCTTTTTTCCTATCTCATGGAGGCAACCGTATGATTTAAAAGTTTTCCACTTGTCTCAGGTGGTTTATTTTAGGTGATAAAAGACAAATGAAACAATGATACAGCGAGGAGCGGCTTTCCTCTTTCCATGGTTCTCAACAAGCTTTGTTTCCTTTTCGCTTGACAGCCCATATTTTGGTTTCCTGCTCTAGCACATTCTGAAATGTGGATAAGGCCAGAAGTGAGATGTCCTCAAATAATAATAGTAAAAACATTCAAAGCAAATCTGATCCAGTGTTGTAAAACTTTTAAGAAAGATTTGGGTCAAATTTATACAACACCATGCAAACTTTGAACGATTGAATTGACATTTCATTGTTGAAGACATCTCAGTTAACTGGGATAACAGCAACATGTGCAAAGAGGTAGTTAAATTTGCTACTGATCAGCTAAACTGAGGAACTGTGATTGTGAAGACTTTCTGAGTGATCTTAAAAAAAAGTCTTATTTTGAGATATATGCCTGATCAACCTACAACTATAAATGAGATTTCCAGTGCACTGCAAAAACAGAAATCTAAGCAAGTCATTCTGTCTTATTTGTAGTAAAAATTGTCTTATTGTTCTTAATTTGAGCCACATTCACCAGACCAGGTCATAAAAATGTCTTATTTCAAGTTTTTTAAGACAAAAATGAGGTGTAAATTGCTTGTAACAAGTCAAAAAAAATCTGCCAATGGGATAAGACAAATTTGCCCGGGAAGTTTCTTGAAATTAGAAAGATGTCTTAAAACAAGAATCTTTTATCTTATCCCATTGGCAGATTTTTTTTTACTTGTTACAAGCAATTGATGCCTCATTTTTGTCTTTAAAAAACTTTAAATGAGACATTTCTATGACCTTGTCTAGTAAATGTGGCTCAAATCAAGAATAGTAAGACAAATTTTACTAAAAATAAGACAATGACTTGCTTAGATTTCAGTTTTTGCAGTGTGCCAAAAAAGGTTATTTCTAAATGCTTTTCTTAGCATCCCTATCAGGTCAAGCAGGACGGTATTGATTTATAGCAGGCCCAAGTCGCTATGACAACACCACACTGACTGACAAAGTTTCGCAATGAGAAGAGAGAGCCGTGTTTTTCTCTGCTAAAAACGATTCCTGAGGTTTATTTTGCTATAACAGTGGAAACAGAAGCTAGTCTGTCTGACAGAAGAGGAACAGAAGAGCAGAAGAAAGCTAAATAGAAGGGTCATAGAGCATGGGCTAAAGGCTAAAACACAGGCTAAGGGCTGAAACACGGGTTAAGAAGTTTGTGCTAAGGTTGATACAACCCACATGCAGCAGTTATACTGCAGTGATATGTTGAAAACTGAGAGTCTATCAATAAAATGAAAAGCTCGGTTACGTTTGCTGCACTTGATGAGGTTGGAGTCGGTAGATGAGCAAAGGTTGGACACAATCTGGATTCACTAATGTTACACATTTCAGACACGTCTTAGTAGCCCCACTTAACTACATCACAAACTGAGTTCACAAATCTGTTGTCACAGTAGCTCTCTGCAATTGTATTAAAATGAAGTTCTGCTCTCCATTCATTTTTCAAAACAGACTGAAACAAACACACGTCTTGGTACATCACAACACAGCGGTGTCTTAATCCCTAAGTTGATATGCCGGTCTCCAGCACCTCTATTTTGTTGGTTCTGAGCTCATAAGTTAGGGGACCCCTGGACAAGAGAGATCCAGGGTCAAACCATGGATCTTCTGAATAGTAAACAACATAATCTACCCTCTGTCCCATACCCCCCTCCATATCAAAAATGTTCTAGAGTGTTAAATTAAAATAAAATATGTCAAACGTGACAGAATACTGATACCATGGCCTTGCTGAAAGCTACAGTCACTGTAGTGTGGTAATAGGTCAATGCCTTCTGCTACAGGCAACAGTGGTGCCAGCCTAATGTGATTGACTGTTTGCCAGAATTTATAAACTAAGTGGGAGGAAGAAATCCCTACACACGGACATGGTGTGTGGGGAAGAGAAGGAAACGTTCAGTTTAAAAAGGGAGATGGAAAACAGAAGAAGAAGCAAGTAACTTGATTAATTTTGCAGCAGAGTACAGTACAGTCTTCTTGATTTATTTCCAAGAGTTTCCTTCATTAGCAGAGCAAGTAGAGAAGTTTGGTGGTGCTGTGTATCAATGCTGTGTGTGTATAACTCACTCCTTGCAGGCGCTGGAGACGTGGGCCGGTACAGTGTATTTACAGTCCATGATCATGGTGAGAGTCTCGCTGTCGTTAGCCTCCTGGAAGGGGGGTTGGCCACAAACCAACATGAACAGGATCACACCGAGACTCCAGATATCTGAGACAGAGGGAACAAAAGGGAAAGCACTTTTAATCCATGTGTACTTTCAGGCATCATTTTTAAATCACAGAAGAAATGATCAAACACTGTTCACGTGATTCAGAAACAGCAATGTTCTTGTAAGGTGGGCAGGTTTTTCAAGATGTGTTATGACTCTTTCTCACCATTTTTTCCCAACCACTTGTTTGACAGTGCCCTGCTTCAACAACAGACCCTGATATTAAGAAACACTGCTGGCTTAACACTCCCCTCTTTAGCCTATAGACGTTACCATCTGTTCCAACATAAACCCTGAGGCAGTGATCAATACTACAGAGTACTTCAAGTCCACTGACAGTTAATCACTGTGTAGATGCCATTACTAATCGACATCAGTTCATATCATGCCTGAGCGGGAAAGACATCTCATTTCACAAATGTGATTTCCTCCCAGGCTTCCTTCCTGGTATGTGTTTTCCTTTCATCTAAAGACAGGATTACAAAGATGGAAAAGATGTGTGAATAAAAGCCACAGCTGAGGGGAGCAGGATGTCCTCAGAGAGTTGGTTTACTAACAGAGGAGTAAAGGGAAAAGTCCTGCAGTACAAAAAGTTCCTTCTTTACCTTTATACATCCCTTCTTTCAACAAAGCATCATTCTTCCTGTGGTCTTTAAGACAGGGGTGAATGGAGTGTCTTCATACAGAGTTGACAGTCCAGTTGAAAAGCTGAATTTCAACTGTGATCAGTTAGGAAGGGCTTCCTAAACGTCAATCCGAGTCACAGCCGGTATCGTTGATGCCATAGATTGTATAAAGAATGGACAGTGTGGCTCCGCCCTTTACCGTTGTATGGTTTTGAATCCAAATGAACTCCATTATTAGAGTTGCCATTGTGTAGCCAGAGTCTGTACAGAAGAGAATTTGGGTGGAACTGGGTAACAAAAAAGCAATAAACTTTTTCTTTTTTTTCCAAAGGTCTAATCGCTCTTTGGCTCTCTTTCCCAAAGTTTCTTATATCCCTGATAAAAACTACACATGGATAACAGCATAAAACTAAATTTTTCACCCAGTTTTTAACATCTAATAACTACTGAAAACCCAACTTGAACACAATGCAGCAGAATAACGTCTTCATACCACCACAGTGTAAGGATTTGAAAAACATTTCTACAAGCTGTAATTATTTTTTTAGTTTTACCACCACTAATCTGGAATGCATAGGGAGGCAGAGATTTTGACCTAAACTGCAGCCAGTCACCAGGGGGAGCAGTTTTCAGTTAGAGCCGACTATCATGGCATCCACTGATTATACCGCCTATGGTTGACACATGAGCACATGAGGTTTCATGACGTAAACACAGTGACAGATCAAATTGCAACAGTCACACCTGTCAGCAGCTTGGACATTAGGTGTTTGTCGGCAGGGGGGAGGAATATTGACCTACTGCAGGAAAAAGCACAAATCCCGGTTCAATTGTTGTGTCCAGTTATGAGAATATAGTGAGTCCTTTAACTGTAACACTTGGAACCTACAAAGGACTCAAAAATGGGATCATTCAGACAGCTGTCGTCCTTTTGTCCCGGAGAACACAGACTCACTAGGACACAAAGAGCCTTTACTGTTGAACCTTGTCCTAATGTTGTTCTCAAATCTATCTACAACCCCAACGCCAGTGGAGTTGGTCTGACGAGCCCACATTTCAAACTGTTTTTGGAAATCATGGACGTGGTGTCCTCTGAGTCAAGGAGGAAAAGGACAATCCGGATTGTTCTCAGTGCAAAGTTCAAAAGCAGCATCTGTTATGGGACGGTGGTGTCTTAGTGCCCGTGGAATCATGGGTAATTTCCACATCTGTGAAGGCACCATTACTGCTGAAAGGTACATACAGGTTTTTGGGCAACACATGCTGCCATCCGAGGAATGTCTTTTTCAGGGATGTCCCTGATTATTTCAGCAAGAAGATGTGAAATCAAGCCACATTCTGCACCTGTTACAACAGTGTGGTTTCGTAGTAAAAGAGTGCAGCTACGAGACTGGCCTGCCTATAGTCCAGACCTGTCCCCCCAAAAATGTGTAACACTTTATGAAGCACAAAATACGGTATAGAGACCTCAGACTGTTGAGCAACTTAAGTTGTAAATCAACCAAGAATGTGAAAGAATTCTAGCTCCAAGCTTCAACAATCAGGGTCCTCAGTTCCTAAACATTTGAGTGTTGATCAAAGGACAGGTGATGTAACACAGCGGGAAACATGAACCTGTCCCTGCTTTTTAGGAACGTGCTGCAGGCATTAAATTCAAAATGAGTCAATATTTGCAAAAAATCAACAAAGTTTAGCAAATGAGGTTAAAACCCAGTCATGTACGCACACAAAAAAAACCACCATCAAATACTGTGACACTAATCTAATTTGAAAAATACTGTGATATACATTTTTTGTCCTACCGCCCAGCCCTAACCTGAAGCTATTATTGATGTTAAAGGGGGAAATCAAGGTAAAACCTGGGTGTGTAATCTTTTGAACAGGGTCCTTTTTGAAGTTTCTGTTGTCATTATGAAAAGAGTAAACTAATTTTTTTTAGCAAATGTCATCACCCAACAACTAACCATGAGTGACAGAAAGGTATTTGTGTAATCATTCATATTTTCTGAAAAAAGGCCAAAAAATCAGAAATTCTGCTGGGGGGTGTAAACTTTTGAGCACAGCCGTACACTGTTTTCCTAAGACAGTAGCCTCCTGAACCCCTGTGCTTACCTCCAGCGAGAGATCTTTGCGGTTATCGTGGCTTCTGAAAATTATTACGAAACCTACCATGTCTATTTAGCCAGCAGCACTGGCTCCAGCATGCAAGGTTCACATATCAATATCTCTATCGGCCATTACTCTAGGATGCCATACTGATATCGTATCCAAAGTGAAAAAGTTGTATCAGGACAACCCTAGTAATTGTGGTGAAATTGTTTCTAAGGTTGCAGCATTTAAAGCCTGAAACTGTGAATACACAGAGCACTATCCATCTCTTAAATACACTAACAGCCAAGTATATAAATTTGAGTAGATCCTCTAATCTCATACCCACTCATTTAAAGAATATATGCCAGAACGTACTGATACAATCACATTCAAAGGTTTGTGCATTTATCTGAAGATTTCTGTCAACAGTGGAGTGGATCAGTTCAGAAGCAGCCAACCAACTCTGGCTGGAAGGAAAAGACATCGCTGCAGCTCCAGTCAAATATTGGCAGCCCTGAAGTAATTACCATGATGAGGATTTTTAAGTAACTTTCTAATTAAGCTCTGAAGCTCAGATGCCCTCAATACTTAACGGGTTGGCAGAACAGAGCACTGATGATGCACAAGAAGAGGAAACGCTGGATAGTAAAAAACTCAACTAGGAAAACTTTTCAAGACTTTCACGTGATTAAAAAATGCTTTGAGCCAAAGTCAGATCCTCAAGTTCACTATCAGGGTGGCCCCACGCTGGTCATCTGAACTGTGCCCTGATACTTAACTTCAAGCATGATAACTGGCACTGAACTGGTAGAAATAGAGCAACAGATAACATGGCTTTGGCTTATTACCTTTTTGTTTATGTTAAATTGCTTTGTTCGGACACATCCCTCTAACAAACCCACCATTGTTTAAAATGATTTTTTAAAAAGAGCAGTAGCAGTGAAAAGCACACCTCTCTGAAGTGACGAAGAGCAGTTACATTGGCCAATCGAACTGGACTTTAGGACGGTGCTTAGGCACGGTACATATGGCAAGTGTGAGGGCATCCTCAAAAGAAGACGAGCCGTTTCCCAGAATAAGCATTCAGAAAAGATGACCCTGTATCCTGGCTGTAAACAATAATACAATGATTGACTATGAGGTTGACATATATATATTTGCGTATTAGGGTGGTGTCTTCATAGACTGTATAAAACATGGACGTAGTCTCTGTGATGTCACCCGTCTGTTACTGCAGCTCAGTTTTGAGGCTAAACGGCGGGCGCGGCCATGTTGGAAATGGGACGAGTGACGAGTGCCCAAACTCACAGCTATTGGGCGCCCGTCAGTCACATGATCTGAGCTGTGGCTCTGATTGGGCAAGCTCTTGATCCTAACGGCCGAGTTAGAAAAAAATTCACCCCTCTCACAGTGCGAAGCGAAATTAGCGATCCAGACAGGAGACAGAGTTTGTACCAGGCTTTAAATACGCTTATTTCAGCTCTGAAAACGGCCTTTTTTCCCGTCCACTTGTACAGGACTTCCGGTGCTTCTGGAGCCAGCCTCAAGTGGTCACTGGAGGAACAGCAGCTTTTTAGCACTTCCGCGTTGTCTCATTTTTTCAGACCGGAGGTTGCCACTTGGGTGTCTCAGATGCTCAGCAGGGTCTCAATGAGCTGTCTTGGAGGGGGAGCAATATAATATACTATAGCAACAAAGGTTGATATTGAGCTATAGTGAAATATAATACGGTGAAACTAATTGGTTCATAGCAGGATGTAGTGGTTCTTAATGCCGACTGCCACCCACAGAGAAACAGAGCACATACGAGGGGAAGCATCAGGAGGAGAAGAAAAGAAGACTCAGTTGTCAGCTTGCCAGCTTCATTTTACTGAGGTATGTTTCTTCTACTACAGAGCAAATCATGTTAGGAGAGATGAAAGAGGGAAACAAGGTGCTTCACTCAAACCCCCAAAAGTTTGCTCACTTGTTTGGGTGTTTTAGGATACAGTGACAGAAGTGAGACAGTCCAGTAGCTTACAGTGAACAAATACCAGGCAAATGAAAGAAATAATGCTTCAACATTAGACTTGTGTTTGTGTTGTTAAAGCTGAAAGATGGGTTCACACTGACAGCCTGAAGCTGCAAGAATGATTTCTACTATTGACCACTTCAACACATGGCTCAGCTCTGCTCCTGCCACCAGGATCAAGGTCCCTGCTACATCATGCAGAGCAGCAGACCACTGCCCCTGAGGCAGCTTTTAAACCAACTACATTTTCCTTACCTTCACTCAGCAGAAGTGAAAATAATAAAGCAACATATAGTAAGAAGCTGAGGCAAGCTGTGGTCTTCAGGTTTAGCCTGCCTTATGAAAACAGTCTCTACATGAAAAGCACAAGTTTGGAGCAGTTTAGAGGATCACTGTATTTATTCTGTCTGATGTTCTCAGTGAAGACGAGCAGGTTACAAGATGTATACGACATGAAATACAGTTAAAACAAATTAGATGACAAAAGTGATAGTGAGCCAGCACTTTAGCTTTAAAGAGGTTTGACTGGACCACAAAAGCATCTGAACATTGTCTGAAATGTTTGAAGTGTCTCTACCAGTGTTCACAAAAGAACACCATTTTGACCGTTTCAACCCTCACTACAAGTGCACGGCCACCATGTTTACAGGATGCATAATCCATGAGATATTATCATCGCATCTGCTCCCCCTGATAATCGTTTTAATCAGTGGCAGTGTTGGAGGGCTGTGTAAGTCCAAAACAACTCAACAGGGGTCAAAAAGTGAGTAAAGATGTGACAATGCTCTCCATGTTCTCTAATCAGCTGACTCTGATGAGACTAGTCTTGTTAACAGACGCTACATAGTGACGTCTGCGAACGTGTGTGTGCTGACAACCGTGCTGTAGTCTGCTTCATGTAGGAATAGTGTGACTGCTGGACAAACTGACCGGCGGGAGAGCGGCGCTGGAGGGGGTGAATCGTACTTGAGTACAGCACGGTTTGACTGGCTAATGTGACCGCACCCTTAGAAACTCTCCCTTTGTAATCTTTTGGTGAAATCACATCATTACACCCATTTTTGGTAGAAACAAAACAGTGTATTTATGATCAATAACACTCATAACTAGAAATTAATAACTAAAAAAAAACACCAAAAACAAAATTTCCTGTACAAAGACCAAATTTAGTTTTTATACTTACTAGGTCTTACTTATCCCAAATAACAAGGAGAAATTTAAAAAAAAGCATCCTAGAAAAAAAGCTCTGGTTTCAGAAAGTTAAACAATCCTTCAGTGTAGGTGGCCTGGACAGTTTTCAGATCTCCTCCCTTGACCATCCTTAATAAACTGGAATGTTTTCAAGGTGCTTGAGTAAAAAGATTGGGGATTTACTTAAAGAAATAACAGCGTTGTTTAAATGAGGCATCAAAATAAAGAGTTAAAATCTTTCTGGCACATATATAGGGTTATGCCTCAGGAATTTACCATGTTTAATCATGAAAAGAAACATAAGAAGCAAGCGGTTAGACTATGGCCTTTGGCAAATTGATCTTCACCTTCAGGAAGGAGAGCAGCAAAAAGCAGCTGCTACACTTTTTAATTTGCTGACATTAAACTTGATCAGCCAACTGATTATCAGACTGCTAGACTGGGAGAAAAACATATATTTCTAATGTTACGTTCATTTCAGTGCAAAGCCTGGGAGTTAGTTTAACAGCTTCTGTTATGGGTGTGTGAAAAAATGTGTGAAAGAGTGAGAGATGACATGTAGTGATGGGCTTTTGCTGTTAACCACAAGGAGCTTTAAATTCAGATCTGTACACCACTCATCAGTCCCACACTTCAGTTTCAACAGCTGTGGCAGCAGCAGCAGTGGTATGGTGGTGTTCTAGTAGTAGTTATGAACTTTATTTTCTGGTCCCTCACAGAGTATGAACACACCCATAGCTCAAAAACAGTGTATTCCCACACAGACTGAAGCAGCCCGGCCAAAAATAGCACACAAGTGTAAACAGGAAAAAAAAGCAACATAAAATGCCACACAGCTGCCATTTGGTGGATCGAACAGATGTGCAACTGAACACCAGATCAAAATAGAGGCATGAGAACTACAGTGAATCAGGGGAGGGGAAACCTCCATCAGCAGCCAGGCTGAAGTGAAGCAAAGTGGCTCTGTAATATAGATAAATATTCATCGTCAATAAATTTCAGAGCTGGGCGGCCTTGTCACAGCTGTGAGGCTCTGCTTCATGAGCGACAGGAAAGAGAAGTTCTGCCATCAGAAATCAAACATTTCATCTGTTGACTGTTTTTACATAAGATTTCAGGTTTAATTTCAGTTCTTAGGTGTTTTCAAGTGTCACCTCATAACGCAAAGATAAAACCTGGGAAATATGACTCCCTCAACCAGCATCAGACAGTCCGCTTCGAGCTATGTTCATTCTTCATTTGCACGTTATGTGACCAACAATGCTGACACAGATCAATGACTGTATATAGAATGGACAGCGTGCTTCCGCCTGTCACCGTTTTACGTTTTTGAAGCCCAAAAAACCCGTTTCTCTAGCCGCCATTGTGCAGCCAGAGTCTGCGCAGTAGAGAATTTCCGGTGGAGCCAAGTAAAAAAGAGAAATATAAAAGTTTATTTCTTCTTCTTCAGAAGGTTTAGTCTCCTTTTGGCTCTTTCCCGAAGTTTCTTATATCCCCGATAAAAACTACTCACGAACGGCAGCTGCCAACTATCGCAAAACGAAACTTATATCGAGGTTTTTAACGTCCAATAACTAATGAGAAACTAACTTCTCAGAAAAAAAACACCTGAACACCATGCAGCCAGATGACATCGTCATACCACCTTAGCGTAAGGATGAGAGAAACGTTTCTACCAGGTATCGTAATTTTTTTACGTTTTCCCGGCTCATATCTGGAATACATGGGGATGTATGACCTATACTGCAGCCAGACACCAGGGGGTGGGGCATCTGCTGGAGGCTTCAGTTTGAGCCGAACGTCGTTACATCCACTCATTATACAGTCTATGACACAGACACAGCTTGGTCACAATAACTGACAACTATTCAACTGACTGTCACCGACATGTACACACTTGTCAACAAGAAGAGCTCTCACACATTCTTTAGGCCCAAAGACCCTCACACTCCAATCTTCCCCTGACATCAACAGTGGAGAGAGTTCTGTTGGTGACAGCTGTAGATGTGCTTAAGATCTGGTTGTCACATTCAGACCTGCTGCAGCTCCACCTGTGCATCACATGTGAGAGACAGCTACCCCACTTTATGGAGCTCGCATTTCTCACATGTGTATTATCAAATACACCGAAGCTAATGTCAAAATGAGGAGGACTGCGCCAGAAGAATGAAATTGCAATATTTTTAAAGTTTCGTGCTTCACTGTTCAGCTGAATTCTCCCTGAAGTGATGATAAAAGACTCTCACCATATCTCCTCTGTCTCTCTCTTCCTGAGTTTACAAAGAGTTTTGATCATGTTGATATCTGATAATTACTGATATTGATCTATAATATTTCCTGACAGTAATTCTTCTCGAATCATTATTAATAACACGCTCCTGCACAGAGATTCCATCATTTAAGTAAAAAGAAGAGAGTGATAGAAATTGAGAAAAAGAATGAGATGGTGAGAGAAGCTAAGTAGAGACAAAAATGTTAAGGACCCTTTTGTAGTTGCTACTCTTATTAACAGAGACAACAGTGGGCAAAGTGGGAGCAAGTCTGCACCATAGACTGTATAATGAGTGGACGTCACGATGTTCAGCTCAAACTGAAGCCTCCAGCAGATGCCCCGCCCCCTGGTGTCTGGCTGCAGTATAGGTCATAAGCCCCGCCCCCTGGTGTCTGGCTGCAGTATAGGTCATAAGCCCCGCCCCCTGGTGTCTGGCTGCAGTACAGGTCATAAGCCCCGCCTCCCCATGTATTCCAGATATGAGCCGGGAAAACTTTAAAAAATTACGATACCTCATAGAAACGTTTCTCTCATCTTTACGCTAAGGTGGTATGATGATGTCATTTGGCTGCATGGTGTTCAGGTGTTTTTTTTCTGAGAAGTTAGTTTCTCATTAGTTATTGGACGTTAAAAACGCGATATAAGTTTCGCTTTGAGATAGTTGACAGCTGCCGTTCGTGAGTACTTTTTATCAGGGATATAAGAAACTTTGGGAAAGAGCCAAAAGGAGACTAAACCTTCTGAAGAAGAAGAAATAAATATATTTATTTCTCTTTTTTACTTGGCTCCACCGGAAATTCTCTACTGCGCAAACTCTGGCTGCACAATGGCGGCTAGAGAAACGGGGTTTTTTGGCTTCAAAAACGTAGAACACTGACAGGCGGAAGCACGCTGTCCATTCTATATACAGTCAATGGTCTGCACAGATACTGAGAAATGATAGTGCTCAGCTTCTTTCTCAAGCTGATGCCACCAAAACAAGTAACCCTGTGGAGTTGGACTTGTAGAGAACATAAAGTCAAAAAAATTATGACTGCAGACGCCAATAATTTCCCGTGCTCCCTCTATAGAATCAGGCCTGTTGAATAGCAAAAAAAAAAAAAGTAATGCAGCTGCAACAGCATGGCAAGACTTTCCAAAATGAGTCTCGGAATGAACACAAACCCCAAAACTGATGGAGGCTGAAAGCTGTGAAAGAAACAGAGGGCAGCATGACGCCAGACAGTGTAAGTGAGGGCACACATCAAACACACAGTTTGGGTTTTAAATTGATTTTCTTCTTTTGTCTGATTGTTGGAAAGACAGACTCTCTTCTAGTGGAGCTTCAATGGCTTTGCTGGTGACTGTTCTCTATCTGGAGAGCACTTTTCTTTTCTTCTGCTGGTTCGTCTGAAGCTTCAATTCGGCTTTCAAAGGGAATTTGGAGCACTTAGTCTGCACTTGAAAATACCAAGGATGTCTGGTGTTTTTGTGCCTCTGTAACCTTTGATGTTTCAGCAATCCAGAGGCCACCAAATGTTTGGCTGTTTTTCTTCTCTGATTCAAAGACTTGCAAATTGGAGTTGTGCTACTGATGGTACATTAACTACTCCGACATGTTTATGATCTATTGGAAATGTGCTTTAAGGCTTAAAAAAGTTTTTGACTGGGGTCGTTGGAAGGGTTTCAATCATAAATCTTTCCTGAGCGTCATACAAGAGTGAAAACTCAGGGTTCTAATCTTTGCTGGAAATGCAAAGTCTTCATTTGAAAATTCTAGATTTGTAACAGCATCAACAACAAGTGACAGAAAGCCAGTTCACGTAAAAAAAATAAAAAATAAAATAAAAGACAAAGTGTAGAGCTGTAGATGGTTAGAGGAAGAATAAAACACTGTAATTTCAAAATACACCTCTTTTACATTTTTACATCTTAAGTTGTTTTCTAACTGCTAATTAAAATCGGAAGAAGAAGAAAACACTGATGCCAGGTTCTGCTAAAACTGATGTGGATCTTTGAAATTCGAAACAAGGAAAAAATACAGACTGTGGGTTGTAGGGCTGAACGGTTTTAGAAAAAGATCTAATTGCGATTTTTCTGACAGATAGAGCGATTGCAATACGATGCATGATTATCTTTGAATCAAACTTTTGTGAAATCAATTTAACATTGTATGAAAAAAGTCCAAACTTTCTCATTTAAGGTCAAAATTTGAAGATGACAAAAAGTGTAAGACTAAACATCTACGTTTTGAAACAAAGGTAAAAAGTTGAAATTTTGATATAAAAAGTCAAAACTCTAAGATTAAAGTCAAAATTATACAAAATAAATACAAAATTATTAAATAAAAGCCAAAAAATATAAAATTCAAGGAAGATTTTTAGATAAAAAGTTGAATTTTGACTGTTATCAAATCCCAGAGTGTAACACCTATTCTTGTTATTTCGAAACCGGACTTTTTAAATTGTAATTTTAGTTATTAAAACTGAAGAAGAAAAAGAGCTATCCTTGACTCTTAACTTTTAAAAATAATGCAGTGCAAAATATTCTTTATTGTGTCAAGTTACATAAAGTAAAATACAAAACAATTAAAAACAAAATTCAACAGTCACAGGAAAAAAAGGATATTTCCCAACAGTCTTACACTACACCTGTGTGTGAAACAGCTGACACAACAGATCCTGGGTCAGCCAAGAGCAGGAAAAAATTGCATCTTTAGCGATCACATGATCACAATAGTTGAAATTGCGATTTCGATGGGAAAACGATAAATCGTTCAGCCCTAGTGGGTTGTCAAAAGGTTTTTTTGGAATTCAAAACTGAGGTCAAGTGTAAGTTTTGCTAGCTTAACAAAGTACAAAAAGAGCAAGACACCAAGCAGACGGAGCAGTGGCTATTAAATGAATGGCCTCATACAGAGGTGGGCAACATATGGAATATACTTGATGTATCATAGTTTGTTGCACATGAGATTTTTTAAATGACTATAATGCGACCATCAAGCATAAACTGTCAGGTAAATGTTTAAAGACGTCAGTATGTCTTTTTTTTCTTGTCGTTTTGCTTCTTTCACTCTCTGCTGGTGCTCTTCTCACAGCAAGTCCCCTGCCGTTTCTTCTTCTTCTTTTTCTTTTTTTGTTGGATTATTTTCATTTTTATTTCATTCCCCAGGTTCTTGTTGTGTTTCTTGTCAGGCTGTTTGCCAGAGGTAGTATCTTAACCTGATTAGAACACTTGTCTTAAATGCTGGAGGAGACTGTATGTGGAACATCTTTAAGAGAAACTAAAGGATGATCATCCCTGAGAGAGCAGGAACTGAACAGTCGTAAACTGCAGATACAGATTTTACCTGACCAAGAAACACAAACTACGCATCACCTCAGATTGACTGACTGAAGTCTCAAGTGTGCAAAAAGTCACAGCCTCAGCCCATCTTTGTGAAGGATGGGAGATGTGGGTTTTTTTTCCAGCATATTCACAAATGTTAATTGTATCACTGGGGCATATTTCTACTTCTCATCCTGCCAGCAAGAGAAAGAGCAACAGATGCTGAAAGGAGCCCTGGCACCCAGGAGCAGCCTGCTCGCACTGATGCAGACAGCACGTCAGCAAGTCACTGATTAGGGAAGGATGCGTTCAGCACTGTATTATATAATGTGTGTGTGTGTGTATATATAGAAGTGTTTGAGTGATTGAGACAATGGAGGAGAGAGTGAGTGAGACTGAGTGAGTAGGACAGAGTGAGGAAGGAGAGAAGTATGCTAGTTTTCCATGATCAGCACTGAGAGCATTGACTTGCTGAATATGGATGTGAGCCAGACCCTCTGCATAAAGAGCAGCTCTCTCCCAGGCATCTCTGGCCTCATGTTGTCTTCTATTAGCATGATAGCTGCCGGCTGCTAATCTCCCCTAAATAGAAAAGAGCTGAAAATCCTTTATTTGTGTTACTGAAACCGTTTCTTTGTGTGGTTATCATTTATCACTTGACAATTTCATCATTTCCTGAGTTCACAGCGTTTACCATAGGCACTCCATGAATTAGCATGAGAAAGATTCATACACCTGACATGAGAAATAAGACCCTGATTAGGCTTATTTCAGGCTATCTTCAGCACATATTGAAGTTAAAACGTTGTACTGGTTTTTATAATACTTGAGAATCTTCATAAAAAACAGTCTGTCCTATCACAATGATAGATACTATATTATCAATACTACAATAAAATTAGAAAGGGTTTTTAAATCACACCTATCTTGACTAACCAGGCTTTTCTAGTGTTTATAGTGTACGTTTAAGGTGGCAAATATGATCAAAAAGCAGCAAAAATGGAAGAAATGGGCGAAAATTCGAAGAAAATTTGAGAAACAGACAGAAGCAATATGTGTTCCAAAAGTTGAAAAAAAATATGTATAAAAAGCAGCTAAAATAGGTAGCTAATAATAGCTAAAAATAAATGGTATGGGGTGCAAAAAAATGAACATACTTTTCAGAAGCCTGACATTTATGTTTCAAAACTACTTTTTTATTGATTTTATGTATTGTTCTAGTTTTCTGAGACATTGAATTCAGGGTTTTCATTATCTGTAATCCATACTTATCAACATTTCAAGAAATAAAGGCTTGAAATAATTCACTCCATGTACAATAAAACCACATAATATCTGTTTCACTTTCTGAAATGAGTGAACAAAATATTCAGTTTTTTTGAAGATATTGTAATTTCTTGTGAAATACCCATTTTTGCAAAGAGAGTTTCTTTGGATTTTGTTGTTGTTGTTTTTGTTGTTATTGTTTTTGCAATAACCCTTCTTTTCTCATGTATGCGAGTTTCTTATTCATACAAGAATGAAAAAGATAAACCCATTCAATAAAGCAATTGATATCAAATTTGTCATAAGAATGAAAATAGCTCTTATTTTTCAATGGTATTTATTCCCAGTTATATTTATCCAATATGATATTTTTATAAGGAGTGATTTATTGCTTATGTTTATGAACAACACAAAAAATAGGAAACTAACAAAAATTGCACAATGAATAAAAACTGCAATATAGGGGAAAATAATAAGAGTATTTTTGCAAATCCTTCTGCTCTGTTATACCATAGTGTCATCTGCATACGTACTTTGATGTCAGGGCAAACTGACAGCAGATCATTACATGCAGATGTTGCAGCTACATGTTCCAGACCTTTGCTTTAATACATTTTGTTCTGGCTCAGTCATTTTGAAAATAATTTGAGTAACTCACAAACACTGTGTACTCCTATTGCGGTTTATTGTGCTTTTCATGCTAAATGTTGGTGCTTAATTAAATCACAGTGTATCAGTGCGAGGTGGGTTTAGTAAAGGACTGGATTGTTTCAAAATAAAAACACAGACTGGTGCTAAACCAGGTCAGAGAGCTTGACCTAGGAGTGACCTGCACATACACCCTCTCACAACTTCTTCTTCTCTGTACGATACCTCGGGGGTTAGAGCTCCTGACTTCGCGTTTCTCTTCTATCGTTTATCTTAAACCCGNGGCAAACTGACAGCAGATCATTACATGCAGATGTTGCAGCTACATGTTCCAGACCTTTGCTTTAATACATTTTGTTCTGGCTCAGTCATTTTGAAAATAATTTGAGTAACTCACAAACACTGTGTACTCCTATTGCGGTTTATTGTGCTTTTCATGCTAAATGTTGGTGCTTAATTAAATCACAGTGTATCAGTGCGAGGTGGGTTTAGTAAAGGACTGGATTGTTTCAAAATAAAAACACAGACTGGTGCTAAACCAGGTCAGAGAGCTTGACCTAGGAGTGACCTGCACATACACCCTCTCACAACTTCTTCTTCTCTGTATGATACCTCGGGGGTTAGAGCTCCTGACTTTGCGTTTCTCTTCTATCGTTTATCTTAAACCCGTTTGTCAAGTTTGGCTCTCTCCAGTGAGAGGTTTGTGCCTGATATTTAGATGTCAGAAATGGAGGGGAGGAGAGAGCAGAGGCAGACACCCCTGAGGGACTACAGGCGTACTACCTCGCACCTGACTGACTTGCAGCAGCATGTGTTGCTATGGTAACGCTCCCTGTCTTAACTGTGAGACTGAAAACGTGCTTCTGTCAGGCCCTCTGGCAAATCTGTCCACACATACACATTGGTACACAACAGGGCAGCCATGCACATCAATATACTGTATATTTTAGCATGAGAATACAGGCTGCTGGTCAGGTATCTGGGGCCACAGTCTAATCTTCACAATTTAAGTGCTGATAGAGTTAAAAACTAACATCACATGACTAAGTTACTAAAACTGTGCTCACCTAAATGCATTTATTCATTGCAGCTCAGTCATTCGATATCCCAATCTCTGTCTCAACAAACAATGCTGTGAGAGGAAACAGGAACTCAGCCTTTCCTATCCTCATTCTTCTCAACTCAGCCCTGTTCATGTTTAACTGTACAACTTTGGATTCCCTGTTCTGTGTCTCTGAAGTATCCCTCTGTCCACTTTTCCTCATCATTTCTTATTCACAAGCATTCCTCCTGGCATTCTGCACCAGCCCCCTCTTATCATTCACACCAGCTCTTTCTCATTTCTCCAGATTTCGTGTTGAAATCTCCTCAGTGGAGTAACAGAACTCTGCCTCACACCATCACTTCATTTCCTCACTTGCTGCCTTTTTAAATATTTGTTTTTGGGGTTTTTTTGGGAGACCACCATGTTTAATTCTTCTCATCCTCCTGTTCCCAAAATGTCCCTTACACTTAAACACATTCATTTGCTTTCTCCTCAACGTCCCCCTCCTCTTCCTCGTCCTCCTCTCTGTGTTACAGCGGCACCATGATGCTTTAATTAGCGACTGTGGGATTTGTCACTTGGCATCTTTTCCTCTGCTACTCTGCATTCAGGCATTTTGCTCTGATTAAGCAGGAAAGCAGCTTGAACTGACAGCAGCCTCAGTTCCAGTAACGTGGCTGAAGTGAGAGGCTGCATCATATTTGGACAGGACAACACATTATTGATCGCCAAAAGGAGATGTACTGTTCTATACATTGAGAGGCAGGGTACAGAATTTAAAAAAAAAAAAATCTTTTTGAATGAGTGACAAAGTTAGCTATTTTGAAAGTACTGCTCCATAAGTAGTTAAGAGGAAAAAGAAAGAAACACTTTAATCCTCCTCTGACTCACTATTTAACATCTCAGGCATGACAGACATTAAAGGGGGGGTTAGAACCATTTCTTTATTCTCCAGCGGTGCAGTTATTGACCACAGACAGGCTTGGCCTTTCATGGATTAATAGAAATTGATATCTTTGATTCTACAGCAGGGTGCCAAATGAAAATCCTGCTGTATTGCGTTTATGATCACACACCAGCAGGATTGAGTTCAAGGAGGTTTAATGAGTAAATGAATGAATGAATGACATCTACTTTCAGATTCTGCTTCATTCTACTAGTTTTCTTCAGTGTCTCAAAGGATGGAGCCACCAAGGGACTTCAGGCTCAAGGGGCTCTAATGGCGCTTTTCCACTATACAATTCCAGCCCTACTCTACTCGGCTCGGCTCTACTCTACTCGGCTCTACTCGGTTTGGTTAGCTTTTCCACTAGCCCGGCTCCAGACTCACGGTGGGCGTGGATTTTATAGCAGCTGCGCTAAAGTGCTGCGCAGAAGTGCGTGCATGTCATCTCTAACGCGACACAAACATAATTTTTTACTAACATATGTGCCACCGTGGTCTTTAAAGGAAAAAACAAAGCTTTCAAAAGATTTCATTAAAGTAATACAGCGGCTCAATGTCGGGCGGCATGACACAGGAGCGGAGGTAAACAACAGCCTGGTGCTGCTGCGCGCAGAGGGAAACGAAGGCGCTGCTTAGCGACATTAACTCTTCCCTGGATCCAGTGAGATCGCTTTAATTTTTGATTTTTGGGCCTGGTATACCGGAGATTTTTTATTGATCAATAATTCTTCTTTGAACTGGTTTTCCTTTTTGGTTCCCTGTGGATTAATGGACTGATTGGTGCTTAAAGACTCTCGTAGCAGACAGATCGCTCCTGCGCCGACGAACTTTGATTTAATCGAAAAGACTCTTTAAACCTAACTATTTTTGCTGTTAACCTTTTTTTCGTTTAAAAGGGACTTTTAACTTATTTAGGAATCGTGAAGGTGCATTTTAAGGTGGTATTTTGTGTTCATTCAGTCTGGTTCTGTGCCGTCGGGTTTAAATGTCATTAAAAACTCGTCGCGGACTTATTTGTTTTCCTCTTGTAAGTGATTCTACAGAGTCTTAAGCTTCCGTGAGGACATTCTCTGACCAATGAGTGACCGGCAGACCGTCGACGTCACCTTTTAGTATCGGCTTTACTCGCTTGGAACCCGGGTAGAGTAGGTACTAAAAACTGGCGTCTGCCGCGTAGTACCGCGCTAGTGGAAATGCAACACAAACCGGGTAAAGTCGAGTAGAGCCGAGTAGAGTAGGGCCAAGGCGAGTCAGTGGAAAAGGGCCATAAGGTGCAACCAAAAAACCAGACTCTACCAGCCTTATTTCAAGGTATCTAGTACTCGTGAAGGCTGCTGATACCAGCCACCCATACACACAGCAGTCTTCACAGCACGTCTTCTCGTGTCTAACTAACAGGGCTTGTTTTTCTGTACTTTACTCAGAGATTGTGGTTGAACCAACCGCAGTAAAACTTCTACATTACAGAGAAATAACAAAATACATCAGTTAACATCACTCACTACTGATATAAAAAGTAAATACAACTGCTTCATAAAGAAAAATAAACTTGTGAAATGACTCTCTAAATCCATGTTCTGGAGTTTATATGCACTTCACTCGCAAACAAAAGGCCTCCAGGGCTGAAGCGTTTCGAAAAACATTAATCACGCAGTGAAGTCGACTTAATCAATCTGCAGTCTCTGAATGAGCTGGGAAGCTAGCAGAGGATAATGTCAAAGAGTCTCTATTGAGTGGAGAGTGGTGAGAGCTCTTCTTCTGATGCTACTTCTGAAAAACAAAAACAAAACAAAAACAGAGCGTTCACTCTGACACTATTTCTGAAACCCACCTGTGAATTGATTTAAAGACGGCACTATTAGTCAGTGAAGCAGCTTAAGGTTGGAGGTTTGTTCTAATTTTGTGCTTTAATTCACACTTTTCAATCAAACCTGTGTAAAGTTAACAATTAAACCGTTTTATTTAGCACTTCGGTTTGTTCTTAAAAAAGAAAAACCACTCAAACTCTGAGAGTTGTTAGTTTGATTTTGCATTTTGCTAATTTATCACAAACAAATCATAAACCTAAAGAGAGTTGTTTGTGTTTTATTTCGGACTAAATGGCAGAGTGACTGTGCTGCCTTTTTTTTAGAAATAAGTCTTTGTTCAAACTGATCTGTTATTGTGTTAATTAAAATTTTATGTATCAAAAATACCAGCTTTACCACTTGTAAAGCATACATGCAACTCAAAGTGTGTGTACAAATCAGCAGAACTGAGACCTGGATACGTTCAAGTCCCACATCAGGTCTGAGTTCTTCTCCGTACACCAATTTCATGTCAGAGAGGAGCTCAGTGCAGTGACGTGAATCTGTCTGTGGTGGTAAATTATTGGATCATATTAGTGCTGTGTATTTTCAGATCAGCGGAAGAGATCAATATGTAGAAAGTTCAATTTGTTATGACACTTATATGTATTCAACATTTCCCTCCACTTCCACCAATCTCTGTGAAATACATTTCGTATGGAGAAGCAGCACAAGCAGCTGTCTGTTCCTCATGACAATCTATTTTTCTTTATCCATTTACTCTAAACATTACAGATTTCAGTGAACATAAACATCTTGTGGACTCAGTAAAATGAAAAACTGCAGAAACCTTACACTCTACACAGGATCAAACTTTGAACCTGTTGGACAGGTTTCTTTTAGTTAGCCGTTATTGAAAACAGGATTTACTCTGAAGATGATTGTTTCACTCCTACCAATATTATTACACGAATCAGAATATTTACATGAGATCACAACTAATTGGCCTGTCTGGTGGTATAAAAAAATCACAACACCCCAGTCTGTCTGTTCACTGAAATCAAGTGGACTCAATTTTGAGGTTTGACACGTGCAGGTTTGTTTGTTCCTCATCACTTTTCCCTGAAACCAAAACAGACCCAGTGAGAGCTGCTACCTGCTGCTCAGTCTTTATCAGGTTCAGGAGTCTGAGGGTGTGGTCACACTGGCCGACTATGCCGTGGTTGGACACACTTCAGACGTAAAGCACGGCTCGATGGGCCAGTGCGACCGCCTGGGCCTGAGCACGACCTATTTCCCCGGTTCGGCACACTTCGGGAAGGCAGGCCAAGCCGCAGCCGCTCCATTCAATAATCACTTCTCACAATGGCAGGGCTTTTGAGGGCTGTGTTGATCCAAAATAACTTAACAGAAGCTAAAAAGTAAGTTAAGTCGTATGAATGATCTCCATGTTCTCTAATCTGCAGACTCTGATGAAACCATGTCTTATGAACAGATGCTTCAAAGTCCATGTGTGTGCCGGCAACCGTGCTGAAGTCTGGTTAATGTTGTTGTAGTGTGACCAGCCGTACTTTCTTGGGGGACAGTGGCGCTGCAGGGGTGAATTGTACTTGAGTAGAGCACGGCAAAGTTGGCCAGTGTGACCACGGCCTGAGTCAAGCTTCTTTAAGGGCTATTCCAATACCTATCTACCACATTCTTCAGACCTGAATATAAATAACTAATTACACTGAGGCTGCTAAAAGTTAAATAAGACAAATAAATGAAGCCATAAAAGAAGGTAGGGGTGTACTCATATCTTGTCACTTCCGATTAGATACTGATATTGCAGCTTTGAGAACTGGCCAATATCGATATTGATGTGATACGATATCAGCACGTTTAAAGTTCAAATGTGTTCAACGCCTTCAATTCCCCACCACAGAAACTTGTGCATGTTAGGTTTTACGTTCAGCTGTAACACCTTTTCCGGACTTAAATGAGAAATACAGCCACATGGCAGACATCACTTCTACCATCATACCAACACCTGATCATGTGTTCGCTGTGCTTGGCCAAGCTATACACGTTTCATAGATCACATGTGAAGCTAAACCAGTTTCTTTTCCCAAACCTGCACCTGTTATCACACAAGAGAGATTGATAAATGAGGGTCACTGTGAGGCAAATTCAAAGTGAAATCTGTTCAAAGCATCATATTATTGTAAAATCAATATATGAATATTTGGCATTAGCAAGAGGATAAATGCTAGAGCTGGGCAAATAATTGCAAATTAGATTAAATCGCAATGTGGTCTGTTGCAGTATTGTAATAGGCAACAGTGCAATATTTTTTTCATCTGAAATGTCAAAATATCAGATAAATTTTTTTTGCAGTAGTTGTTTTATGCTCTACACAAGTGTTACTCAACCTTGCTCAACCCAAAGAGACAAACATTTGAAAACTACCTTAGCAAGAGAAACAATCTAAATGGTAAAGAACGGCAAAAACAAACAAACAAAAAAAATTATCACACAGCAGAAGAGAATGGAGAAAATGTTGGGGCAAACTTGATTTATATTCAGTCATGGATATAAATGAACAAAAGTGGCAAAAAAAAGAGTGAAAAGTGACTGAAATGGAAATTAAACAACAAAAATTGGCAAGAAAATTGGAAAAACTAGGAAAATTGTCAGAAAGTAGGAAAAAGCAGCAAAAAGCAGCAAAAACAGGTGAAAATTGGCAAAAAAATGGGAGAAAACTTGAAAAATGGTCAGAGAGTAGCAAAACTTTCCCAAGGCCAAACATTTCTGTTTAAAATCTCCTTTTTTATTGATCATATGTTATATGATGTAACTTTCTGATACACTGAATTTTGGGTTTTCATTATCTGTAAGCTTTGAAAATATCATCCATCTTCAATATAGCAATCATAAGAAAACATCAGATGGGGAACATAAAAACAATCGCACCATAAATCAGAATTGCAACATAGGGAAAAATAATCCCAATTGTTTTGGCAGATGGTTCAGTCCTTACAAATACAGCCAATGAATCAAGCAAAATATTGCTTTAGTTAGGTTTTTTGTGCTTCTACAAATTGAGAAAGCTTAGGATCTTTTAAGTGCAGGTAGAGAGAGATAAGAAATAAGAGATGCTTTTTACTTGAAGTTCTGGATTTAAGATTTCAAGAGGTGAACAAATCTGCACAGTGTTGTTTCTAAATGTCAGCCTACCTGAAGAACCTGTCTGTTCAAATAGCATTCCTACAAACCGTCAATCAGTAAGTCTGAGATTCTCAGTTATGCAACCGTGAGTAACTGGAGAACAGTAGCGCTACACTCTATGTACTTCTGTGTGCCTGCATGTTTCCATCCTGGTCAGCCTTTCTGAAATGCCAAAGGCAAAGAAAATACTCAGCTGAAAGATGAAGAAGGAGGGTAGAGACATAGAGGGTCAGTGTGTTACACACACAAATCTGACCTACCAGAGGAAAAGGAAGATTAGTTTGAGTGTACAGTCAGGCCTGATCACAAAATAGGAAATCAGCAATATCTGACACTCACAAGAGGAGAAAGTCCTTTATTCTTCCCATATCCACCAAGGCTGCACTCATCAACTGTTAACTCTGTGTTACACCAGGGGTAGAGCTGGGCGATATGGCAAAAAAATGATCTCAACATATTTTTTATATCATTTGATCTTGATTATTATCACAATTCTTTGTCTTGTTTGTAAACTCCCTGTGTTAAATTTTCTGTACTGGAAACTAAAGAAACTAAAAGTTAGTTCACTATTTTATTAACATACAAAGCAAATAGAAGAAGAAAAACACTTCAGTATAAGGAAAAATGTAGCCTCATATTTGGAGAGTAACTCCAAGTCATGACTGACGTCTATTTCACTGCCTTCAGCTCTGCATTTAGCTCCACATGCAGCCGCTCTGTTTCCTTCTCTCGCAACTTGTGGAGCAGGTGGAGCAGGAAAAAGGTTGACACTGATTGGCTGTTATGACACACACTTTCGCCCTGTCAGCTCAATTAAATATTCGCACAGTCGATCACCACAATTGATCTGAAATGTATCACACTCATGAATCACGAGCAAATAATCGCCCAGCCCTAACCAGGAGTCTACTTTCACCACAGCCCTGTTAACAGAAGTCTCTGGAACACATCATGGAGCTGAGGACGGGCTTATTGCAACAGAAATCATCTTGGACAGATTAGCAGGGCTGAATATTGAAGCTGCAAATGCACAATTATATAACAACAACATCTCCCATGTCTCCCCTGGATCCTCTCTTATTGTAATAAACAAAAGTAAACAAGGCCACAGAGGCTGTTTCTTTAGAAAGTGATGGACAGTTTGTGCTGCTATAACAACACAGCTCTAGCAGCATGAGAAACATGGGGCTCAACAAGTGACAACACATATAAGACTATTTATCTAATTCATAGAAACACTGAAAAAATAGATGATCTATAACATTTAACACTATTTAATGAAAAGCAGCCCCCTCCTCAGTCACTCTGGCTTCACTCACAGCACACTTTGCTTACTCAATTTTCTAGCTTAGCAGTACAGACCTCTGTCCTCATCCAAACAATAGCACAGATTAAGTGTTCGTCTCTTCTTCTGAACACAGGCAGGCGTAACCAAGTCTGCAGTTTAGAGACTGCTCTCCAGAGACACACGTTGATGCACTCTGGTTGTGGACGCCATGAACCACCAGACCGCTCTGCTTGGCTCCATACAGAGAGAGGATTTTGTAATTTAAGGGCTTGCCATCTGCAGAAGTGAGCGTAAAGCAGACGTGCTGTACAAAGCTCTTAATACAGGCTTTGACCCCTCTTCACTATCAGCCCGTACATCACATCACTCAGCACTCTTTGCACCACTCTGTATTTTGCATTCACTGCCATGCATGTGAAAATGGTCGAGTAATGTAGCTGAAAACTGTACAGCAAAATAACTTCATTGTTCTTCAGAAATGCACCTCTGCAGAAGCTCAAGGGAAATCCAGCAAATACAGAGAGCTTCACCTCACAGGGCCACTCCTTAACAACCATAAGGCCCCCGTCTGAGGCCTGCCTGATGCTGGAGTGTAGATAACAAGCTTTGACCTATTCACACTCATTATCACAGCAACAGACACAAAAAGGTGTTGGCTTTGACCTCAGCAACATGAGCATCAAAACAGACAACACGTACAAAGATACACAAATGAGGGTAAGAGGAAAACAACCCCCCAGCAAAAACATATAACACCTGACTCAGACATATGATATACTCCTAAACAAGAGGGTGTGGTCTGGTAGATATAAGGTACTACATTTGTTTTTCCAACCTGTGCTGGACAATCTCTTCTGATGGACAACTAAAGTATTTGTTTGTGAATCTGCAGCACATCTGTTGTTTTCTATTTCGTCTGATAATGAATGGTGTTCAACAGCAGTCATTTCATACCAGACTGCTCAGTGTAAAATACACTACAACTATTCTTATAAGGTTTGTTTATATCTTGCAAAGCAGGTAGGATTCAGTGTTACTCTCTCAGTTCAGAAGTTTCACCTCTGAACCCATGATGCCACACACAATATGCAAAACAGGGCACTTATACCACTTTTTATCAAACCAAGTACAAGTAGAAGTAATTACATCTGAGTACTTTCCACTACCAAGCACTGATCTGAATACTGAATAACATCACTGGAGCTCTAATGTGACTTTGAAAACATCTTTTATTTCCTCACTCTCTCATTTTAACCAATCAAATGAAGACCATGATGCACCTGTACATTGCTGACATTTTAACAGTCAACAGTCCTCTACCTGGGCGACAATGACATGCCTAATTACCTAAACTGGTATTCTATGTCAAGGACCTCGGCATAGTATTGGTATTGCTACAGATACTGGTATCGCTATCAGTGCATTCCCAATGCTGAGACCAGGAACCGTTCACATTTGGTACTGTTGCCCGGTACCTGGGAATTGGTACCAGGTCTCAACGGTAACAATTTTTGGTACGTTTGTGTGGATTTCTGTGGTAATAAATGTTCATTTCCATACTGATAAAATTTCAATAGAGTTCAATTCAACATGTTGATTTCTCAACACATACATTTTACAAATACATCTAAACCAGGTGTTCCCAAACTTTTCCGCCTGTGACCCCCAAAATAGCAGCATTAGGGACTGGTGATCCCCTGCTGCGGTACAACATTAATGGGACAATCCAAAAACAGACAAAAACCAACAAAACCCTCCCTGAGGATACTTAATTTAACTGATCGATAGAAAATTTACCGACTAATGTGCACTTTGCTGAGTTCACGGCATCAAACTTGAACAAAGAAATGTGAAAAACAGATAAAACATTTTCTGTTTGCATAATTTTATATTATCTTTCACCCCAATCTTTGCTTTTATTCTCACAATAATGGATAAAATGTAAATGAATTGTTCATAGTTTTCGATTTTGGGGAACATTCCATGACCCCCTATCAATGTCTCGCGACCACCCCCACTTTGGGAACCACTGATCTAAACAACACTATTCAATGGTAACATCGGAATTGTTTCACAAATGTTTTCATAATTAAAAACCCCAAACTAAGATTAACTACAACTACACAGTGTTTTTCCTTGATAATACAAAAATCAAAACCCAGCTCTACCTACTCCATACCCACATCCAGCATGGAAAATCACCTACTCTTCTGCTCCCTCACAGTCAATAGGATGGGCTCAGGTACCAAAACATGGTACTGTTTTGTATGCAAATCTGTTCTTGGTACTACTCACAGATTTCAGTCGGTACCTATAAAAGTACAGAATGCAGTACCCATCCTCAGCAAAGACTTTCTTATGTAAAAAAACAAATACTTGCTTCGTGTTAGGGTATTTTCTCTCACCAGGGTCATAGACTGTTTTTGAATTGAAACTGTACATTTTTGGAACTGAGAGATTGGTCAATTGCAGGGTTATGCATAAACATGCTTCAATGAATGCCTTCATAGAACGCTCCTTCTTTATTCTGCTAATCCAGAACAAGATACTGCAAGAGGCTTATTTGACAACAGAGCTTTTTAAGCCCTGAGAGGAATTTATAAGTGATCTTGAAAAAAATCTCATCTCTAGATATTTGCTTGATCATATTCCACAATTCAAAATAAGGTTATCAGCACTAGGATAGCTTCTTTTCAAATGCCGTTTCTCAACTCCCTGTCTGGTCGTCCGGGACCAGATTGATTAACGGCAATTCAAAATCTCTGTGACAACACCACCACACCAGCTGACAAAGTTTAGCAGAGAGAAGCAAGATCTGTATTTTTCTCTGCCGAAAACAATTTCTCTGACATATTTTGTAGTAATTTTCCACACTGGAGCTGGACTGTCTGACAGCAAAAAGAGGTCAGCGTAGAAGAAAGCTTAACTGGAGAGTGATAGAGCATGAGCTAAAACATGAGCTAAAGGCTAAAACATGGTCTAAGCTGTTGGTGCTGATGTTCAGTCCAACTCACATGCAGCAGTTATACTGCAGTGGTCTGTTCAAACCTGAGAGTCTGTCAACAAAATGAAGAGCCAGGTTATGTTTGCTTTACTTGGTGGGGTTGGAGCTGGTAGATGAGCACAGGTAGGACACAACCTGAATTCATTAATATTACACATTTCAGACATGTCTCAGAGCACCGAGCTGTGAGTAGAATTACATGTAACTGGCAACTAAACTACGAAACTCAGTTCTATGAGTTTCATTGTTGTCCTGTTTCAAACAACATGTAAAGAGAGAACTGAAAAGTTATCTTGCACAAGGTAAAGTAGTGTTAAAAAGAAGATATGCTCCCCAAAACAAATACATGCCTCATGACAGTGGGTCAAAGTGTTCGTGGGAAGCAGTGTCTTTCTCCCGGAAAAAACATTTGTTTGTAGTCCTCAGAGTCCCTTTTAAAGATATTTACAACATCAAATAACTGATTTGAAAACATACTGGGACATAGATTGCCAAGAATGACTGTTTTTTGATTTGATGACCAATGCTCTAGAAATGATCATGATCATATTTTTCTCATTTGAGGACCTTGAGGATATTTGGTGGCAAAAACAAGAAAAATCCACAAAAATAGACTTTGATTGTATCACAGTTCCTCAAATAAGTGAAAATGTTTGTGTCTGTGTGCATGCGACTGCAGTGAGAAAGTAACCACAGTTTCCTAAATGTATCCGCCGCACCTCTTAAGTTTGTGTGAACTGTTGCAACAAAAAGAGGAAGGAAATAATACTTTATCAACTGCTTCATAGGACGGGTTTTTTCTAACACTCCAATAACACATGTGCGTCAGTTTAAGTCATGACTTTGT